>WBNO01006697.1:3492-17528 GCA_013400575.1 Peucedramus taeniatus
AAGACTGCTTTCTCATTTGAATAGGAGGTAAGTACAAAGTGATGAGTTTAACTTCTTCCAAGAAAAAAATTACAAGCTATTTCTAGACATTTTGATGGAAATAATGAGTATTTCCTGGTGCGTTATTATTTTTTTACATTATAACTGCTACCTCCTTCCCAAATGACTGGAACATGTAAATAGCTTCACAATTTTAAGCATTTTGTATTACTCATTTAGCTGGAAATACACTGATATTGGAGGCTTATTGTAACAGGGTTTTCTGGAAGCTCATCATGGAACAGGAGTTTGATTTTGCAGTGGCTAGGAACCTAACCATAAATGCAACACTGTCTCCTAGTAGAAGGAATGTTTCATTGAATAGCCTATCTCTTATATTTGGAACATCTTCAGTTTGGTTTCTATGGATATTGCTGTACTATTCTTCCCTTTTTCTTCTCTTTACTTCACCTTTCTTTCGCCTCTTCAGTGTTTTTTTTTTCTTTTTCTTTTACACTTCCACAAGAGAATCAGAAAACATACGTATGGAATTTTTGCACGTAGTTCTTGCTTTGCTACTTCTGACATTAAATCCTCATGAGCAATTTTCATGTTGTCCCATGAGATTGAGAACAGGAACAAAATAACCACATAGTGGAATTCACTAGTAGATGGATTCCCTGGAAGGGCTTATTTTCCTTAAATGGCACCAAAAACCACTTTTCAATTTTTTTCTTCTGAAATGGGTTTTGCTCAAAACCGTAGGGAGAGAAGACGTGAAAGATGGATTCCTGTTCTTGTTAGTCAGACCGTGGGAAGTGTGCTTTGCTTCTTTGCTTGCTTTCTTGAGTTTGGGTATGCAGGGCATTTGGAAACACTGTTAATCTATTAAATTCTAGGCTGATCTTAAATGTCCAGCTTTTCCTCCCTCCTGGAAATGGCAGTTGATTTCCCTACAGTTAACCCTTTCATTTTGAGTCAGTTGGTACCAATACTGTGCAATTTCAAATCTGTCTGAATGTTAAAGACATGAAACTCAATAATAAATAAATTAACCACATTTCCAGTTTCTATGTCGGTAACAGTACTTTCCTTGGTACTGGTATGTTTTCAGAGACTGAATTAATGGTCAGAATTTAATTTGAAATGGTGAATTTAATGAAGTCTATATTAAAATTTTTGAGTAGTGTTTTATTAGCATACAGAATACTCTAGGTTGCTGCTTAGGGATGTTTTCTGTGTCAATTTTTTTTTTTTTTAACTTGCTATGAAATACAGCATTTATTTCCTGTGAGGCCAAACCATGTATAATTTGTTTTAATTAATTTAAGAGGAGTATGCTACTGCATGGGATTCTTGTGGAAAATGAATGGTCTAGGCAAGTTTTCCAAGAGTGAGTTTGTGACTCTGCCCCAGTAAGCAGGGCTGAGCCAGGAGTTGGTCACATGGGGTTCTAGCTTTGCCTCGTGGCACTGAGATGTTTATGGCTGTTGGTCTTCCACTTCAGTTCTCTGGCTTGTTTTGGCTGTGATCTTTTGGCATAAGTAGCATGTAGAACAGGTGTGTTTTGTCACCTGGAGCTGAGTTTATGCCGGGAGCCCTTGCCTTAAATGTATTTAACGTGTGAAATGGGATGAAAGAGCTTCGACAGTAGCGCACAAAAATAATTTATTGGTTTGAATGTACTGTATACTCTTGTAATGTAGTTTGTGTGTCTTTGGAGGAGATGGTATGAGATAGGTGATGACTGAAGAAGCTTTTGATTCTGAGTGTTCCTCTTTGTTAAATAATGAAAAAATCAAACCTAATGTTCTGTTCAGCTTTGACGGTTGTAAGAATTTCCTACCTGACTGGGGAGAGATAGTATACATAAAGAAGAATATTTTATTTGATGCAGTTATAGTAACAGACTTTCACTGCCTTTTAAAAGCAGTCTGAGTTTCTGAGAATAAAAACGGTGAAAATGTTTGGAGGACCAGAAATTTACATGCATTTTCTTCCCTGGAAATTAATGGGAGTATAGACATTCACTTAAATTGTTTGATTTATGTCTACTTAAATTATATATAGGAAAACTTTAAATTTCTGACAGTTTTAAACTCAAAATTACTGTTCATATTACTATAAGCATAAAAACTTGTTCACAAATAGACATTAACTTCTGAAATTTTTTACTTTAATTTAAAAATATCTTTTTCCACAGCTAAATTCTTGTAATGGGAAGTTCTTGGGGAGCCAACATACTCAAGTATTACATGATTTTTGCATGGAAGCAAAAAGGAGAAAGTATGGATGGCACTTTGAATAAGCATGTATTTAAGCATTGCACAAATGTAATTTTCATGTTTGCATTTCAGGAAGACAGGATGCCTCTGCTGAAACTCTTCTGGGTCAGGAATCTATAAACCCTACAAGTTACTCAAGCCAGCTAGAAGACTCTGGATGTGATGTTTGTAATGACTCTGCATTTGATTCTTTAGGCATAGCTTCAGATTTTCACCAATCTGAGCATAATGTCAACACTTCTAAACATTGGTTGGAAAGAGCTCCCCCACTGAATCTTTGCCATACTAGCAAGGAGCAATCTCTGACTGCTCCAGTGCATTTTTTGCAACGTTTACTTGAAATAAGAAAACTGTCAGAAGGAGGAATTCTTCAAGCAGACTTCTCAGAGCTTGAGAATGATTCTTTCACCATATGCAGTTCAGTGTCTCAGTTGCTTGATGGACTGACTGTTTTTTACAACAGTCCTAAATTCCCAGCTCCAAGTTTCCTTACTGAAGCAGTTTGTGTTTTGATTAGTTTAATAACTGATACTAAATTATCGAATCATGTTTTGAAGAAGTGTTTCAAGAAGATAGAAGAATTTAAGAAAAATCTTATTCAAATTATTTTAAGAAATAGGAGTGTCAATAGGGTAAGTTTAAAACTTTCCTTTTTTTCATATCCCACTTCCATATACTTTAATATTCTCCTGGTTTTATACACTTTTAAAATACCAGTTTGTCTTATATTTTGGAGAATACTAGAGATTTTTTGATTGTTCTTTTTGGCAATATGGAAAAAAATGCTCTGAAGAACTTGAAAAAGATCTTGCTCATGCATGCAAGAGCTTCTAGCCTATTCCCAAGTACAGGACTTCTAAATAACTGATAAAAATGCAGTTTAAAGCAACTTAATAGAAAATATGCAGGAAAAACACATTGTTCCTCTTGCTGTATGGAGATATACTGTAGATATACAGTCATATGTAATGAACTTTTATTCTTTCTTGAGCTTTTAAATAAAATAGTTTATTTACTTCAGATAGCCATCATTCTCTAGCTACTTGCAAATTTGTGTTTTAAAAATATATATGCAAATGAGTGAAGAGTTCAAAAATAATGTCCCCCTCACAAACAGCAAGTAGGACTGAATTGCATTTTGTTTGTATTTATCAGTGTGTGTTGTTCCATGTATCATCTTGTTAATTTTCTCATTCAACTGAAATATCCCTGGTCTTTCTTCACAAGATGCCCTACAGGTAATGAATTTCATTGCCTGTTTTAGGATTTTGGGGTTTTATTCTGGATTTTAGAGTATCTTGGAACAGCCATGATGGTGGTATTTTTTGACACTTTGATGTACCAATTTAGTGTCCCCATGTAGTCAACTATGCTACCATAAGAACAAATTATCTTATCCCTGTAATCCTCGGAGCCTAAATAATGTTTACTGGGTACTAGGTCCCTATTTTAGGATAAATTCTAAAGTTGCCTCTCAAAATGAGAGCCTGGACATCTGGTATGCCTGTGGATTGCTGTACCCATTTGTCTTAATTTAAAATTAATCCAACTCACTGTGTATTAAGTGTTTACCCCAGAACATGAACATGAAACAAATATTGTCACCAAATTAAGAGGGCATTGGGTGAAAAGGATGTACATATATTTTGGTTAGGAGGCATTCAGATTGAAATCTTTCTAGACTAGAGCCTTGTGTTTCTAATACCAGAAGCATTTCTACTTTAGTGTCAGCATGGTGCAAGACTTAGTTTTTAATTAGAGGTGTCCCTGGTCAATGTTTTGAAAGGATGTGACCATACATTCCATTTCTATGTCATCAGGAATGGAGTTATACAGATGTGACTCCTTTTGTGTGTGCATGTGTGTGCTCATTGGATAAAAAATAAAAAGTCTGAACAGTCCTTCATTAAATACTTCTTTATAGCTGATGATGTCCAGTGTTTCCACTGTTTCCCATCCTCTTCCTGAATTGGAAGTCAGTAAATAATTGAAATAAGGTTAAGTGTGGAAGAGCAATCCAGAGATTATCCAGAGATGGATTTTCTGCTCATTGGAAGAATCTGGCAAAGTTTAAGTGAGAGGTTTCACATCTTAAATGGGAGAAAATACTCTGATAGATCAGGGGTATTTCAGGCCTGCAAAATTTTTATGAATCACTCAGGAGAGATGGAGTACATCCATATAATTTGAAAGTGGCATATTTTCTCTGAATAACTTTGCTAAAACAGATGGCTTTTTATGAGATGTGT
Source organism: Peucedramus taeniatus (assembly GCA_013400575.1). Classification (NCBI taxonomy): domain Eukaryota; kingdom Metazoa; phylum Chordata; class Aves; order Passeriformes; family Fringillidae; genus Peucedramus; species Peucedramus taeniatus. The sequence continues at coordinate 8,006 of WBNO01006697.1, forward strand.
TTTATCTTGCTTCTACCAAAATATTGACGTAAGAGTCATTACTACTGGCAACCATTACTTCAGTCAAACAGATCAAAAGAGTTTAAAAATTGTATAAACCAATTACTAAGGGATAATCTTGGAGGTCCCAGATTAGAGGTTTGGTTTTCTTTAAACTGAATTGAAGATGGAAATAAATGTGTAGCATTCAGAATTAGTAGTGTAAATTGTATAGCTAATTCTTCATGTGCTGTGTACCAGATATCTTCCAGGAACACTTTATGCAGGTGGTGATGGAAATATCATGATTATAGGTTTTAAAAAAAAATTACCATTACTTACAAGTCTATCTTCTGTAAAGAGTCGCAAACTGTATAAATTTCAGTTCCAGGAAAATACTTAAATCCCTCCAGCATAAAAATATTAAGAATTTTGTTGTATCTAACCTTACTGTCAGAAAGCATTTGTATAGACAACCATGCAGCGATGTAGTATTTGACAGAGCTTTCCCTTTATCATCCTCATCATTAAAACTGTCGGGATCTTGTAAGAAGGACAAAGGTCTGTAAGAAACACCTTCAAAAACCTCACAGAGAGAAGTGGGTGTGGATTACACTTAATTAATTAATTACATCTTGAAAAGCAATCTCAGCTTTCTTCAGAGCAAGTTAAATAACTTTAAATAATCTTTGAGAACTGGAAAATGAATCATTATCTCTACCTTAGATGTAAAGGAAGAAAAACAGCAGGAGAATTAGTTGCTGTAACTATAGAGTCCTATTGTTTGAAATGTTTCTAATTATAAAGCATTGGAAGCTGTAACAACTAGCAAAGATGTGTATTCAGAATTTTTTTCCTGGATTCAGCTGCCTAAAGCTGCGTAAACTCTTGGATAGAGTCTGACCTGAAACTCCAAACTGACATAGGTATCAAAAGGAAAAAAAAATATTCAGTCAATTAAGGTATGTGGCAGAAAATAAAAGGTAATTTTATGTAAAATATTAAATTATTTATATCAAAAAACTAAAAATAGCCTCTTGAATTTTCCTTTTTTAAATTTTCTCTTTTCCCTTCGTGTTTGGAGAGCAGCTCAGAAATATGCCCACAGTTGTTAGACACACAATCTTTTGCAATAAACCTTCTGGAAATATCTAAAAAGAGGAGCCTCAAGTCACAGCTGCGCAGGGTATAGCATGAATGTTCAGAGGTTCAACCATCTGTGCAAGGCCTGACTTAGCACCTTCTGCTTGCATGGTTTTGCATCCCTGTATGGCTGCCATAGAAAAGTTTTTGAGGATCCTGTGTCTAACTCTGGTACAGATGAGCTGTTGCTTTCATGCAGCAAAATATATCATAGTCACTGCTGATCTGTGGAGCAAGCACTTTGTTCATCACCAGTTTTTGAGTCCTCAGCACTGAGACCTTTGGAGGTTTGTAGGGGTGTGTTTGGCCGTTCAGTTTGCAAGTAGTTAATTTGTGTTGAGTCCCTCCACTGACACACTCTGCCATGTCAGCAGAACCACTGTTGTATTTATGTAGGTTCCTTGCAAGTCCTGCTTTCAAGCAGACCAAAGTGTACTATAAAACTCTGTGAGATTGTATTCAGTTGGCAGAGCCACTGGCTCTGGCTTTCAAATGGACTCTACTACCTGACAAAACATGGGAAAACATTTTGCATGGAAAACTCTGGTAGGAGCTACAGTATGTAATTACAGCCCCATTGGAGTAGAAACTTCAGAAAGGAAGCACTGGTGCAATCTACCTGCTTGGGATTTGACAATATCAGTCTTCATCCACCTCCATAGAGACACAGCAAAATCTTTGTTTCTCCTGCTCCTAGTCGCATCGCTCACTCACTGGCACTGCAGTGTGCCTGTTCTCTTGACATTTGTATCTGTTGTCCAGAATGTGTTCGAACAGGGGATCATTTCTGCTGTATAAGAAAAATACAACAGTTGGAGGCACTGGGGATTCCCAGCTCCCCGTGCTGTTTAGGGTTGCATATGGTGAAGGTTTTGGACAGCTCAGTGGCAGTAGAGCACTTCAGAGATGACATCCTGGAGCTTGCCTGGAAGCCTCCTGTGGTGAATCTGGGTTGGCTGTAGGTTCATAATATATGGAATTAGCTTTAAAAGTCAAATCTGTCTAACAGAAATTAAGACACTTTATATGTGTCATATTTACATTTCTTGTCTATACATCTGTGTGAAACTTCAAAACAGTTATTGTGGGGGAATTCAGAGTCTCATTTATTACTTTGGAGATAGAAGAAAAATAGGTTTATCTTCAGCCTCTTTCAGTATCATTCAGTTGAGTTCAAAGCTGTCATGGCCAAGTACGTCACAGAGTGCTGCATTACGTGGGATTTCTGCGGTGTGATCCTTAGGGGTGTCACACCAGTTTGTCAGCACTGTAGACGATTCAGTTCACTGGTTGTACTTCTTTTAGGTGCAGTTGATACTGTAATTCAGAGCTTGGCTAACGCATCTGTTAAAGGCCAAAAGATCCTGGCCTTCACCCTGGGTTTTTTACAGAGATCTGTGTGTGTTTCTTGGAGCTCATGTGCTAAGGAGTTAACGAAAACACAAAGATACTACTTTTAAGATTCTAACATTGAGCTGTGTTGGGCTCCTGTTCAATAAATACCTCATCTCTCTGGCCCATCTCACTCATAATCTCTTTCAAGCAAGACCTAGAAAGAAGAGAGATGTATTTCAGTGTTGTTGTTTGCTTCTTCTCATGCTACGTTTAAAACATCAGTACTGACTTTGAGGATGATGTTAAGTCATGAGTTGCTGCTCCAGTCAAAGAACGCACACAGAAAGAAAGGTTATGTGATATTTCCTTCCTTTTTTAAAACCTTTTTCTTTTTCAGAAATTGACTACCTTTAGGGTAGTTGTTTTAAAGTTACTAGCATCAACCATATCTGGAGGGACACTGAGACATCAACATAGGAACTTCTCTTATCTTGTTTTGGACTTTACTACCCATTTTAATTTTTCTCTCATGTTTCATCTAAAAGCCTTTATTTAAAATCTTGCCACTGCTCAAAATACTACTACTGATAACATTTAACTGAAAAGTAAATGCAGGAGTTCTTGAGTAGTATTTTAATGCCTTTGCTGGGTATTTGTGTGAGAAAGAATTCACAATTCTTCATGAAAATAAATTAAAAAGTAATACATTGAAAAGCAGAAAGAGAATGTTTAAATCTCAGTGGCAATTATATAATGAAATGTATATGTGTGCTTGTGCAGTTAAAACAGCACACATTCATGAGTACAATGGTTTTGAATCTTTTCTTATCTAGGATACAATCTGTATGATTCATTAATGATTGAATTTTCCTGGAAGAGAGTAGTCATAAACTTACTCTGATGCTTGAATACATGCAACAGTATGCATTTAATACATGCTGCAGCTAGTTGTGGTTGACAATAAATTTTCCCAACTGTGTATAGGTTTGCAGTATCTTTTGTCAGCTACAGCCAAGAGAGGACTTAATTCATCGGTTTGCAAGAGTCTTTCCTGCTTAGGGACAAGTAAGATTTAAAAATAGTTATTCATGTCACTGGTAGTTTTAAGTGTAAAATGAGCAGGCTTCAGTTTTCCTAATTAATTGAGTCCCAAGGGGAATACTATGGGTGCAATTTCATCAGCCAAAAGATTTTACTTTTATAGGGGAAGAGCACTTCATTTGTATGAATATTAAAACATGTTGCCTGGATTTTGAGGTCTAGTAAGAGTCAATGTTTGAATCTCTTGATTATTGAATTACATTTTCTCAGCAATCTGTTGTCCTTATGTAGAGAGTTAATTCAAATGGTAATCAAAATCCATTGTCTTGAAAATTACTACTGTCTAAAGCAATCGCCTGACTGACCCTCATTTACTTCAGTAAAGTGGATCATAGAAGCAGCTAGACAAGAATGAATGAAAGAAAATGTTGTCCATCTTCCCCTTTCAGCCAGACTTAGCTGATGCAGATCATACACTAAAGCTACAATTATGGGAGGAATACAGGACGAAGTTACTTTGTCCAGCAGATAGTGAGTGGGCTGAAGCAACCCATCAGGACAAGAGCCTGTGAGCTTAATGCCTCTTGCAAAAAGACTTTGTCAATAGGCTCGCCTTGATCAGGGGCCTGTAGTAAACCCCAGTCACAAGGTTCCCTTTGTTGCCTCAGTCTCTGATTCATGCCCACAGGCTTTCAAGCTGCTCATGGTTGTTCTTCTAAGACAACTCTACACATTGAATCCAGCTCTTGAGCCAGAGAGCAATTTCTCCACTTCTCCTTCCTCCCCTGTCTATTCTGAACACTCTTTAGCCTTCAATAATCATGTGCCAGTCATGGGATTTGTCCCACTAAGCTTCAGTAATGAATGGCAGCAAGGTTGTAGCTTTCTAGCAGCACAGTGGCTTTCGGCTCCTCCAGTTTTTGCCCATGCTGTGTGCATTGGTGTAGAGGCACCTCAGCTGAATTGTCAGCCATGTAACCTTTCTAGAGGAACACCCGGTCATTCTTTTGAGACATTTGTCTCCCTCGTGTTTCCCTGTTGGCTTCTGTTAACTCAGGAGTGCCTGGCTCATCTCCCTGAGACTGCAAGTGTGCTTCAGCGTGGCTAGCAGATTTCAGAATCAGCAGCAGAGGATCCTCACTAGCACCCCATGGCTCTAATCTTTGCATATCACCCCACAGTTTACAAGTGACAAACCTGACACTGACAGCCTACAGCAGTGAAGCCAACTGGTGGTTCTAGTGGACAACATTGGGTTAAGAAGAGTGGAGAAGAGCATGAACAAGATTATGAAAAAAGGGAAATGTAGCCTGAGTATTAAGAAGAAATTCTCTACTCTGAGGGCACTAAGATGTTGGAACAGGTTGTCCTGAGAAGTTGTGGATGTAGCAAGCCTACCACTGTTCAAGGTCAGGCTGGATAAGGCCTTGAGCAACCTGGTCTAATGGGAGATGAATCTGCCCATGGCAGAGAGAGTTGGAGTAGATGATCTTTAAGGTCCCTTCCAACCTGTACATTCCATGACTGTATGATTCTATGAAGGGGTAAGGGCAGAGTAAGAAGGCTTGAGATGTTGCCTACAGAGCAAAGATTAAAAGGGAGCTTTTCAGCTGGCATTGATGATTAGGAGTGGAAGTCAGGTTGGACTAAATGGGCAAGGGTAATGTGAAATCCAAGGTGAAAATAGTTTTGTTTGTAACACCTCTCAATTTGAGGATACCTGCAATAGTTATTTGCCTGTCCTGTATTGCCAAATATGTCTGCTGGGAAAGAGAGCTGCTACTTGGGACAAAAATTGTAAATGAACAAAACAGAAAGTAAGGTACAGTTATCATAGTTGCATGGTGTAGTGAATCACACAACTCACGAAGGAATTAAACTCACAAATTTTAGATATCCACTATTAAATAAAATTTAACATTCCAATTAATGAGTTCTAAAAAACTAATTCATTAAGTTTTTTATGCTGTTTCCTGGGCAACAGGGCATACAGTGTGTGTGCTGTCTGCTTTGGTTATCAGTCATTTCCTCTGCAAGTAACTTTTGATAGCTTGAAATCACTTGGAAAGAAGTGAAAGGTCAATAATACCTTCAAGTAGGCTTTAAAATCTGTAGCTGGATGAAGGAGAGACAAAGTTAGTATGCCTGAGATAAGCAGAACATTGACATTATATATTTATTTTGGCAACAGCCAGGTTGACAATGCACACATCCTTCCCAGCTGCTGTCACAGCATTGTTCTCTCTTGCTCTGCATCCTGAATAACATGGGAAGACAGTAAAATCTGGGGTGTGGGAGGTGGGCTAGGGAGAGGTGATGCAGGACCTAAACAGTGAACCAGGCTCCATTAGTTCTGTTTCTAATAGTATATTTTTTACAATCTAATTTTCTGACTACTTTTACCTGAGGATTCCTGAAATGCATTGGTTATATTTCATCTACAACATTAAACAAGCCCAAGGGACTAAAAGATTTCTGTTCATTTTTAACATTGGATAGATTAGAAAGCTGAACATATGCTTTTATCTTTAATGAAACTATATACTATTAAATTTTTTTGTTTGAATGTTTCCAGAGTATAATTAGCAATACATGAGCATTTCTGTACAGCAAGATCTTACTTTTGTTTGCTATTTGCAGATTCATTGCTTATATACTATAAATTTGTTCTGCATGCATTTAATGCATACAGTCGATGAGCATTTTTTTAACCTTCTTTGTTGTCTCTTATTTTCTTAAAATAATCCTATAGGAACATAGGAGATCCACCAAGATAAAATGTAAAGCCAATGTCCTTTAATAAATCAGTGGGATTAAAAAATCAATATTAATATTTATTAAATATAATTATAATGTATTTTCTATAATATGTTACTGGGAAATATTTTTATTATAAGGATAAATTTAATAAGAATATTTATTAAATATTAATAAATTCACCAGTGGCATTTTTCAGTGGCATTGATACTCATATCTCAAGTACCCTAAGTGGCATCATTACAAAATAAAAAATACCTATTTACTTCTCTAAGTAGAGGCTGAGTCTTTAAATTTCAAGGTCCCCTGTTATCAAGTCTTCAAAAATTCCAAATAGAAAATGACAACTCTTGCTAAAACATAAAATATATGGAAATATTGTGAAAGATTCTATTTTAGTTAAATCTCAGCTGCTAGCATTAATAATTGCACAAAAAAAAATTCATTGCTTCACTATCTTTAAAAAAATTACGTAAGCAAATAGAAGAGACCTTGAACAAGAACAACAATATTCATGTTTTACTGTGATCTTTGGGAGAGGTTACCTTGAAAAACCGCTCTGGATTGCCTAGTTTGCTTGCTCGCCAGAGGCAAATTAGCAAGTATACTCAATGTTATGCTCTGAAAATACAGAACTGTAACATTTGTATCCCTCTTTAATTTATTAAAAGAAATACAAATGAATGGTAACTTTACTGAAAAATGTGGTATTTTAAAAGCATTTTTTAAACCTTGAGTTGAAGGAGTTGTACCTGTGGGAATATGGGTGCTGTCAAGGCAGAGCTATCCAGGTGTTGCAAACTTGTTTCCAGTAGATACTGTGGAAGACACTTTCAAAATGGTAATTTCTACTTTATTTTTAGAAAGAGGAGTCATTGTTTTGTTTGGAAGGGTATATATTTCCAGTATATGAAAGTCTCATTTTAATTCATATATCCTCAAAACACAGCTAGGTGCATGCATATCATTTTAATTGTTCAGAAACCTATTTTTATCGCATCTTCATTCACATTTCATATTTATAGACTCTGGTGTATATGTTGATGAATGATTTTAATTACACAGGTTTTCAAAGCTGTATGGGTACAATTTATGAATTCTTTTTAATAGGAGGAGTTTATTTTGTATCTCTGTCTGCATGCAGATTTGATTGTAAACTTGACCCTTGTGTGTCTTTTGTAGATTTCTTTTGATACTTGTATTGGAATTAAATGCAGAAGTGAGATGATTCAGGGCAAATTTTTATTAAAATTGGATTGTTCTGACTGTCCATAGGAGTCTTGTGTTGGGCAGATGATAACCAAGCTGATCCAACTCTTCAGCTGGAAGAGCCTGATAAATAGGCATTGCATCAACTGCTGATCACGCAGTCAAGCAAGAACTATAAATGCAAGGCTGCCTAATTAATGGGCGTTACAGCAAGATTTCAGTCCCCCTCTCTGTCCACTTAACTAGCCCAAAATTTGGTCAGTGACAATTTTACAGGAGACAGTGTCAAAAACCGTGGTAAAGTCAAGGTAAATGTTTCCCCCAAATAAAATCATGCTGACTGCTCCTGGAACACCTTCCTGCCTTTCGTTGTTTGGAAAAGTTTTCCAGCAGGATTCATCCAGTGCAAACTTGTAAATGGCGGGCAAGTATTTTTATCCATATATATGTGTATATATCTATATCTAATCTGTATCTTTATCTATATATATATATATGTCTGCACGTGTATACACATGTGAGTTGGCTGGAGGTATAATCTAGATTGTTAATAGGTTGCAGTGATCTGTTTTGAGTGGTTAAGACATCATAGTTATTCTTAGACATACAGATTTATGTAAGAAAATCCTTTTGTCAGTCAAAAATACTAATTTACAAAGAGTTACTGAATATTAATGTTTTAGGGGATACACATTTATATAAAAACACAAATTATAGTAATTAATGTGTCTTACTTCTTTTTCCTTTGAAATAACTCCAGTATATTTACATATAGAAAAATCTTGTGCACTTTGTAGAGAAGTATGCTTCATTACATAGTAGCTAGTTATTTCAATTTCAGGGAACAAAAAAAACAGTTGTTTCTTTTTTAGTAGAAGAAACTGTGGCAAAAAATTACTGACATAATTCTCATGTAAGTCTACATCACTCCTCCTGTGGTTCAGGAGAAATGCATTGTTAAAGAACAATATGAAAGTGAATTGTTTGAATTTGAAAATACATACAGATACATAGTGGGTCATCTAGCAGTTTAGCATTCAATCAGGTTTTTTCCTGATAACTATATTGACAGAACACCCTAGTACAGCTCTTAGCCTACATGTTTGAATTTCAAAGAATTTGTTCATTTATTTGTCTAGCTGTGAAAAGCAGAAGAACCGTTATGTGCAGGGTAGTCACCAATTTGCTATGTGAGGTGATGTGTGTTAGATGTATGATGACATCTAACCCTGAAAAGTGGTGTTCTGGGGAGTTCACACTCTTGGAAAAGTTTGTTCCCGTGACAATTTCCTGTAGTGTTAATCTTGTGAGGATGGATGTTGATTTCTCATAGATCTCATATGTCTGAAATCAATAGAATTTTAAACACTAAAATTTTGAATTGGACTTTTTCCTGTAACATTTTAATATGTAAATCCCATTTCTACTTAAAGTAATCATTTGGTATAAAAGAAAGACTGAGATGCATTTTGAAAGATTAAATTTACTGTTATTTCTCTTTAGTTTCAGGCACTGCATTCTGTATCACAAACGCTGGGTTTGCTAGGAAGGAACAACATACTAAGAAATTCTTTAATATCCCTTCTCCTATCGGAAGTCCGTCAGTTTGCTGAGCAGTTGTTGCAGGCTCACCAGGTACTGTCATCTTTTCTTTTCAAGAAAGGACAAAGAGTGGTGTTGGGTTTTGGCTGTATTTATTTGTTTCTTAAAATGTAAAAAAAAAAAGCATAATTCTATAGAATATTCAGATTTAAGAACCCAGAAAATGCTAGGAGCTGCCTTAAACAATAAATCCAAAAAGAGAGGCATAAAGTAAGGGAAAATTCCATACAGAAAGGTAAAATTATCAGACTGGATAATAAATAGACTTTATAATTTTTTAGATCATACTGTATAATTTGCAAAATACTTGAAATTATGAGTTAGAAAACTTAGTGCAATTTATTAATTGTTGACTATGCAGGCAATACAACTTTGGTATTCAGCTAAACAGACAATACAACTTTGGTATTCTCTCTCTAGCTCATGTAAAGCTGGAAAGTCAGCTGCTTTATTTTAT
>WBNO01006700.1:0-16607 GCA_013400575.1 Peucedramus taeniatus
CCTTTTTTTTTTTTTTCCCAGCATCTCAGTCTACCAGTTAGCATTGGTTCTTGCCACTGTTGCATTTCAGCATTCCTTATCTGCATCTTTTTCCATCTAGAAACATTTCTATAGCCTTGTTACTTGGACTGTAGCATTAAGGGCAACTGTCCTGTTCAACACAGGTTAACCCTGACCCTGCCACTGTACACACATATTCAGGGATCATTTGCATGTTTTCTTTGCCACTAATACCCTTCCTCTCCCATAGTGAATAACACTTTCTCCAACTCTGCCAACCAATCTGGTCCTCCCTGCTTTCTAATGTCAGCTCATCCTTTAGTATCATCTTCCTGTCCAGTGTCTGTCTGCCACATTACCAGCTTCTGTCATTTGTGGAATCAGGCCAGCCACCTAGACTCTTTGTGTATTGTTTCTAGAGGGTTCTTAATTTCAGGGACTTGGACTTTTTATCTGAAACTTTCTCAGTTTCCCTACTATATGGAGACTCTGTCTAATAGAGGCTTGATGTGTTCTTCATAAGAAACAAGGAGAAAAGGGCAGATGCTGCCTTTGTTTCTATCACACCTTCACTGACAGATTTCCTTTTGATACAGTCTGTCCTCAATTGAATGATACTACTTTTGTGCATCATTTGTATTTTTTTTCCTTAGTCCTTTTTCAACTTGAGGTTGCCATCCTCTAGTCCTAGTGCAATTCATCATCCTACCTCATACATATCCCTGATTCCAGCCCCTCTTTTTCTACTGGTTGTCAAAGACATTATCATGGTGCATTTTTTTTCCCCTGCAAACATTTCAAGACCCATTTTAAATCTGTTTTTGTCTTTTTGGCACTACTTCTACTGAAAGAATGCTGTTTAAATAAAAAAAAAAAAAATTGATCAGATTATATTGTCGGGTTAGATTGATCAGATTGTCGGGTTAATTTACATGTGTCCTATCTATACCTACTTATTCTTCTAAGGCTCTGCCTTAAGGAGTTCTGCCCTTCTGATACATGCAGAGAGAAAATGAAGTCTGCATTTAGCTATCTTTACATGTTCTTTTTCAATGCATTTATCACACAAGTAACATAGCAGGATCTTAAGGGTTATTTACAAAATGTATTGGCAAGTCCCTAGACCACTGAAAGTAGCTAATCAACATATTTACTTTAATTTTTCTACTGAAGGAGAGAGATACTTGAGACAGTGATCCACAAAAATGCGAGTCTTTAAATACAGCCTTTCTCTGGGGTGAGTAACAGCACTGAAACTTTTGTAGGATCACTGGTGAGTTTTTCTGAAATGCCTTAAGGAAGATTGAAAGTCTATGCAAAACCTTGAAATGTTCTGTTGAATAACTACCAAAATTCTTGACAGTAAGTGGTCAAAAACTTCTGTAGGTCTCAGTCTAGTCCAGGAGAAAGGACAATAGGAGAAAGTGCTCTTCTTACTGAGAATCTTTTCTTCAGCTTGAATTGTGTGTTCTCCTACTCCTTTATGGGAAATATATTATTACTTCCCCTAAGATGATTTGTGACAGAGCAAAAAGGTTTTCCCTTTTCCTTCCTTCTTTGAAGATTTGTTAATGAAAGTCGTATAGTATCAGTTGAGAGGGATGTCTGGAGTAATTTCATCTAACCTTCCCCTTAAAGCAAGGCCAGCTTGGATCAGGTTCTTATATGCCTTGTCCAGTTCATTTCTTAATAATGGGTAAGGACAGAGATTCCACCACTTTTCTGGGCAGCTTGCTCTAATGTTCAGTTGCTGAAAATTTTTTTTTTCATAATATGCAACTAGAATATCCTATGTTCCAACATATCTGTTGCCTTCAATTCACAGTGGTCCTCTAATTTGGTTGTATCTGTCTTCTTTCTATCTGCCCATTAGATATCTGAGATGGCAGCAAGATCTCACTGTACTTTTTCTTTCAGAGAACAAATCTGGTTCTCTGCTTTTTCTCGATATCATGTTCCAGCCCCTTTGTTACCTTGTTCACTCTCGATTTGCTCCAGGATGTCAGTGTCTACCTAGGACCAACAAGCCCAAAAGAGGACACACTACTCTAGATAATTAGGGTGCAGCAAGGTATCACCATCACCTGTTCTTGACAACAGTCTGCCTAGAGAAGATTTTAAAAACAAATATTTTAAAAAAATAGCACTCTTGATTCTTTATTGTGAATTTAAAATATATATTTAGATATTTTCTTAGTGGTTCATTTATTTGGAACTGTAGCTGTCTAAGAAAATACTAATATTATCTCTTCCTCCTACTTCTCTTTGCAAGGAATTTCATTTTCTTGCTTCATCAAAACCAGCAATCCATTACAGCTTCCACACTTAAAAAGCCTGCTTTTGTGGTTTCTTTTTCTTTTTAAATTTAGTTGTATTTTCTTGCTTCAGAGGTTAAGCTAAGATAGGCAGATATGAATGTTCTTATGGGGATTTTGCTAAAAACACTTACATTATTAAACTGCCTGAATTGTAAACATCTTATCTTTTCAGCTTCTGTTCTAGCTTAGTACTAAGGCCAGTTGTTTTGAACATAGTGAAAAATCTTTTTTCGTCTAAGGTTCATACAGATGCAACTTCTTTTGAAAACTTAGTGAAGGGAGTATGATACTTGTGTCAGTGGAAAAATTTCAGTGAAATCTTCAGTATGGGGTTGCTTTCTTTTGGACTACAATTACAAAACCATTAAGAATTCCTGTGTAATTATTAAGGTTAGGAAATAGCTTTGGATTTGATGATTCATTTATTCAGTTCTCCTGTGTATTATTGAAAGCACTGTAAAAATTAGCTGTGAATGCCTAACAAACTGGTACTTGTGTAATGTCCTGACTTTTTCAATGATAACACTCCTCATATGTTGCAGTTACTAGAAATTAGTTCTAGCCTTTTGCACTCTGAAAATATTCACTAAATTGGGGTCAAATTTGGGGGCTGGGGCTGCTGCTTCTTTCTCCTTTCTATTTATTTCATTAAGCATTACTGCCTCTGTCCCACTNATGTGTCAAGCAACTTAACATTGCCTTTGTTTTCTGAACTATTGAAAAGGAAAAATTGGAAGTTTTGTTTCTCTTTGGGACTACTTCTTTCTGTTTCATCCTTCAATTTTAGTTTTAGTCATGGGGGAGGTTGTGTCTTTTCAATTCTGTAAGGCAATACACTGGTAACCTCTGGCCCTGATAAGCTGTTGGAAACAAGGGAAAGTTGATGGTGTCTCAGTAGTTTTTACTGACAGAAGCAGGAAATCACTGTAGAGGCTCTCTAATGTTTCATCGCCTGACCTTGCTCATGTAAACAGGATTTGGAGGAAGCAAAGCAATGTAGTGTAATCTGGAAGTCAGAATGTCTGTGCTAGCTGGGAGATGTTTGCTGTTCTTTCTCTTCCAGTGCCATTTAACACTAAAAACAAGGCATTATTATTGTTCATTTACAGTGCAACTCCCGCAAAGTTAAGACTGGGTTAATTACTGAGTAAGGAAAGATAAGAATTGTTTCTGTTTGGAGCAAAAAGAACATATTAAGTTTTAAAATAGAAAGTTTATCTGTACTGCATTTGTAGTAGGTGTCTTGAGGCAAAAAGTAGAAGTATCTGTGCTCTCAATTTGTTCTGTACACATCGCTTTCGCAGTTTGTGTTTCAGGGTTTAGGTTTTTTTGATGCAATTTTCTCTGCCTTTGTTTTGAATTTAAAAAAAGCCCCCAGAAACCAACCAAGCTCCACAATCAAAAAACACCTACTCTATTTGGAAAGACAGCAAAGATGAATGAAAAATTTTCATGTATTCTTCCATTTCTGCATACATGAAAGCTTAGTCAACTATTCTTCCTCATGGAAATTTGCTTTGAAAAGCTCTTGCAGTAATGTCTCTTCTTTGTATGGCTTAACATAACTCCAGAATCCAGTAGGAGAGGATGACAATAGAAATTTTGTCTTAAAAACTAATTTTTAAACACTTCATATTTTCCTTACCATGCAACTTCAGATTTATTCTGATTTGCATCCTTTCCTAGCTTCAACCTTACATGGAAATAAACACCAACTGTCTTCAGTGAGGTTAAGGGGAGGGTAAAAGGAAGAAAGGAAGTAATGGCAATTTTATACATAGACTGTCTCCTCTGGGACCTAAGTCCAATTTAGAAGGGAGCAGCTGGTAGAACAAAACTCATATGTCACTTCATTGAGCAGAGAAGTTACCTTTGCTGATTTTTATAGGTCATTTGAAAGCACAACAAACAGCTTTCTGTAGTTCATGGATATCAACTTTCCTAAATGTCCTCAGACAAAAAGTCTGATCATTACATGGTATGCATACATTTTTCTCTACCAAAGAAAAGTTCCAGCAGTATTCCCTTTGAAAGAAAGACTGGAATCACTGCCCCATTTGTGTTCCTTGTCCAAAACTCAGTTGCCAATTAGACTGAGCTCTGCACTGGGGAGTGATCCCATGGGTAAAAGGACTTTGATAAGAATTGACGGTTCCCAGCCTCTTCCATCACCTTACCTTCTTTATTCCCAGACAGGGAAATAAGAAAGGCCACTCTCTGAATAGCTATGAACTTTTTTCATTTACTGCCATTCTTCTGATTACCAGTAAATGCTTATTTGAGCTGTCAACTCCCTGAACTCCCAATACAAACAGAATTAAATTAGGAAATAGTGTGAAGAGATCCTGTGTCACCAAAGTTTTGAGGTAAAGCCATCTGCATCTTTTTCATAGATGAGCATACCAAAAAACTTTTAAACAGGCTCTGAATAGCTCATGCTGAGTCTTATACAAATACAGAATAAATACTGTAAATGGAGGAAGTCTGAAGTGTTCAGTGCAGCAGAATAAAAATAAGAATTGTGCTTTTGTGTCTTTGCAAATGAATCCCCCTCTCTGTCCAATCTTGCTTTTAGACAGGCAATTTTTACTGTCATCTTGGCTTATAGTACAATTTAGACAGATCTTTCTACTCTTTGTGTGCTAGGCAGGTAGAATATGTGGGGCTGGTGCAAGAGGATAAGCTGCCTTCTTCCCAAAACTCTGCAGCTAAACATGTTTAGCTGCCCTCAGGGAGGGAATGTCTCCCATTTTCCCCAAAGGCTACTCCTAATCCATCTGGAATAAGCATGAAGCAGTAGAGACAGCTTTTTCTGTTGCCCAGCTAAGAGCCTTCTAAAGAAGGTGTGGTGTATATGAACAAAATGACTCATCACAAGTGCAGAAAAGATGAAGTGTTTCGCATGTTGAACAGTGAATTTCTAGACTTGAATTTTGAGCTGCTGTAGATGTGTAGGAATGTTTAAAAAGATTTGTGTCCATAATCTTAAAATTAGTATGCTTTGATACCACTAGCATCAAATAAAGCTTAAGGATAAATGCTTGAGGGTGAGCCCAATGCATTTAATAAAAGAGGAATATGAGCCAAATGGTCCTTGCATTTTGTGGTGATGCTATTGTAACACAGCATGTAACTGCTGGTTTACAAGGAGAGAACAGGAAGTATGTTGTGCCTCTACGTAATTAAGTAATAATAAATGTCCTGATGGTCCTTAATGGTCTTGATTATATTCTCTGGGTGAACTGGAGCTGGAGAGAAAGTCAGGTTTTTATCAGAGACTGAGTTCTGAATTTGGGCACTAGAGAGTGCAAGAATATAATATTTCCTATGCTATTTTTAGCCTGCTTTCCTGAGGAAATGTACTTTATGAGATTGTACTGTTTATTTGTCTGTCACTGTTCTGTCTCCCTAATAATTTTATAATCAAATAATTGGTGGATTGTTTTTTTAATGAAATTTGGAAATAAGCAGTTAGAATAAGGAAACATATTAGTACTATCACTTAAGAAATAGTCAGTGGATGTGATACTGGAATAGGAGTGGAGTAGCTACTGGTAACACCCTGTAACAGTGTCTCAACACATATGGAAGGAGCTTGAGTTCCTATAGAACAGGAAGCCTAGAAGAGGAACCTAATAGGAAAAAATTGTACACGTGCACACATGCACAAATATTTTGTAAGAAGACAGGCCTTTTAAACCTGGTAAAATTTTACTTTGTGTAGGGTCTTACTCAGGGCAGCTGTGTTTCAGGAATGTTTTTCAAGTTGATCCATGTCTGTATATTTTTCCTTTAGCACATTAGCACATTTCTGGGAACTGGAGGGATGGAAGTTCCAGGTATTATCTCTCTCAGTTTCCTGAAATACTGTACATGTACGCTCTGACCTTGTCTGCTCAAGCAGTGTTTTCCTCTGCTTTGACTGGAAATCTAAGCTGCAGTCACAGTTCTCACAGCTGATTCTGTGGCATGCAGAAAATGCCCGACAGCTATCAGCCCACACATCCAATAACAACTGGTTCCTTCCTCTTCCTGGGGAAGAGTAACATCCTCTGAGAAGAAGTGTCCCCTGAGGAATGCAGGAGCAGCAGCAAGCCTTTCACACAGGAAATTACTACTACAGCACTTGTAGAAAAGTGTTTCTGTCACTTGGATTGTCAGTCTGTAATGAGCTTCCTGCTGACCTAGATGATGATTTACTATGGATCTAAATGCCACTTGTGAATCATTTAGCTTAATGAAAGTTAATGAAGTTATCATTCAGTGGGTCTGTTACCCTTTGAGCACCTAGTTTAACTTTTTTAATGCAGTAGTACAAACAGAGTTTTCAACTTCTTAGTATTCACAGGACTTTAATAGTTCAGAGATTGCACATTTTGTGGAACTAAAAAGCAAAGGAATGCAAAGTTTAGCTCATAATGTGTGTCTCTTAGAGAAGGCTGCAAGATTTTCTTTTTGTTTAAGTTGCATAATAAAGCTGAGCTATGGATCAAGTATGTCAGAAAACAAGATTGTACAGCTAAAATACTGCCCTTGAATTACTCTTTGTTCTTAAATACAACTGGAGTATAAGTTTAGCACAGCATGCTTGCAACTGTGTGGTAGAAACTTGACTATAAAATGAAATTTATTTACATATAGAACCCATATGTTATTCAAAATTGTTAAAGCAAGTTTGTTATAAAAGCAAACACTTGAATACTGTTTCAGTATTTTATTTTTTTCCTAAATGACACTGCTTAAACAAATGCTAGCAAATTCTATTTATCACTTAGATGAGAGTGATATCTAAACCCAGAGGATGCTTTCTGACTAAAAGCTCGTTTGAATGTTTTCCAAATATATTAGTTGTTCCAATACAACACATCTCTCCTTGAAGCCATGCTGCATTACTGTCAAGTTTGCAGTAAGAGATGTAGTTACTTGCTTAATGTGAGATAATGGAAACACTGAGTCACATCCAAAGATTACATAGGTTGCTTAAAACAAGACTGAAAAAATGAAACTTTTCAAATAAAATTCAGCAACTAAGGGAAAAAAAATTCTTCAGCAGATAGGTGTTTGATGTAGAAAAACATCTTGGCTTGTATCTTCCACCAAAACAGTGTGGGGGGTAGAAATTAGGTAGAACAATGCTAAAGGATGATTTCACAGTCATTTCAACTTAATGACTGTTTTTATCTGGTTAATTTCATCCACGTCAATTCTGTTCAGCTGTCCAAACACTAATACGAGCACAAAGGAAATAATGAGAAAAAATTATTTGGAGACGAAGGAGTAGATCAGAGCTGGCTGTAACCTAACTGAATTGATTGATGTCTGTGGAGCCATGTATCCAGTGTGATTGTGTTGTAATACAAACAGGTGTGTTACATGCATGTAATAGCTCAATATCTTTCTTAAGTTGCAATGGAAAAAATAGGAGGAAAGGAGGTGGTAGTAATGATTTCCTTTTGTTCAGGAAGTGCATATGTTGGATTCAGTTGGGGTTTTTTCAGCCTAAAAGGATTCAGATTTCTACTGTCTGCATGGCTGTAGTGTAAACAGAAGGTAACAGAGACTGAATGGAGGCAGCTCCATCCTTTTTGCTTGAATTTGAAGCATTGTAAAGTAAAAGCTGAGAGCATGTGACATCAGAGGAAAGCAAGTAAGAAACAGTCTATGCCTAGTGATTCTGGAAGAGGAACACTGGACACTGTTGCATTTTGCAATGAAAAATATTTGGGGAAAAAAAATTAGTAGCTCTGTGGATGACACCATCAGTGGAGGTATATGGCATTACTGCTCTGAAAAGTTGGTTGGTTGGGTTTGGGCTTGTTCTTGTTTTGACATATGGTACTCTGATTGTAGCAGTTTGGGTAGGTTGAAGGAGGGAGGTGGGGAGGGGAGAGATGCTATCCTCTGGCATGTTCTTACTGCAGGGATATTTCCTGTACACCAAAGTGTGAGTTCCGCTCTGCATGTTAGATCCTGAAGTGAAGGCATTGAAATGCAACTCTGAGTTAAATATTGCAGTATTTTTATTGTAAAGGAAGACTCCTTACTTGCAACAGAGATTTAAAAGAATGACTTTATCCTTAAGCTGTCCTTAGATGAAGAGTATAACCAGTATCAAGTGTTCCTCACTGAAAAGGTTACTCTTCCAAGATGTTTCTTCCTTCCTTATGTCTCTTGGGAAAGGAGTTCAGTGTCCATACTTCCAATTTTTGCTAGCCTAGTGAAATAGTACAATACTATTTGCTTAGCAGTTTCAGTTAGTTGCGTGTAAAATACTGTAATTCTTGACTCAGTAAGCTTATCATAAAGGCTTATCATTTTGTCCAGTTATGTGTCATTGTAGACCTTTTCAACACCTCTGCTTTCTGTAGTGTATTACTCTATAGTGTATTCTTCTCTGATACCTTGCATGTGTACATAAAGTTGAATTTTGACAGTTGAATGAAGTCAGAATGCCAAGTGACCCTGACTGTTTTAATAGTTTATAGGATGCCTTTTTTGTTGCCTGTAAACTTGATTTTCCAGATTGCTGGTACATTTTGTATGGGACTAAAACAGGAGCAGATTTCAATGGAGTCACTAAAACCAGCATAATTCTGCAGTGTCTTTCTGACTCAACTGTTTTTAAAGAAACACTAGCAAGATAATTGAGTTCATGATGCATTACAACCTAAAATGCATTAATAAAATTGTAGCATGCATATTATGGATATAAAAAAAAAGAACAATTTTATCAATAACAGTTTGACTAAATATTTCATTAGAGATGTCTTCAGTTTGAAAAACCATTTCTTTTTTGTCCTCTCAAACTGTATTGATATTAGGCCTTAAATTTTTGCTCTATATGTCCTAAGTCAAATTTTTTAGTTGATTTTTTGGCTTTTTCCTGGCACAATTCTCATGCTGACTGTGACCTGTGACCACACAATTCTTCTGTTTATCCTTTGTGATTTCAGCTTCCCCAAACCCCTGCTTTTTTCTCCATTATTGCAGGATATACTAAAAATCAGTATCATTATCTGACTTGTGAAGTTATTTCAAAACCAATAGTCTTTTTTGCTGTGGTTGGAGTAGAAAGTATTTTGCCAGAAAAACAATTACAACATTTATTATCTTCTGAAATGGAAGATAAAAATACCCCATTAAACACACCAAAAAATATGCATAATGCTTTAACATCTCTAGCTAATAAGTATGCTGTTGCTGGGGCTTCTTTTGTTTCTGATACTTTTAAAGTACAAATAATCCTTGAGTTAGAGAAATTATTCTTCAAGAGTGTAACAGGCCTGTCAGACAACTCCAAAGTTAACATTTCTTGGATATTTGTATGTAATTTTCAATTTTCTCAGTTTCTGCTGTTCCCTAATTTGATTCCTATCACAGTAAATGGTAAAACTCAACTGACTTAAGTACAAAGTTGTTCTGGTGCTACCAAAACACTTTTTTACAATCCCACCTCTGAACAAAGCAGGTCTGAATATTATTTTTACCTTGACAAATGGGACAGCTTATCCAAACCTTCTGGATATTTACTAATGCTGAGCACTGAAATAGCTCAGGATGGACTTCT
The DNA here is from genome assembly GCA_013400575.1 of Peucedramus taeniatus. Taxonomy (NCBI): domain Eukaryota; kingdom Metazoa; phylum Chordata; class Aves; order Passeriformes; family Fringillidae; genus Peucedramus; species Peucedramus taeniatus. Next base: position 9,886 of record WBNO01006700.1, read on the forward strand.
TTTACTTTCTCGAGGTATTTTGTGAAATCTAATAAAAGTACATAAATTTGACTTTTCAATCAAAATTTTGAAGCTTCATTTTATCCTTATTGTGAGCATTTTGTTAAACACTATTGTTAAAATATTTGATGTTCTTTTGAAAGCTTCACTATCCACTATAGGTGTAACATTTCATTAACAAAAAACTTTGTAAAATGCTCAGGAACTGTGTTTCTTCTATTGCATAGTAAAATATATTTCTCATGGCTATAGTCAGAGGATTTCAGTTCCAAGCTATGAAATATTGGACTTTTTTTTTCTTTTGCAGATAGTAGTATCTGTCTCTTTGCCAAAGTGTTCAAGCAGTTGTGCTGGCCCTGTTGGATTTAACTTTGGACTCTGCTATGCTGGATTGCTAACTTAATTTCAAATGCTTTTAACTCTTTGATATTTTCCTGTAAGTAATTTGTATTAGAGGAGATTTGACACTTGCTTCTATGGAGTAAACAAACTCAGTGGTATTGTCAATAACTACCTGGTCAAGTGGTATAACCACCTGTGGTTACTGCTGCTCTGAAAGGAAATCAAAGCTGCTAGATCTCAGCTAGGAAGAGTTTCTCTGTGAAATCTTTGTGTGGACATCCTGCCCCCATAGCATCCCCTAACAAGGAGGAATTTAGGTTTGTCTGTGCAACAAAGTTTTGTTATGACACAAGTTATGTTGATATGAGGTAGCAAAATTAGAAAATTTGAGCCTTAGCACTGACACTTAATCCTGACAAAAAACATTGATACACATGCAGCTGTGCTGGCAGAAAGGAGGTTTTTTTAGCTTTGCATATAATTTTGAAAGTGAATTGTGTGTAGATATGCATATAAGTATATAGTTATGTAGGGACTGGCAAACAGCTCCTATGTGCTCCTGCAGGAGGGGGCCCTGCTGCAGTGCCGGTGCATGGAGGGAGGCTCTGCAGCACAGGCAGCTCTGCCCTGTGCCAGCCTCCTGCTCTTGAGGAGCACAAACCCCTGACTGGAGCACAGGCACTGCAGCCCTTCTCAGCTTTCTGCAGGGCTGAGGAGTACACTACTCACAGCCTTCAGTTCTTCTTCTGGCAGAGCCTGTCTCTTCAGGATTTTGTCTTCAGTAATTTTTTGTTCATTCTAATTGAGAAGTGGGGTTTAAGACAGAAGTGTATTCCTTTAGTTCTTTTCATTTACATACAGTGTAAGTTGTTCAAGATTAGTTTTGCCCCAACAGGTTAAGTATGAAAGCCTTATCTAGAAGAAATCAATTGCATGTTGTAAAGTATATTTTTATTTTATTTTTTTCTCAGGAGTAAACATGCCTTCAAGAACAAGAAATTCCTCTGGGTTTGTTGATCAACCTCTTTTCATTGTAAATTCATGTTGAATATGGATATACTAGGTGACTTTGAATGAGATAGAGGAAGTGCTGTCCTTTATATATAATTTAAGACTCTGTACAACAAACTCACTGCTACCAGGTATTGTTTCTTTGTAAAGTTCAGTTAGACTTTTCTAGCTAGGTATTAGTCTAAAGGCTTTCATTCAGTTTTTTTAGGCAAGGCAAAGAGGACAGAAAGGAGTCATAAGCAGGCAAGCCAGAAGAATGGCTGTCATTTCTCTGATTAGGTATGTTCCTGGTGAGGATGCTCTACTCACTCACACCCCACCTCCTTCCTCCCATGTACTTGATGCCCTCTGTGAACCCCCATAATCTGCTATTTGAAGTACATGGAGTTTGCCCACATGCTAGGAAAGTCCTAGGGTTTTTATACTTCTGTTTTTATTAATTAACATTTGTAATATCAAAAATAGCAGAATATTCTATTTATAGTGGTAGAAAGGAGGCATTGTCCACATGGAGTTATTAATTTTCTATCATTATTTCATTCTAGTAAGCGTTTCATTATGTTTCCAGTTTCTGTTACAAATATTCCTCCTGCCCTCCTTTAGCTTTTCTCTTCCCTGGAACAGATAAGAAGTTCAAGCAGAGTCTGTAATATAATTTTTATTAGGACTCTACATAGGTAAAAAGAAGCCATAATGGAAACTTTTTTTTAATTTCAGCTATAAGGTGTCCCCTTGGGTATGCACGCAAGCAGTCCAGAGTAATTTGCCTAAATTAAACTTGGCTACTTTATTTCATAATTGTAAACAGTAGGAAATGCTTCTGTAGTGTCATGTTATTTCTCCTTAGTTTTGCAAAGCTTCTTGCTGAAACTGAAGATATACTGGAGGTAATTGATTACCTTTCTTTGCCTTTCTTCTACAGGGTACATTTTTATATTTTGGTGCCTGTGGTGCAAATGTTTTTATAACTTATGAAAGTGTTTGAATATAGTCTTCCTGAGCTGTTACATTAGAATTGACTTCCTGACAGGGGATTCTCACCTTTGGTAATTGAACCTCCAATGATTTCTGCCTGGTTTGCTTTGTATGTTCATGATATGCTTTGGGATTTTTTATTTGGTTGTTTTGTTGGGGGCTTATTTTGTTTGTTTATTGTTTTGTGGGGTTTTTTGTTCAGTTGGTTTTTAATTATCAATTCTTAACTTTTTACCAATATTGCTTGTTTTTTGGGGGCAAATCCTTAGCTTCTTCTGTAAGTTTAAACTGATGCAGCCTCTGTGCAGGGTACTATTAATATTAGAAATTAACATCAATGAGCAAATTAGAAAAAATCACCTGGTTTTAAGTAAAGTTTATAACTAATGATCTGAGAGTTTAGAAAGAAATATTTCAAGGATATTATTTATTTCTAACTGGATGCACTCAAATATTCATGGACTTCTAACAGGTTTTATTAGGGAAATAGAAATAGCTTTTTTGTGTATTTTTTTTGAGAAAGCAAGGCTCGTTCTATGTTCATTTTCAGTGCTTTCTTGACATGGATGGAACACAGAGAAAATATTTTTGTTCTTGACTAGATTCTCTATATGTAGAATCACAAAATATTGAGTGCATTGGATGTACTCTGTTTTACAGGGTCTTCTCAAACCAGAAGCAGCACTCTGGGAAAAAGCTGACATAAGAAAACTATGTAGTCAGTTTCTCATTATGTGTGTGAAAGGATGCTTGTAAAATGTGATATAATTTCTTTGCATAGAACTTTCAGGATATCTTGAGATGCACCTATGGACAGGGAAGTTTATTATTTCATGCCATCACAGGAATACTAAATTCAATATAACTGTCATCCTGATAGAAATAAATAAATCTGATTAATCAGACCATAGCTGTAAGTGTATCAGGATTTCAGTTAATTTTGTACAGATAATTAAATAAAAAAACCCACCAAAGTAAGCTACAAGTTTTCATTGCTTTGTACTGGCCTTCTGGCCTCTATAAACTCAGTTAGCTTCAGGCTGAATTTGCTATTTTCAAGACTTAAAGTGTTATGCTCTTCCATCTGAGGTGAAAATGCCTGTTTTGCTAAAGAATACAGTCTGATAGTTTGGCCTGTTTTATTGGCTGTGAGTTTGTAACCTGGTACCACTGCTCATGATCAGGCTCTAAACTGAAGGGTGTGCTACCTTCAGTGGTCCTTCAAGGTGTTTCCATGTCACACTGGAGGTGATGCACTTCTGTCAAGTGCTTAAAATTTTTTATTTCAGCTTGGGCTTTTTTTTAAAAGCTGGAGTAACTCATGTAAGATGACATGAAAGTTTTTGATTGAAGTGTGAAAGTCTGTGTTACAAGTTCTGAAAGTGGACTGCTCAAGCTAGAAATGCTTAGTAGAATTTTGCTCTGGATGCGCCACATAGTTTATCTGTATTTTACTGCTTGAATGCAAAACTTCATTAAAATTTGCAAATAAATGATTCCAGAGATACCTCATCAGATGACATGGGGCAGAAAGCCACAGTTGGCACATGGCAAGTTGTTGCTGTGCTGATTCATGTGTGTGCAAGAGGAGAGGAAATGAAGAGTGCTATCATCAGCTGAAACTACAGGGAAATTTTCTTCAGTAGGAGCTGATAAAACAGATTGTGATTTAACATACTCAGTGTTAGACTAATAGATCAGAGAGCTGTTTTATGTGGATCAGTCATTGACTGAAAAAAATAATTTCAAAGCAGTAGAAGTGATCTGTGAGTAATTATATCCTACAAAAAACCCAACCCCTTGAAAACCAAAAAACCCAAAAAACAAAACCAAAAAGAACCCCAAAAAACAAAAACAGAAAAAACAACTCTTGAATGTTAAGTTTAGCATTTCCACAGTGAACCATTTTTCTATGAGGGCAGGTTCACAAGAGGAGGAAAAAAGTAGTGATAATGATAGTTCTGTTTCTCCTGAAAACTTCCTATTATTTCAAATAACCAAAAGACACAGGAATTCAACATCTGGTAAGGTGGGGCACTGTATGTATATATAGTATGTATTTACTCTGTTATGCCTTTGCTCTTTGGTCTGTTTGAGCTTAATGCCCTACTAATGACTAATTATTTGTAGTTGTTTTAATCACAGTATCAGAAATATTTTACTATTAGTAGGCAAATGTACCATGTGTTCAAAATTTAAAGGTTTATTTTTAAAAAGCAGACCATGCCAATTTTTGTGATTCATTGGGATGCTTACCAATGTCACTATTTTATAAGCCTATCTTAATTATGAGATCTCTAAGATATGCTTTTAGAAGCTCTGGTCTGTAGTTTCCAAATCTGGAGCTTGTAGAAGATGGAAGCCTGTTGATAGACAATTGTGTGAGAGACTTGTATTTTTTCTTTTTTTCTTTTTTCCCTTGAGGGATTTTTTTTTTTTAATTTCTATAAATAAAACTGCTCAGGCATTCTTATATATGGATGTATTTTACTCAGATTCTATTCTTAACAGTTATGAAGCAAAGGGAGACTGGGATGCAGTGTTTGTGTCTATGTGCTGTTTGAATGTTTCATGGGAAAATGCTTGGGAACAGGCAGAGGTGATAAGGTTATGTGTAAGGATTTTTTACAAATTGATCAAGTACCACCCACGGAGTTTTGGCTATTTTGCTTGACAGAAAACAAAGATGAGCAATTATGGTTTGCTGTTTGTGACATCATTTTATAAGCTAAATTTAATTTTCTGCTGAACATCCGCTGGTAATGTCATGGTAATAACTTCCTATTGATTAATTAAATCTGTTCCTTCTCCTCCTTATTTGTAACTTGCATGAAGTTGCCCAAATGTGGGTTTATGTTATTACTAATGGTCTGTGAATGGAAACACTGTACACATTTTAATCTTCTTCTTTGCTTTGCTCAGAAGTAACGATTTAAAATTGGTTGCTGTATTAAAATTTATTCTCTCAAAATAAGCTATAGCTCTGATGACTCTCAGAATTGTTTGGGTTTTTTTTTTAATTATGAGACATTTTTATTACATTGCTGGTGACATATAGAATTGTTGTTTATGAATTGGTAGCATTTCAAGTACTTTAGAAAGGGGCTAATTTAAAGGAAAGACAACATATAATTCTTGAAACTTTTCACTTGTAATAGACTTTGAGTAGAAAGACTTTATTTAGAAAGAACTTAATTTAAAGTAAAATGTTGTGCTGAATGAAAGTGTTGGACATGAACTAACTTGTATCCAAAAGTAAAGGAAATCTATTAAGACTAGTAAAGGAAATCTATTGAGACTCCTTTACAGCAAGGTTTTGACATTTGAGTGTTGTGTTAGATTTCAGCCGTTTTGGACCCTTTGCTGAGCTGGAAGAGATTGTAAAGTTAGATATTGGGAAAGGTTAAAATATAAAGCAGATAACCTTAAAATTATATCAACTTACTTGATGTCTGACAATGTTTAAAAAAAACTCTACTAATTTCCAGAATATGATAAAAATAACCATTTTGGACACAAGTTAGATAAGTTGAAAAATTGAAATTGTCTTGTTTAATTTCTCTTACAAATTTTGAAAGCTCAGTTATTTGCTTATCTGTGTTTGAGTTTTGACAAACATCAAGGTCTTTGTGTTACTTCTGTAAATGCTTTCATGTTGTATTATGCTTCTAAGTCTTTGAATATGTAACAGAAAAATCTCAATTTGCTGCCTAACCCAGTAAATTGTAAGAGGACTTTTCCATTACTCTGGCTTGCAATGCTGGTGGCAGTTTACTGAAATACAAAACATTCTTTCATGGCCTATTTGTGTGATATATTGAAGTTTGGATCAATTTTACTGTAGGAAAAAAATGGTGAGACTTTTAGTAGCTTAGCATTTGCTCTCTTTACTGAATTGATAGCTTTCCTCCTTGGGTTGAAATAATCTCTCTTACTTCAGACCTTAACTGTCAATGCTACAATAAAAGAAATGAGTGAAAGTGACATCAGTGAATACCATGGTGCTATCAGACCTTGAGATGGGTTCCCTCTGGCTTCCTAGCATTGTCAGTTAAGGTCTGGAGTACATACCTGGGTGTGTGCCCCTGTCTCTACTAACATCATGCTCTGCACCTCATGGGTTCTTGCGTGGGGGCTTGAGACCTGTTCTTGCAGGATGTAACTGCACAGTGGAACTTTTAATCCAGAGAGGGTTGTAAGACTTTTTTGCTCTCTTAGCTCACCACAGTCTCTGCTTTCAGCCATTTCTCTCCACACAGGACTGTGCAGGATGGCACTTAAGACACAGGAATGTTATTGTGGATAATGCAGCAGTATAAGCTCACAATAATATTGATATGATTTAGTATTACTTAAATTTAAAATAGTTACATTATCATCGTGGCAGTATTTAT
>WBNO01006703.1:0-15095 GCA_013400575.1 Peucedramus taeniatus
CCCCACTTTTGCAAAGTATGGGAATTACTATTCCGAAGATCTATTATCTGCACTGTCACTGGACTGCTAGTGTGGCTTCAGAGCACATAATCATAGTGCTGCTTCTCTTTCCAGACAGCTTTGAATTCCTTGCATGTGGTGATGAACAATCCTACTAGAATTGGCTCGCTGAATGACTTCCTGTGAAGTGGCTTTGGGAAGAGTGTCTTTTAGACTGCTGCAGACTGTAATATGCTTTGGCAGGCATTTAAGTGCCTATAAGTAGTTATTGTTATGATGAAGTAATGAATGAAGGAGGTTTAAAGATACTATAAGCACACAGTTTCTCAATTTCTGCTTTAATTTGGAAAGCCCACGCAGGAGATTGTAAATTGCATTAGCTGTCAGTGGGTTATCTCACCCAAGGAAAGCAATTTTGAGAATTCATAAAATGTGTCTTGGAGCTACTGGTATGTGCAACATAATGGACTTGCAGTTTTAATAAAAATTCTATCAGCATCTTCCACTGTTGCATAAACTTAATTACCACTGAGTGTGTAACACCAGTGAATAACAAGTGTTAAATGACACATGATCAATAATTCATTTGTTAGCACAGTATTGCTTACTGTGAAATGACCTTGATGGGAACAGTCTTACAAGTAACCTCTTTTCTTTTTGCCATATTATTACCTGAAGAAAAATGAAAATTCTACTAAGAATTTTGCTGATAAAACAGAGAAATTGATTTTTTAATGAAATGTGAGAATGGGACCTATAGGCTGCTTTTCTTCTATCCTGTTGTGTCCTATCACAGCTTCTTGCAGAGGTGACGATTTTCAGGAACCAAGAACAATACTTGCCAGTAGTGGGTCTCAGCTTGGGATTTTTCAAAAAGTGGTCCCACGGTGTTGAATTTAAGTAATTGGAAAGTGTTCACCATTTTCTTTCAGCAGTAATACACCAGCCCATTCATGTTATAGCACGTTCTTTTCATCTGGTGTTTTCATCATTGTGTTGTTGCTGGATGAACAAACCACATGGCTGCCAGAACTTTTGATTTGTGGCATCTGTGTTTCTGTATGAGAAATCATGTGTATAGGTGCTGCTTGATTCAAGACTCATTAGGTGTACTAACCCATTCATGTATTGCATTAATTTCATTAGTAACTATGTGAAAAAGTGTAAATTACAGGAGACTTCTGTGCCTGGATTTTCTTTTGAATCATCTGTTTTGGTCCTGCACTAACATGTTGGTCATGTATTGTACAGGTGTGTCCTTTTATTTTCCTAGGTGGAAGTAGAAAAAAAAATAAGGCGTATAATATAGGGGTAAAATGACCTAATCACACAGAATCAAATTCTTACGTAAAAACAGTGACTTAGTAAGGATTTTTTTTTTTTTTTTGTCTTCTCTTTGTTATTCCTTAATCAGCAGCCGTGCTGTCATGTGGTACATGCCTGGTGTTTGAAAACTAATGAATTAATTGCATTCAGTGTGCAAACATCTGCTGCCACTGAAGTGCTGCTTGAAGTGAGAAGCGTCTTGGCTCACATTTTGAACATGGTTGTCTTTTGGAGAGCTGGTACAAAGGTAAATACTGGTTAGCAGTCTTGCATTTCTGCTAAATTATTAGCACTGATTTTCCATACAGCTGATTACTTTCCTCCAAATAATAGGAATATGCATGTGCATTTTGGACAGTGACTTACACAGCAGAGCATAGCAGAGGCTTTTTAAAAATCTTTGTGTTCCTCCCGGTGTCGCTGTTGGACAGGCTAAAGCCTGCCCAAGGACAGCCTTTGCATTTGCTAGCCAGCTGTGTAGAACAGAGACCTCTTTGTCTGAATGCTTTTTATGTTCCAGTACATCTGGGACTGCTGCCTCTGAGCTAGTAATTAAATACACTCTATTCTGCAAAAGCCTCAGTTGATTAGTGCAATTGTTATATAAAACATTAACTCAAAAGCCAAAGGTTAAAAATAATAGTGTTTCAGCCAGGAAGAACAAATGGTTTAATACTTACTTTACCCAGTATGCTGCTGTTCTCTGGCATTATAGCTCTTTTCCTACAGCCTGATTTCAAGGTGGACTTAGGAGGAGTAAACAGCTCAAGCTAGATCTCTGAATTTCAGAGGAAGGCACATCCTTTCATTACAATAAAGTCTGAAAAGCTGGCAGTGTGTGGCAATTGTGTTTCATGCTTCCCTGACACTCTCTTACAGGTGTCCCAAACCTTAGCTGTGATAGTGAAGCTAACATCACCTTCTTTCTTACTGAGCAGAGTGTTACAGAGGTAATGAAATGGCAGCATGCAAGTAAAATAGGAGATTCAGGAGGAACAGGATAAATATAAGTTCTCTTGCTTCTAAGGATTTTTAGTTAATCCACAAACTGTTACTAAGTGATATTGCCTCCTGTCTTCTGTAGATTTTATAAGGCTACTTATTCACTAGCCTGATTAAACTGACCTGAAATACAAATGGCTCAGTCCAATGTGGCAGCTGTACTAGAAATATGTCTAAAAAGTGTAGCACATACCTCTCCTTGAGTTGTATCTTGTCTAACTATGTTTTCTACCACAATTGCTGATATTTTTATTAACACATGTACCACAAGAAGTGTTCAGGATTCCTGTAGAATCCCAGAATACAAACTTTCTCCTAGCTCCTGTTTGACTGTATTCACTCACAACTGTATGTGCTCGTGGTTATGTGTGAGAGAGATGGGGGCTGTTTGTCACACTACTCTTCTCAGTTTGACCTAGACACCAGTTGATTTATGGTGTTGGTTTAAAGCAGAATAAAGTTATGGTGATGTTTCATGAAACAGTGTAAGTTGAACTATCCTCTGAAGCTTTGCTGTTGTAGTGAGTCCTTTTAGGTTAAAAACCCGCTATGAGAACTTTAGCTTGGCTTAACTAACACTGGCTGCTGTGGCTCTGTTTTGCCTGCTTGTTTGCTTCCCATATTTTTTAGTTAGCTGTGTTACTGATTTATTTATTTTTTCCTCTGCCAATTAAATGCTGAAGTGACTCCCTGCAAAGTCTGAAAAGCTCTTTAGTTTTGCTGGAGAATATGTTGGAAGACACCAACCCATTGCTGGCTGCAGAAAATGAAAAGGCCTTGAAAGTGAGGATGAGGAATTAAAAATCACCAGAAAAGATTATGAGATGCTGATGACGGGGAAGCCAATGTTTAAGGGACAAACAGGATTGTAGGCGGATGAGACTCAGTACCAGGATTTTAACTACTGAATAATACATTTGGAATGCTGGGAAAGATCAAACTATTTCAAGTGGGAGGTGGGGCAGAGTGCACAAAATAGAGTAAATTGAAAGAATGTGGTTTTGAATATATAAAAGGATAAGAGGATTACTGTGTGAGGAAAATGCAGGGAAAGAAGCCAGATGTAGTTTAAGCTAACATGTAAGTTTGCATTTATGGCATAGATAGACATTCACAGTATCACCCTAAACCTCCAAATCTGTTCAAAATTCATTGACTGAAGCATGAATCTAACAGGCTGTCAAAACTATCTATTGCAATTAAGCAAAAAAACCCATCAAGAACACAAAGGAGGTTATCTCAGAACAGAAGAAACATTATTTTGATGGTTGTGTTCCTCTTAATGTGTTTTTTGCTGTAAAAATTGTCCCAATGTCATGAAGCATGCTTTGTGGGAAAAAAAACCCAAGCCAAAACACCATGCCAGTCTCTTTGTTCTGTGTTTTCAAAAATCATCTCTGATGTTGCAAACCATGCATTTCAAATCTCTGTGAGATTTATGTCAGCCATTGTTTGTCTAAGTGCTCTGGCTTGCATGCTGATCGTATCATTTTCTCTTCCGGCTGTTCACTGCCTTCTTCTTAATGAACAAATACTGAAAGTTCACAGAAAGGGTAACTCTTCCTTGTACTTAGCCTGTGTTATTCCATGCTGTGTTATTCCTATGGGAAACAGTAAATTTGAAGAATACTTTGCACAATTCTTTTTTGAGTTCTTCACACCACGAATTTCCTAATTAAGTGAGAAGTTTGTAATTCCTCAGAGTCTTGGCTTGTTTCTTTGGGATTTTTTTTGAAACTGGGATAAGACATTGGTATTTTGGAGCCTGCTGAATATACAAAAGATGAATGATTTTCTTGATTTTCAATGCCTTTCAGCTACTCAGAAAACCTATTTTGAATTCTGTATATAAGCTGCTAAGAAAACTTCTTCTGCAATGTGGGTTAAAACATTGAAGCCATTGTCTTTCACCACTTACCTGCTGGAAATGGGACCAAGTTTTGTTGTAGAAATATAACAGATACAATCCAAGTCAAAACAGTTAATTTTTCCCTTTAATATATGTAGACTGGCACAATAGTCTCTATAGCATGTCCACGAACCTGATATTTTTAACATTTTTAAAAATCTGTTTCATCATTCTGCAGCTTCTCATTCCTTGGTACTGAGGGATTAGTTGACTTTTGCTATGGTTCAGTAAATCATGAGAGCAGAGCCAAAAGTATTTGTGCTCTTTCTTCTTCTGAATTTGTACTGTTTCTGTTTGTATAATTCTGTCTAATTACTCTAGATTTGTATTTGCTGGGGATAGAGAATCTGGATCTACCAGGCCACTTAACTAAGACTCAAGATATTAATTTTTGCTCTCTTCCACCCAGGCAAGATAAATGCAGTGAGTGCAGCCAACACACAAAAATCTGGTTCTTCCCAATCTGTTCTGAACCTTTCCTTAGCAGCTCTTTCCCCAGAGAGAGGGTGCAAAATGCTGTACTTTTCTCCAATATGCTTTTCTGCTGTCCTGCTTGTCCAAGAAAAAAGCTGTCTGTGCTTTCCTGCTGCCTTTCACTGTGGAAGCTTACATCCAGCCAGCTGGGGTGCCCTCCCAGTTTCTCATCAGCAGGGCTGACTGCCAGGGATCAGAGTTACCAAAAAAGGCCTTGCATTGCATGAGTCATGAATGTGATGGTTTGACTGCAGCGTGTCCTGACTGCCGGGTGAGAGCAATCCAGGAACATCTTGGGCTGAGTGGGGCCTGCTCCTGCCTACAAGATTTCCAGAGGAATTATCATTGCTCCACAGCCACACAGTGCAGTGACAGATTTCAATATGAAGAGAGTTCCTTTACACAGATGTCAGAGCAGTGCAAAGTAGGATTTTGGCTTGTGCATTGCATCAGAGGCTGAAGAGGATCGTGGTTACGCTGTTGCCTCATCCTGCTGTTTCCCACAGAGGGCATGTGCTCCCCTCTGAAACAATGCTGTTTTCTCTGTGGACCACCAAAAAGTCTGCATCAGTTCCTGTCCCAAAGCATTTGTCAGCCTGATTTGGTAAGTTTTCTCTGATCTAGGACAGGGAATCTAACAAAACCTAGCTGTAACTGTTTTCTTTTTTTCCAGGGATGTATATTATTGTCCTATCCAACCTTGGCCTGAACATCGCAAAGTTCTGCTAAATGGGAAACAGATAACTAAAGCAGCATCTTCTCCATCTACCCATAAGATATGAATGTGTTATTACCCCAGACTCTCCATCATTTCCACTTCCACATTCCTCCACCAAACTGATTACTCAGATGTTCTAATCTATTTAACAAAGCTGATGCAGCAAAGGTGATGCAACATACCTTTGGAATGTGGAATTTGCACAAAATAACTCCAGTTGATTTTCCTGGAAGAAAATAAGGGATACTGCACCACAGGTGTACTGGTAGGGATGGGAAGCAGCAGCATATGACCAGGAAGGTAGTGATGGTAGGGTTACAGTAATACTGGTCTTTAAGGAAAGCAGCTGCTGGCAGGTTGGACAACAGTCAAACTGGCTTCACTTAAGTGCTTAATGGCAGAGGTGATGGACACGTGCAAGAATCTGAAGTGACTCAGTCAGATGATTGATGAAAACCTTAAGGATCAGACAGGGCTGATTTCTTTACATTTGTTTTTAATCTCAGGAAAGACACCAGAGTTGTGTAGAAGCCTAACTTACTGCTGCTCAGACAGATCTGGTCTATTGTCTGTGGCTGTGGCTCCCTGGGGAGGCACAGAGGTACAGGACAGGTGTGCAGAGAACTTGCATCACAATATTCTTGCAGTTTCCAATGTTGCTTCACTTTACATGAAATACAATCAGAGAAACAATAGAGGAAAAAGCTTGCAATGTTAGCAAAGCTCCCAAAGCATTATTTTAGGCATTGCTCAACATGCCTGCATTTGATACTGGGCTCTTTTACAGACTCTTATCCATATCTCTGTTGGAAAATTAACTGGTTTTGGATGGGTTACTGTTTAAAAGATCAGCTTTTGGATCCAGGCTACATCTGGTAGAACAACATGGGAAATGGAGGCAGAGGACAGTCTATAAGCAGAAGAAGGGAGTAGCTAAATACTAGAGCTCTCAATATACAGCTGCAAGCAGTCTCATATCCTTAGTCCTACACCTAACACAAATCTTGTACTTTCTTAGTTCAATTAGACCCAAACTCACAAACTGCTTTTGTGATAGCATTTACTGTGATGGTCAAAGAGTGATTGCAGAAACAGAAATCCATGAAGACACTTGGAAGGGTTGTGTGGATGTGTTCATACAATCACCAACTTGGTCTTCCACATGGCATTCTTCCTTACAGCCATTATTACTGATCAAAGTCTTTAGAAGTGTGACCATTTTCAAGTCAGATAATGTAGATTATATTGTTTCCTTCATGTGTGCTGTCAGTTTGTGCTGTCATCACTTTAAAAGTTTTTGGGAAAAACACAGAAGGACATCTCTTCATGTGGGTATCATAAGCCAGTGTCAAGGCATTTATGTTTCATGATCCATTTGTGAGAGAAGGTCTGTGGTTCTTTATATATTTTGTGGAAACAGCTGTTAGTACAAGCTTTCTTCCCACCTTGCCCTTGCTCTGGAATGAGTCCATGTGTGCTTATTGCCATGATAGCAAGCTCTAAGTGCAGAAAGAATTCAGAGCTGTTTTTTGCCCTGCATGCCAGATCCAGCATGTAAGGCTATAATTAAGTTACTCATTACCTTTTATTCTTGTAGGGAGCCTTTATCCATCTACCTGTAGATAGTGTGAAGAGCTGATTTTTAATTTAGTACTTGACAGCACATCGGAATGATTTTCCTTTAATCTCCTGCTAAGCACTGCTAAAATGCCTAGTCAGTGGAAAATTACCTTATCAATACCATTAAGTGAACAGGAGTTGAAGAAGCCCTTATTGAACAGAAAGTACCTGCACTGCCAAAGACTATAAAATCCTTGTTATGAAGCTTAATGTAGAATGTCACACCTCTGGAACATGATGCAGCTACTACATCATCATGACATCATCAGACATGAGCTTGCTGTTTATGTAAAGCTAGGGAAAGGTATCTTTTCAAATTTAGGAACATAATGAGCATTTAAGCAGTTTCCAAATGGACTTAGTACAGAAAATGGAAAAATAAGAAGGTCTAATACTGTCTATTGAATAAAATAGACAGTAAAATACATCAGCTCTACCCACAGTTGACAAATTAAAAAAAACAGGGGGAAGTGCTATCCAGACTAAACTCACAGAGGCTGGCAGGGCAATCATTTCTACAGCAACTCTCTTCAAAAACTTGAACTAATTTCTAAGGTTTTGGCACAGGTGTTTACTTAGTGAACAGATATTCAACTCAGGATGGACTTTTTGATGCAAATACTGCCCATTGTGAGGAAAACAGATAAAGTGATTCAAGTAAAGCATTTTTAACTTCAGTTGAGGATAACTGGAATATTCTTGTCCATTTTGTACGTGAAACAGAGTCTTGGGAAAGGCTTTACTGACATACCTTGAATTCCTGCTCAAAGTCTGCTTGCTAAGGTGCTGCATCCTTATCCCTTGTTTGTAAATTTTAATAGATAAGTAACTAGGTACAGGAGAAAAAAACCCTCTTCTGATTATCATACTAACCCTGCTAGTATCCTCTCATAGCACACTTCTAATCAGTTCCTTCTTGGGATCGTCCCTTTTGAGGGTACTACCAATAGCAGGTGTAATCAAGGTCTTATAAACACTAGATCTAGGCCTTATCACCCAAACAGTTGGAGAATTAATCCAAGATGAATAGGCATAGTCTCACTGGCCAGTTTGACTAAATGGAAACTTGAGGGTAAGTAGGTGCCACCAGGAAGAAGACCAGAAGATCCGAAACAACAACTGTATAAGTGAAATGCCTATATTTTGGACAGGAATAGTGATAAGCATCCACAATATTCCATGACGCTCAGGGAAGAAAATCTCACAAGTGTTGTGGATTTACTATAGATTGTACATTGTTTTATTGTTTGCATTTGACTGATTTTTTGTTAAAATCCAGGATGGCTTGTGATAAACAGGGAGTAACTTTAGACACAATTAAAGGAAATTTACTGACATACATTTTTGTGGCTGTTCAGTGAACAACAGGATATTATGAGGCTGTAAATTCATAAAATGATACTAGACTGATTTTAATACCCAAGAAAGCAAACAAAAACATTCCTTTTGTGAAGTCTCATTACATGAAACCATGTTTAGCAGAACGGTCCACTGGGTTCAAACCATAAACCTAGAAGTGTCAAATGAGATGAGTCAATTTTCCCTCTTGAGCAAATTTGCCTGTCAGACTCAGATAGTCTCACCAGGGAAACTGAAAAGCAGGTGCTGGTAAAATCTTTTCAAATGACATTATTTCTCTGCTGTTTATAGAAGCGTACACACAGGCACTGAACAGAAAAAGAACTGTTTGTGCAGTGTAACTGTTTACTTAGTTTTCTGTCTAAATAGCCACCTTCTTCTGATCATTACTGCATGTCACACCTGCTCTGTAAATGTGAAATCTCCTACATATTTGGGAATAACACCTCGCTAGCAGTTGCAGCTGAACCAGCTGAGCAATAGCTTGCAAAGGCCTGGATAACACCAACCAGGATATTTCTTTAGCATTTGTCAACTGACTATGACGTGGAAACATGGAAATGAAAGTGCAGGCGTAGCAGGAAGCAGAAAGCATTACCATACACCTATTCAAAGGTTCAGATGAAAGCAGTTAATAGTATTAAATTCAGATATACTCAGACAAAAACACATACAAAACTGTTTGTCTTTCCTGCAAAATGCTAATGGGACCTACTACCTTTGATGTTTTGTTGAGAGGGAGGCTTTCAGCTGATAATACTTCCTGCCTAGAGTGCTAGCTGCATCCTTCACACCAACAGTATCATAAACTCGATACCTTGACAGAAACCTAATTCAACAACACCTCAATCCAAACTGCCAATACAAATCCTCATTACTTTTTTCACTAACTACAACTAGAGAAAACACAAGTGATGTGCCCCTCTTGCCTTCCACCTTCAAACTCAAAGCATATTCTCCCAGAACCTGGCACTACTAACTACTAGGTCCTGTATGGCTGGTAGAACTCAGCTGTTTTCCCAGCCTCTGTGCTGTCAAGGACAACAGGTAGACAAAACTGGAAAAACAAACACACAAGAAAATTTTAAATTAGCTTTTTAAAGCAGATTTCTATGCAACCTATGAGCAAATTATGAATGTTACTAAGAGTGTGTACTAAGAATTTTGTGTGCATTTCTGACTTCCCTAAAGTCATACATCTTTCCCACCTACTTCTGCAAACTCGCATTTTTGGCAAAAGGCAAAACCCCTCCTCCTAGCCTTTGTATGCACTACCTGCCACAGATACTGGAAGAAGTCTCCCTGCTCTTTAACAGACCCCCAGCCTTGGGGGAGGCAAGCTGGTACTGCCCTCCCAAACGCTGGGGACAACACTCTCCATTCTAGTTGCAAGCCTGAATCACAGGACTCAAATCACTCTACTCTCTCCTAAGCTTGCTCCACGTGGGGTCTCACAGTCCCTGGAGTACCTCAATATTGCACACAGCCTACCTGTGCCCTGATGCCTGAAGAGTGTGACATACTGAGACATCCTCCTCCTCCCTCTAGGAAAAGGGGGAGTGAGGGTAGCACCTGAGGGGCAGGGTGGAAGCCACACAGAAGGGTGCCAGGGCGCTCACGGGGCTGCTGTGTCACAAGCCAATCCTTTCCCTGGAGCAGAGTTCACTTTCCTGCGTTAGAACACTGTTACACATTTGTCCAGACTCGCCTCCCCTGGCATGCTGCTGCAGCAGGCTAAAGGGCACACATCCACCTCCAACTGATCATTCCATACAGTAATTATTTTGTTCTGTATGGCTAATTATAAGGGCTTAGCCTGCCTGATTTACTTAAGGCATGTATCAAATATTATCTCTCTCCCTCTTCTCCTGTAGAAAAGCACAGACTTGACAATGTAAGGTAAGTAAAAGGTTACTCAGTTCAGCTGCTGGATATAACCAAGTCTTCTTGTAGTTCCTTTGACAAAAGTGACTCATAGCATCAATTTTTCAAGCACAGAGCTAGAGACTTCTGATACAGAATTAAAGGGAGGAAAGAAGAGAAGGTAGAGGATGAGGTGAGACTCCAAAACATTACATGAGTTGAGCTTATGCTAGAGCTTCTGCTGATGTATTTCACTGTCTGTGTAAAATAGACAGTATGCAACTGTAGAGGAAAGTAGGGAAAAGAATGGAAAAACATTTAAAAATAACTTATTTCAACAGTTTCCTTGTGAAGCTGAGTTTTCCAATAAAGTCACAATAGCTGAGGAAGCAAAGGCAGAAACTTCAATAGGGAGAACAGTCAAACCTCACAAATTTCTTACATACTGTGCTCAGGTGGAATCTTGAGTCAAGCGGCATGTTAGAGCCCTCAGAGCCCTCTAAGCTGCCTCAGCATTTCAATACTCATCCAATATCCTCCAAGAAGGAAACCTGAGAAACCTGGGGAACTTGAGAAAACTATTAACATGTCTCCAAAACTCTAGGGGCCAAATTTGCTCTTACTGTTGTCACTGAGATCCAGAAAGAAGTCCCACACAATGGAGTCACAGGAAGGAGTGCAGCAAGATGCAGTTCCTAATCTCTTGTGTTGTGTGCTGGGCTTTGCACAAACTTTGTACTGTGAAGTATAAGCCTCATGAGTATCACATTTGACTAAAACTGATGGATGGACTTGGGTTCATCCAAATTATAGTATTGAGTCACTGGTTTTAAAAAAGTTTATTTAAACAAAGTAAGTACATTTCACAGAAATGGTTATAAAATGCATAGCATATTATAAACAATACTGTTGCTTCACAGATAGTAGTTATTATCCTAAATATAGCCTTTTAAAAACTAATGAGCCTGCTTGGTGAATCAGAAAGCTAAAAATCCCCATCTTAGGCACTCTGGGAAAAAAACAGTATGTGATATAACGAAGCAGGTGTCCACTTTTTCATTTACTTTGCTGATTGTTTGTATTGCTGCACCATTAATTTGCCAGCTCTCATTATTTTGAAATATCCAGACTGGAGTCACATACCAAGACTAGATTTCCATTTACTGGAATACCAATTGCACTTGCTCAGCCAACCAAAACCCCATGCAACTCCAAGGAAAGCTGTCTGAGGATCTTCACACTGATTAACTTAAAGGACAGAGACCATATGAGTGGACAGAAAACAAGCAGTTAGAATTTCTAAGCTGTGCAGGTGTGTCACACCCATATTGCTATTCATAAGCAACTTGATTGCAAATTGGCAAGTCCATACAGATTTCAGGCTTGACTTTCATGAAACCTGAATGCCCAGTAGAAACAGACCTTACCCTCAGTGGTGATACAGCATCACAGAAAGTGGAATTGAACCTTTTTACAGTACTGGAGAACTGAGCAAACCTCAAACATTCATGACTTTGCATACCCAAACTCAGAGGTGTCTGTTTTCTGATCTTTATGATGTCAGGGTGCAGAGAAATATGTAAAAATAAAGAGCACAGCACCAATCCATAATCAAAGCTAAAACAGATACCTGCTCATTCACACAACACTTCAGTACATGAATCATGACTGACATTCTTCACATATATATTTGTATGACAATAGGCATAAAGTAAATGTTGAGGTAAAAGGATATGTGCCAGGTTTGCACTGGTGAAAGTCAACTCTAAAGTCAAGCAAGCTACAAAAACCATTAATTCACACACAACAGAGAAAGAAAAATCCCCACATTTTTAAAACATAGATACATGTAGACCAAACCATATATGTTTGCAAAATATATAGATACATGCTGAAGAATCAACTGACTTTTTTTGCATGATGACATGAGCTTTACAGTAGTTTAAGCTTGGCTTGGACTGAAAATAAAGAAGCTTGAACTCTGGCCAGCAGAGCTCCTTTGGACCGGTTTGTCAAGACAGAAGAATGAGGTCTGAAGCAGTCCAAGAACATTGATGTTTCATTCAACATCTTCAAGTAGTTTTTGTAAGTTGTTCTGTATCTTAGGAAAAGAGAGGGAAAGAGTTTTGAGGCAAGAAGTGTTACACTGCATTTCAAATAAAAAATAATCAAGACATACTCTTCAATATATTCTGTTTGCATGTTAATTCTGTCACACCTTTTCATATGTATGGTATTCCTGTTAAACGCTTCCCTTATGATGTTTAATATATGTGCATCCAATGGAACACTTAGACAAACAACTAGCAAGTTTCATATGATGAATATCCCCTGAAATTTTCTCCTATAGACTGTCTCCTCCATTAGTCATAAGAAAATACGGCAGGAATAAAAATCAGAGCTAGAAGCAATGGGACAAGAAACTGAATTATTTTCACCTTGAGCAAAAGCCAGTAAAAGCGTCAAACTTCCAAGTCATAGCCCTATGGCTAAATGGATAATTCAAATAGTTTTGTAACAGTTTCAGCCATGATATTTGCACAGCAAAGTATAGTTTTCTAACCATTAGCAGACATGTCCCATTTACCAGATTTAGTGAATTGATTGTGGGTTATTTTCCTTTAGCTGCAATGAAAGTAATGTCAGCCAGTTGCACCCTCGAGAATAATTTGAACAGACCTATTTTTATACAGCCTATTTATCCACTTTTCATCTCCTTGTCCTTAAAAGCAGAGAGGAGGGAATAGAGTGGGTCACATCCCCAGATACACATGTTCTCAGTATCTTAGGATCTTAGTAACTTGCTGGCACTGGTTACAGATTTAGTCACAGCTACTTTCAGACTTTAATTTGAGGAGCCACTGTACTTCCTGTTCAAAGATACCAGTTTTCAGTCCTATGTCATGATTTCTATCTCAGGTGCATATCTTTCTCAAGAAGGACATTTTGAGGAAAGGGAAACAGTAAGAAGAGCCAAATTTTATGAGAGTTGCTTAACTCGTAAACAGGAATTTCCTTTTAGCTTGGTAAATTAGTGTAAGGGAATGAGTAATATTAGGCCACATTTTCCCTCCCACAATTAAATGCTTTATCCTTTGATAGACATGGTGCATTTTAGCAAGCTGCTAAATACAATTAAAAGCCAAATTAGCAGAATTTTGCTAAACAATGGTAGTTCCTTGGCTCCAAGTATGAAAGAGAACTTGTAAAAATCACAACGTCACATTAAAAATGTCATTGCAACATATTTGTGCGTGAAACAATTTTTAACTGCAGAGTAATTTTTAGTTTTTAATCTAGATAATCTCAGTGCTCCAATTTACAGTGCTGTGGTCACAGGAAAAGTAAGGGAAGACATGACAAGTTATACTAGAACATATATACTACCTTTACTCCTGCAGCCACTTACCAGCACTTTTCACTAAGGCATATGAAACTGTTAAGCAACTGCAGTAACTTTGCTCAGAGAAAAAAAAGGTATTAGATTTCTAACCACTGCTCATCTAGATTAGAACAGGATGTGGCAATATACAGCTACAGGCAATTCTGATTTAGCTTGCATGCAGAGCACTTCATCGCCCTGAATATTTGGCAAAGGTAAGTGTTTAAGGCTCCAATCCTGTAGACGCTAAACAAAGAAAGCAAGACACTAAACAAAAAACGCACACCACTTGAGACTTTAATTCAGGACAGAAGGTCACTTCTCTGGGAACAGCTGAATGACCTAACCATCCAGCTGTCCATTACTGTCTCAAAGCAGAGACTATATAAGGGAGTGGGACAGTGCCTAGCCTTGCTGCAAAGGGCTGGCTGGCTTCCCACTGAAATGAGGTCTCCTATGAACCATCTTGTCAGCCTGTCCCAGACAGCCAGAAAGCAGTAACCTCTTAAATGACCTAATTTGGCTGAAGACTGTATCTGGTAACCATCTGGTAAGCATTTTCCCTTTGTATTCACACTGTTATTATCCAGAAAATACAGAGGGGTTAAGCCAGCATTACTTTAGATTTCCATAGCAAGAGGGTGAAGATGTGGGGGCAGTAACCCCTTTTTGGCAGTATTTCTAAAACCTATGCCACACATGTAAACAGTGATATTATATAGTCTTAGCTTTATGCTATTTGAGAAATTTGGTTTGGGGAAAAAAGGTATTGAAAGACCTTGGCACAGACTCAGGTTTAGAAATAGAGGCAAAAATATCCCATGTGACTTAAACACAAAGGAATTCAAGTAACTTTTGGTTTTGTCCCACTAGTGCTTTTGTCAAGCTTGGCCTGTGTATGTGTACCCAACACACAGCATTTCACCCACCTGTACCAGGTGCACTTGTACAGGTTTGGGGGCAGGTGGGGCAAGGTCTGCAGGGGCAGCAGCAGTGGGCCAGGGCACAGGGCCCTGTGCTGGACACAAGCATTCCAGCAGCATCCAGCAGACCCACCGCAGGCCACAGCCACGAGAGCGGTGGAGCCTCAAGTAAAGTGTTTTAGATAGGAGAAAAATACCAAATCAGGAAATAAGGTCTGCACACCCACTCATTCTGCACAGGTTTCCAATTTAAGTCACCAAATACATTTAGCTTTCCAATTAGAGAATGGTAAAAAGCAAGGGTCAGGTACAGGGAATTGCACAACTGGTGCAGCAGCATTTGTGTTGCTGAAGTAAAACAAGCAGATCTCAGCCACTCTGTGTGAAGAAGCTGACTACATATGTAAGCAAGCACCATTTTTCTTAATCAAAACCCTAAAACTCCAACAAAAGCCACAAACAGAAAAATTAATCAAATACCAATAAAGGTTGAGTTCAAAATCCTTAACTCTGATGGAT
>WBNO01006710.1:0-12428 GCA_013400575.1 Peucedramus taeniatus
TTATTATTATTATTATTAATTTTATTTCTAAAATCTGAATAGTGCCTGGTTGGCAGACATAGCAAGGCTGTCTCTTTTGGTGAAAAATAGCTGTACTGTTCCATGCAGTCTCTTGGTTCATAAAGTGCTCTAATGTGTGGCTGGCTGTGTTTACAACAGCCTTGTTCTTTCATACCACAGGAGCATGGTTCTTCAGCAGTCCTGTATCATCATAATTTTTAGTGTTATTTAGTGACCCTCATACTTAGTGCAGCTTTTTGTTACTATTTGAGATGAGGAGAAGTGGCATTCAGATTTTATTTGTGGGAAAAGACTTAATCTTGGATGTTCACTAGTAAGGATGCAGAGAATTTTAAGTGTTTTGTCAGGAGTTTAAGTGTTCGGTGAGATGGACCAGGATTCAATGGGAAGATAACATATGTGCCACTATGTGCTAAAGGTTCACATAAAGCAGGTTTCCTATTTGCTTTGTAGTAAAAGCATTCCAGAGGAACAGTCTAGTGTCCAGAAAGGGAAAGAAATATCTTTTTTTTCTAATGGGCAACAGAAAAGCATTGGAAGGGGAAGTCAGAGCAGGTTATCCAAAATACTCACTGTAATTTGTCTGGTTTTTAATATCATTTTGCCTGAATGAAATGTTGATGCAAGTCCCTGGAGACCAGTCTCAGATTTGGAAATTAAGTTAGGGAAGATGGCAGAAAGCATCAACTCTTAAAGTTGGGCAAAATAGCAGCAGAAAATAGCACAACAGTGAATTGTCAAGTTACCTCTTACTTCTCTGGTGCTGGGCATGAATGCATAAAGATACGGCACTGAAAGATTGTTCCAAAGATTATTTTTAAGTCCATGAGGAAACGGAGTATAACACTGCCTTTCTACACTGAACATGCCAGTAAATTGAGTAACTCTTCTTGAATGTGCAATTTGTAATTCAGTCATGTTTAGTCCATGTCTAGCAGGAGCCTTTCAGTGATGACATCATGGTTTGATTAAGTTACATGTTTGGCACAGGGTTAGTGAGACCAATATTTTCTCCTTTCTCTGAAGAAGAAAGAGCTCATTCCAGAGTTGGTGCCATAAATGCCAAGTGCCTGATTTTAAGCTTTTCCATTTTATCTTTAGTTTGAAATGCAAGCAGAGCTGTAACTAGTTGAGAACCTTTGGTTTTTGCTGGTTATTACAGGATGAGTAGTTAACTTGATTCCTCAGGCATTTTTGTTGTCAGCTGTTTTGCCTGGATTAATTCACAGTTATTACCTGTGTAAGTTTGGCCTTGTAGGGTATACTGCCACTGCTGTGTGTAGCTGTGAACCCTCTCTGGAAAGTAATTCTCCAGTTATGTTAATAACCAGTGATGTTGATTAAAATTTGTTATACTGCAGCACATCATATTTCAATATCAAGCTCTGGACGTTAGCATCATTTTAAACAGATCACCATTTTCTTCTGGCCTTTTAAAACAAAATCCATGCTAAGGTCTGCAAAGAAGGTCATAGGAGTAGTAGGGCTCGGTCTTGTTGAAATTTGAAATTTCAACATTTTTGTTTTCTTTTATGAACAGAACATGTTTTTGGCCATTATCAATGATACATACTCTGAAGTCAAATCAGATATGGCACAACAGAAGGCAGAAATGGAATTGTCTGACCTTATCAGGAAGGTAAATGTAATGCTTTGTTTGTTTGACATCTTATTTGTCACATCTGAACTTATTTCGTAAAATACTATATAAACTGTACAAAGTAAAGCTGGCAGGAGCTGGTGAGAGTACACATCTCAGTTAAAATAAGTTAATCTGAGCTGAGTGTAAGTTAAATGAGTGAAAACTTTCCATCACAATATATTTCAGTCATCTGAGACTTTGCCTTGAATGATCCCACTGAACACACTGAATGAGATTGTACAGTAGCTGATTTCTGTAATCAATAAAGTTATTAGAAATCTCATTTCATGAGAAACAACAAAATTTTACTTTCTCTTTTAGGGCTACAACAAAGCCATGATCAAACTTAAATTGAGGAAAACCACTGTGGATGACATTTCAGAAAGTCTGAGACAAGGTGGAGGAAAACTCAATTTTGATGAACTCCGGCAGGATCTCAAAGGGTAAAAGAGTTGTTACTTCTTACCTTGAATAGTACACCCAGGGACTCGTGATGTTAACTCTTTGATGTGATTTTCCTCTAGCAGAAGCACACTAATGTGGATAAAGACACACACCAGAGTGTTTTTCTCTGCATTATGGCTGATTTTGTCATTGCATACCAGAGAAAGGTTTTTGGAGCTCTAGGGCCCAACATCCTTGAATTTCTGTGTTTTGGGGAGAAAAACACAGAAATCTCAGAGGAAGCAGAGACCTAAGGCCTTTGAGGAAATGGTTATGTTTCTGTCAGACCACTGCAGGAGTTTGTGGACAGTCGGGAGTCCAAGGCAAGGGTACAAATCAAGGAGATATAGAAGGGAGTTGTGAAGGAGAAATATTCAATGTAGGGAAGACTGGTGCTTTAACTAATGAAGGGTAAGGACTGAGGGGTTTTTATCAGTGTTGTGAATCTGTAGGCAATGCTGGGATGTCTTTGTCTTGAAGATGGAAGTCTGTTTGAAGTGAAATGTTTCCTAATACACAGAGTTCTTTCAGCATCTGAAAAACGGAAAGTGAAGGAACTACTTTTACTGCCTTTTCAGCAAGGGACACACAGATGCAGAGATTGAAGCAATATTTACCAAATATGATCAGGATGGGGACCAGGAATTGACAGAGCATGAACATCAGCAGATGAGAGATGACCTGGAGAAAGAGAGGGTGAGCTCAGCATTAGGAGTGGGATGCTGCCAGCAGTGTCTGCCAGTCTGTTCCCTGTGCTGGTTTCCTGCCTCAGAAAAATCCTCTTGTCTCCCTTCACTTTTGCTGTCATTTCTGGCTGTCTGAGCAGAACTGAAAAAAGGCACAGGGGAACTGATAGAGGACAGGAGCTCTTTGACCTTGACAGCACCATCCCCCATGTACAGGTGAAAGTTTTTACATCTTATCTCTCTCTCTCTCTCTCTCTCTCTCTCTGGCTTGTGTTTTCACAAAGGAGGATCTGGACCTAGATAGGAGCTCTTTACCACGTCCTCTGAGCAGCCGCAGCTTCCCCCGGAGCTTGGACGACTCTGAGGAGGATGAGGACGAAGACAGCGGACACAGCTCCAGGAGGAGGGGCAGCAGCTCTAGTGGGGTTTCCTATGAAGAGTTCCAAGTGTAAGTTTATCCTTCTGAGGAGGACAAATCTACATGTTGGGTTTTGGTTTTTTTTTGTTTTTTTTGGTTTTTTTTTTTTATTTCGTTGTGGGTTTTCTTCTTTGGGTTATATAGTATTTTCTCCTTGATATTAATCAAATTATTCATAAAAGCAAGTGTTAAGATTTTGTTGTGCGTAAGTCACTCGTTTTAGTAGCTTTCAAATAATATCTGAACTGGAAGTTTCTTAGAGAGCCTCATGGGAGTTGGTTAGAATATAGAAAATCAGAATAAACAAAAAAAAAACCAAAACCAGCAACAAAACACCTGTCCTTAAAACCTTGTAATTGAAGTCAGAGAAAAGGGTCATGTTACAATAAAATACTTTTCTGGTTTTTTAAGTAGTAAACCCTGGAGTTTATTTTAGGTTCAGTGAGAGCTTTAACGGTTGTTTTTAATAAGATTAAGTTACTCATGAATGTGTATTTTGTCCGAAGTGATAGGTCTCCATATTAATTAATTACAGCAACATTCGCTGAATAACGAATTATGTAACTGGAACCAACAAATTTTCATCATGATGCCCTAAGAGCAGTGAAAGCAGCGTGCAAGATGTACTTTTTTTCCCCATGTGCTTTGCCCCTCTTTTACTTTCTTGCTCTGGTGTACCTTGTCCCTCCTGGGTGGTAGGACTGGTTTGTGGGAAGTCAGAGGCGTGCTTGGATAACAGCGATATCTCATCCTTCTCTGCTCTGTGTGTTGACATGCTAGAACAGTGGCTGACTGGGCAATGTCCAAGTCACTGAAGCTCCCACTTGTTGCCCTCAGACTTATGAGGCGGGTGGATCGCATGGAACATTCCATTGGCAGTATCGTGTCCAAGATCGATGCCGTTATCGTGAAGCTGGAAGCCATGGAGAGGGCCAAGCTAAAAAGGAGAGATGTGTTGGGAAGATTGTTAGATGGAGTGACGGAGGTAAGAAATTCACTCTCCATGGTCTGGTCACAACCTGCATGTCTTCCTTTCTGTTGGCACTTCTTCCTACTGCCTGGCTTGGCAGGATTGAAGGAGTGGTGGTAAAGAGGAGGTGGGTACTTTGGCAGTAGGTGAGTAATTTCAGTTAGGTTAAATTTCATGTTAGGAAAACATGAAATTTAAAACACAAAATTTTGGGAACATGATTCAAGATTCAGATATGACAGCATCCCTGTGTCACCATTTAAACCTGTGATCTGGACAGCAGTTGCTGAAGCAGCTCCTCCATCCCTTGGTGTCTCTTGGGTTTAATACAGTATTTTTTGTGGACTTGTCTGTCGGAGTCTATGTGATCCAGCCCAGTCTGCTCTTATTCTCCTTTGTTGCTTCTGGGACTGTGTGTGGCAGATGGGAGAGGTCACTTCTGTCACCAGGGTTACCTGACTTCTACTGCTTCCCCTTTCACTCTCTCTTTCCTTGAGGGCCTCTCTCTTTCCTTGGAAGTGGCCAGTGGGAGAAATGTGTTATTTCTGTAGATGCTAAAATCTGTCAGGTGGAATCCAAGTTGTGCTTTCCTATGTGGCAACCTGGCCATTTCATTTCGTCCCTGGAAATAAAACAGTTTGCTTTGGGAGCTGTTTCCCCATTAGCCTATGGAAGTACTCAAGTGGTATAAGAATTTCTTGTGGTTGTATAGGGTTTTGCCTAGACTTCAGTTTGGAAGCTGCACTTCCAGCTTGTGTCTTTTAATGTGTTTAGGATGAAAGACTGGGCCGGAACAGCGAAATACACAGGGAACAAATGGAGCGGCTGGTGCGAGAGGAGCTGGAACGCTGGGAGTCGGATGACACGGCCTCCCAAATGAGCCATCGACTGGGAACGCCCCTGGGACTGAACGGCCAACCTCGCTCCAGGAGCTCCCGGCCATCTTCTTCCCAGTCAGATGGCGTTGATGCAGGAGCAGGAAATGGGGGGAACAACATCCATGTGTAGCTTGAGCTTTGTAGGTGATTCCACGTGTTTCAGGTCAGTATTCATCCAGCAAATTCTCCAGAATGAGGGGATTGTTCTGATCAGACACCTGAGGACATCTTTCACTGGTGGGAAAAAGTAAATATTCACTCCATAAATCATTTTCAGGCCTGTGTGAGCTATGTGTAATGCACGCAGTGAGAGTGTCACCCTTGGAAAGAAAAATGCAGGAAACTGAATGGATAGCAGGTGGGACAAAATCTATCAGGACAGAAATCTGATTCCATAAAAATATTATTGGGAACACTTGCACGAGGGCAGAAGACTTCAGATGTGCAGTGGCTGGCATACTAAAAGGCTATTAATTTTCTGCTTCCTCTTGGAAAGTACAATTTTTAAAGGCTTTTAAAAGCAAATTTTAAAATAATATGGCATCAGTTTGTCTTACTCATTATAACAGCTGACAGATAAAACAGCACTTTTTAAAAAAAATATGAGTTTCTACTTGTCTTTCTGAGTTATTCTTGGTATACTAGTATTTTACTTAATTAATTTTTTTCCTGTTTTGAGAGGTACATTTTTTAAGCAGAAGAAAATGCACTTAGTTTGTAGAACTGTAAATTACATCATTCTGTGGTAGAAACTGAATGCATTATAATTAGCATTTAGCAAGAAATATTTGAGAACTGCCTCTTCACACCCGACTAACATAATAATTTTCAGCTATGTTGCAAAGTGCCCATTTTTTAATGCTATATTTTAATGATTTAAGTGTTTCTGGGATAAGCATTCCAGAGGTTCTTAGATAAGTACAGCTACTTTGCAGAAAATACATTATTTAAAAGCATACAAAATTGAAAACCACTGAGTTTTCCTTGGGTGTGACAGGAAAAGGGGCAGAAAAGTTTCTGACAGTTGGGAAAATCTGATCTTGTGCCATGTGAAGTTCTAATCACATCTCAGCTATGTGGTCTGTATTTACATTTAACTAAATTGCTTGTAAAATTATTAGCTACATTTCTACACAGACTTTTCTGCTGAGGTGCAACACATAATTCCTTTGGGACTGTGTTTGTATTATGATCACTCATTTTTAGTATTTAATTCCCTCTGCTTTGTGTCATAGAAACTTTATTTTTGAACGAACATGCAACACTGAAATTCTGTTGTTTCCTATAGAGAGCATCGAGGCAGTGTTTGCAGTTTTGCCTAGGAATATGTCTCCATATGTGGAATACTGGTGTAGGAGGGAGGCTGTCACTTGTGCTTTTTTCCTGAAGATGGCAGTTGTCTGGTGTTTAAAGACTGATAGCTGGTGCAAAAGATAATGGAAAGCTACATAACCACATCTCATCTATTAGTAGGGTATATAGAGGAAAAAAGGCCAGTTTAACAAAGTATAAGTGGCATGCGTTATGCTGGTGCCTTTGGTTTCAACAAACAGTTGGTATGTCTTCATTCTTGTGGGAGTGCTGCTTAGGCAAAGCTTCCATGTTCCTTATATTCTTGCAATGGCATTGCCTGGATGTGCAGTGGCTCAGAATGCCTTTCCTCTAACCAGGGAACTTGCTAAAACTAAATAGAATTTACACCTTTCCATTTTTAATTTCATGAGAAACCATAAGCACAGAAACCTAATTAATGTAAGCTGGAAGAGGAGGAAATTCAGTACTGGAATTTCATAGTAGCTGTGTCTCAGGAACAGAATTATGTAGGAGAACAGATTGTGGTTCTTGTGTGGGTTATTTGGACCTGTATTGGGAAGAAATTCATACCCTTTCACAAAAGTCCTCATGAACTTGTGAAAACAGTGCACAGCACAGTGGGTAGGGCATTTGTGTGCGATGAGGGCATTCAGATTAAGCTCTCTCTTTCCTTGATTGAAGGGTTTTACACCTCAGAAACCTTTCTGAGGAAAGCTTTTCAGTGAACTGCATTTCTGACTGTAAACAAACAGACCAAAAAGGAACACCAGCTGTACACATGGCCATCTGGTGTGCAAGGAAAATAGAAAATACTATACCAAAGCAATTTAAATGTCCAGAGCCTTGTCTTTATATTCATATCCAAAATGTATCTTTCAAAATGTGAATTCAATCACTTAGTTCACCTTTCATTTGTACTATATGTTTATTATGAAAATGTTTGCATTAATAGCTGCATTTGTTGGAGTGTATTTCTGTAACATGTCGTTACTTGATAACAAACTTCATCTTGAAGTGCAGTAAGTTTTCATGGGGTACCCATGTGCATTGACTGTGGGCCTTGCAGTAAGTGCATTGCCACTTGATAAATGTTACAAACATTTTATTAATGCATTTTTCAGTTTTAGATTATAATATCATTTGTCACTTATTACAAAGGTACAGTTTTTTGCATAGTAATGTACAGTGTTTGGTCTTATTAGGAAGCTGTTAATTATGCAAGTCTTCTACAATGATCAAGAATCTCTAAAACTGAGCACTTTACTTCCTAATAAATATTTTATATAATCTACAAAGCAAATATTGTGCCTACACTTGTTTTGTTTATATGGAACATGAAGAATCCTACATTTTATTTGTGTTACTTTTAACTCATACCTTATTCTCAGATTACCTAATAAAGGGAGTAGAGGGTATAAATGAACACAGAGGGCTGGGCTGATCCTACTGCTTCATTGCCCAAACAGTCCTTTTTTAACACTTTATTTCAGATTTGTGTTTCTGCAAATGCACTGGTCTACTTTCTGCTACTTCAGGTAGCAGCTCCCATTGCTAGTAACTGTCTCTTCATTACTTGCGGGGTAATTTAAGGATTTTTTTTTTCTCCCCTTGTTTCAGGAGGGAATACTACAGCATCTGGAGGGGTCAAATAGAGCTTGGAAAGCCCAGGCTCGCATGTAAAACCCATGGTTCTCTTTGGACAGTTGTATTAATGAAACTGTATTAATGAAAATGAAATGATTAATGTAAATACATCTCAATCTTTAATGAAATACATACATACTGAATTTATTAAGTATATTAAGCCTTTAGTCAGTGCACTATAAAAGTCACTGTGTGGGAAGTGGGAACTTTATTTATCTGTTTTTTATTTGATACTGTGTGTATGCTGTAACATTGCTGATTTTGGAAGGTTTCCTCAGGAAGTGCAGTTTGAGGTGCATATTTGGAATAAGAGCTTTTTGGAGTTATTCTTCCATGTCCACAGGCATTACTTGGATGTCTTGTACAGTCCTAGATTCTTCTCCAGTAAATCTAAACAAGAAGAAAAACTTGGTCAAAAAAACAAGGAAAAGGGGTTAAAAGGTTATGATTAAAGATCTGCAAGAAATTGTCACTTGTATAACAAGCACTGATCTGATTTGCATTGATTGTGCAAAATAGGTACAGAAAGGTGGAGTGACAGCTTAATGGTTCAGGTGACAGACTGACATTCAGAAGAGTTGTCTTTTATTTGTGTCACTTCACACTGATGCCCTAACACACACTCAGCTGCTTCCAGCTTGGATCAAAGGGTTGCTACAAACATGCTGCCTAATCACCAGTAATACTAAAACAGCAGTGGCATCACAAGTTTTCCTTGGACTGGGGATACTGGGAACAGTTTTCCTTGGACTGGGAACAAAGCTCTTCTGCTTTGTTTCTACTCCAAGGAATAGTCAGGGAGACTGAAACTGCATCCCAGGAGGCAAAGAGAAGCAAAGTTGTGCCTTCTGTAACAGGCCTGAATTTGGATAAAGTATGAGAGCAGATTCCCTACAGCCAGGTGTTCAGGTGTTTTAGAGCAAGCCTACCAGCAGTGGGGTGCCAGGATGGGAGCAAGAAGGGTTTTGAGATGGGGGGAGTGTACTGGGTTTGTGTGGCTCTCAAAAAGTCATTAGTAATAAATGCAGTAAGATTACCAAAGGACCAATCATGACAGTTTGCATCAGCCACAGTTTTGCTGGTGACATTTTGACAAAAGTTGAGACCAGTAATTTCATTCATTTGCAAAGTTGTGGTAGGAGTTAAAGATTAGCAGACACTTACAGGGGACAAAATGCTCCTTAAGGAATTATTCATAAAAAACAAATCAACAATATTCAACTCTTACAGAGTTAGAACTTGTTTTAACTCCTGTTCAGGTTTTAAGACTTCTAGTTTTGAAAAAAATAATTTCCAGTGAGAAGAGTTAGGCTTTGTTTTCTGGGAAGTCACAGAAGAGGTGTTTTTGAAATAAAAACGCTGTCAAAAATGCCTGTGTGTGCTGCTCAGGCTGCTGCTTTTCACTGTTGCATGGAGAGCGGTGTGATGTAGGCTCTGAGAAACACTCAAAGGAAAAGAATGCTCCTTTCAGGCTAAACCTGAAATTACCAGTTCATTCCAAAGTCTGAGGTAAGCACACTTCTGTACTGCCATCAGCTTTTCCTGGAGCCGAAATGGATGCTGTCAGACTGAGTTCCCCAACTCCTCAGTTTCAGATGTCTGTGTGCAGCAGATGCAGCCACGAGAAACCTTGTGCTGCAGAAAGGCAAGCACT
The DNA here is from genome assembly GCA_013400575.1 of Peucedramus taeniatus. NCBI lineage: Eukaryota > Metazoa > Chordata > Aves > Passeriformes > Fringillidae > Peucedramus > Peucedramus taeniatus. The sequence continues at coordinate 9,672 of WBNO01006710.1, forward strand.
GGAAAGAAATTTCCATTTCTCTCAGTGTTCCTGTAATGCCACAGCTGTGTAATAAAGGGCAGCTGTGTTTCCTTTCTTAGTTATTTGAAACAGTTAAGTGAAGAAACAGGTTTGACAAGGATTTTAACTGTCTTAACTGGTTGTAATTCCATGCCGGCAAGAAGAGGAGGGAGATGTGGACTGGGAGAGGAAAAGCATTTACATTCAGGAGACTTCTCCCTTTTTTTATGGCACAGAAAGTTGAAAATAAGGTTTATCTGACAGGAGAACAATTTTTTTTTTTTTAAGAAGGGAAATATTTAGGTTGAAAGAAGTTGTTCATGTCTGTAAGAACCATAATCACAGATTATTTAGCAAATAGGAGTGTGTCACATGGAAGAGCCAGGGGAGCAACTCCAGGAGTCTTTGTTGGCATTGCTGTTATTTACATTATCAGATTGTACTCTCTCCTCCTGCTATGTACCTTTTATGTAAAAAGACACAGCTGAACACAAAGTGAGCACTTGCACTTCCCTGAATGTTCAAGAGGCAGCAAGTTGATGCTTATGAAAATGGCATTTACTAGTTAATATGAGAAAGCTATTCACTTTTTTAAAATTTTCCAAATTATTATGTTCTGTTTTAGAAGATCATTTGTATAAAGTGTGCAGAAAACCTGGCACTGTAGCAAGGAATACTGAAATTTTTCATCCAGGAAATAAAAGGTTGAATACCTGTAGTGTTGATCAGCATCACAGAGAAAATTTGCAAACTGAAATATGTAACTACAAATCCATTACAGGGATCATTTGAGTACATTTGACTCACCTTGGACTGATGTTGCTGTGTGTCCAGAAACAATGTCCATCATGTTACCTGTAGTGCCTGTCTGCAGCCCTACAGAGCAGAGTATTGCATCCTCAGAACTTGACTCTGTGCCCACTAGGACAGTGGAAAAGTAATCAGAAGGCAGGTGGCTATTTCATAATACTGGGGAGTGAGGGAGTAATTGCAGTGTTGTGTTCTTGAAGAAGCAAGGTGACTAAGATTTTGGCAAGGCAGCTTTCTTGAGAATGAACCAGACATGACCCAAAACCTTATGGAGGCAAAGATTATTTCTCTTGAAATATGAAGGAAATACATGAAACTGGAGAAGCAGAGTTTACTTATTTTAGTAGGTTGGGCTGCCCTTGAGTCTATGCATCTGTTTCCACATGTAAAGAAACTGGTTTTTTTAGCTCTTAATCTATAACTATTTTGTTTCTGAAGACAAGAGATAGACATACATAATTTAAATATTTTGGTGATGTTGCTATCCTAATTGTTTTCTTTCTTCCTTCTCAGTGGATATATTCATTATCATTATTGTTTGACAGCTTCCAGTGTCCACCTGACATAAATTCTTTCTGTCTTTTATGGTATTCTTTTCAATTCTTGCTCTGTACTGGAAAAACAGAACTGTGAACCTTTTTATTGATTTATTCTCTGTTTTAGTGGGGTGCTACTCTACAAGCACATTTCTCAATGCCTCCTGGAAAATCCAAATGAAACAAATGTTTTTCCTCACAGGTAGTTAGTATGCAGCCTACAAGACTCTTATTTTATCCACCAGCACAGAAGTCAAGAAAGAGGATGCATTTTTTTATGCAGCCCAAAGCATCCAGCCAGTGGTAGCAGCTTCATCAGTAAAACATGTAGGACCATGGTGATAACTAGAGGGTCAGCAAGCACTCAGACACTTGTTAAATCTTTGCTTTTGAACAAATATAATTTAAAAAACCTTGGTACACACTGTGAAAAATAAGTCACAATCCCCAAGTCAGTGTCATGGGCCTTTTACATGTGTCATTTGAAAAGTCAGCAGCCTATATCGTGCAGTATGTGTATTTTCCATACTGTCTAGACTACTGCCTCCTCATCAAAAGCCATTCATACTGGTCTGCCACCAGGCTTACTAACCTGCTCCACAAACCACTGAAATAATTCTTTATTCCAGAAGAATTGCTCAAACAATTGATATTATTGATTATTAAATATTTTTAGCACAAAGAAGAAGCTAAAATAGTAGAATTGAATACCAGTGATTTCAGGTTTGCCAGTGCCCTTCTGCATAATAAAAGCTCTCAATTAATTCTGGTTTACTCCTTAGGCTGCTCTTAGCATTACCTTGCTGTTTACTTTTTCCTTCTTCTTAATAAATAAATATAGAGCTTATTCAGGCTACTCTGAATTATGGCATTCCAAACCTGTGTAAGTTTTAAATATTCTTCCTAGGACATGACCACTTCAACTGGGTGATGTATTAGCTGTATCTAGCCCGTTTGCTATTTGTTCTTGCCTTCATAAACATTCACTACAAGGAAAAAGCAATTACTTTTAGTTACTGGCACAGAAAATATCAAAATCTTAGTTTCTGTACTGAAAGCAATAAAATTTAAAAGTGCTATATTTTAATATAATTATCATAAAGTTTCATTCAAACTAATTGAAATAAATGAGTTTAATAACTCCTTAGAAAGTATCAACCCTCAGCTTGTGATTTATTTTAATTGAAGTCGTTCAGACAGAGGATGTATAGAAAAACCTTCAACTAGATTGAATACTTTAAAACCTAAGTAAAAGTAAGTATTTTATAGTTTCCAAGAGTCCAGATTAAATCACTTGCTGTCAAAATGTAAGCAAACTAAAGAGGAATTTTCATACATGAAAACACATTTTCAGTCGAGTTAGTGATAGAATCATTAAGTTCTGTACATCACACTTTTTAAATGCTAAATG
>WBNO01006730.1:728-13462 GCA_013400575.1 Peucedramus taeniatus
AATATGTGTTTAGGCATAGAACAGCCCAGTAAAGGAAATCCCCAATCTGTAATGCTGATTTGTTCTGAATATGCAGAACAGACTTTTCTTCAATGAATTCTGTACTGTACAGTTTTTAAGCTGAAACTTTGCGAAGAAATACATCTTTTTTCTTAGGTTAAGATGAAGCAGTGATATGCAGAAAGGCTGAACTAAGCCATTACCCAAATAATGTAGTCTTCTGCTGAATGACAAGAATCATTTGGCTTACTAACTCTCAAACTTTATCAGCTTTGTTTATTTGTTCAGAAGGATTTTCTTTCAATTAAAATAAAATAAAACCAATAAATATGTAAAGAAATAGTTCTCCAGTTATTGTAGACAATTGCTGGCAACTCTTGAACACAGATATTAGCCTAAGAATTTAAAAATTGGAAGAATTTCAACCACAAACCTGTTACTGTCCAGCCTCTTTTTTTCCTGGCCACTGCAGTATTGCAGCTTTGTTTGATAATTTGGATGAAATTTGAAAAAGCAGAAACAGCAGTACAACTCTGCTATAAATGCAGAAAGCATAAGCAAAGCTATTAACAAACTGTTTTTCCCTAGAGGTATAAGGGCTGGTTGCATGAGAGGTTTGATGCTTATGTCACTATCCATGGGCAAGATTCTAAACAAACTCAAAACAGTTCATCAGCTTAGGATCTCTTGCCAGTCAAAAGCATATCCTGCATACAAATAAAAAAATGGCAATAGCAAAGCTGAAGAAGAAAAAAAGTAAAGCAAGAAATGCAATGTAGAATGTGAACACTTGAAATAATCACAGTACTTATCTGTGAAGAAGTTGTTCTTGACTCTTTTGAGCTCTTTTAGGGATCCTTATACAGAGAAATAAAATCAAATTACGTTAATACTTTATAACTATTTGAGAAGATGCTTAAAGCCCAGGTCAGTTCTTCAAATATGTGCATATAACTCTAGCTATTTTAGTGGGAGAGAGACATCCATGTATCTCAGACTAGAATTTTATTCTGATATTCATATCTATACAGCATTTAAACAAATAAAGCTTTGGACAAGTTTACAATTTAAGTACATTAAAAAATCCAACAATTGGCTTGCCATGACAGACAATAGGCCTTCAATACACACACCCCAAACTAAAACAGAAGGCTCTAAATTGAGAAGATTCAGTCATTGACCAGTAATTCTCAGACAAATTAGTAAAAATGTGCCTCTTACAAAAAAAAGCTGTCTCCAACTATGATGTCATAGCATTAGCAGAATCTATTAAATCACTAGAAGATGAGACTTCCTAAAGAAGCAAGCATTCTTTCTTGAGAGTGGAATCAGATAACTCACTGCTGATTTTTCATAGCTTCCTATGAGAATTACCTCTAGCTGAACCTCAGCAAACTCCTTATATAATTCTATGAATCAAACAGTGGGAAAGCAGAGCCTGTACCACCTGGGTATAACAACTGGGAGGTGGGTATCTGCAGCATTCTGAGGACATGGAAGCACAGACCATTTCAAGCACTCCTTCACTGCGCCCAGACAAATATTACACAAAGAAATTGTCAGGTCTTGGCAAAACACATTACAATACACACCCCACAAATAAAAAAACACCTCATTCCCTAGTATCTCATAAAGGAATATGTGATAGAAACTACTGCACAGATTCATTGAAGGCTCCTGGAGCAGCACACTGCTCTCTGCAATTAGTAACATGCAAAAAAACCCCACACAACCCATCCTTATGCATATAAGTTCCTTGTTGGTGAATGATCCAGGTCACATTCAATTTAAACATTCTGCAGCAAGAAAGCACCAGGCGCTGGCCTTTTCCAGAGCTTCTCTGTGCCTTTCTGACTTAATGTAAAAAAAATAAGAGAGCAGATATTTTTAACAAAGTTGAGAACGCCAACAATTTTACCAGAAAAATCCCAGCCTATTCGTAAAAGCCAGTATGCGGCACTCCTCAATCCACTGAAAAGTTCTAATGAGCCTGTCAGTGTCACATCCATATCTCTTAGTTAATTTCTCTTAGTTGTAAGCAGCAACAGGTAATTCATGACCAAGAAAAGTAAGTTGAGATTCCTTGTATCTCTCTAGTGGAACTACAGAACTGTAACATCAGACTATATCAGCACAATTCTTTCCATCTGAACACTAACTTTTTCTTCCCTTGAATTATGCACTTGGAAAAAGGCAGTTTGGTTTTAAAATGCTGCATATAATTCAACTTTCTGTTTGTCTCATTCCTGTGGAAAGAGTGAAACAGAATAATAAACAAAAGTATTGCAAGAGAACAATCACTTAGATTTAATGTAACACAAATGCATGTGTATACTATACATAAACATATATATACTATAAACTCACAGGTTTTGCAAACTCAGATTTTAAAATACCACACAAGGTCTAGATATATATAATATGAGATTGTTTACAAACTTGTTTGTCTGGGTTTTTAAAAAACTTACTTTCATAAACTTAGAAGAGATAAAAACTACAGACTAGAAGCCACAGGAAGCTTTACTAAGCAAAAGCCAGAATTGAGAGACACTAAAGAATGGAAGATGTGCATTGCTCTCCCTGCACTCAGTGTAGGGCACAAAAAAACCCTAGATGCGTAGAAAATAGATTCTTTTGCCTAGAAAATGCTGTATCAGCTCAGCTGCACAGGTGCAATTACATTCCAAAGTGGAACACGAGTACTGACAGTCACTCAGAGGAGACACTATATAATCTATTTCAAACCTATGGCTTTTGACCAGAACCCTAAGAAGGTAAGCACTACCATAAACAAAACCCTGGATGCTACCTCTTTCTTTCTCCTTCAGGAGCCCACAGACACCTAACTGTTCTTCTGGCACAAGTATTGAGACCCACAGTGTCTAGGAGATCCTAGAATTATTTCCAGATGACAGCACCACAGATTAGCCACAGGGAGCAAATACCTTAAGTAACTCCAATATTCCCAGACTAGTCAAGTGGATTCAGCCAAGTCAGGTGAAAAGCCATGGTCTTGAGGAAGCAGTTGAAACAACAGAATTTGCTAGTTTAGTCTCATGACAGAAACTTGTACATAAGATGAAAAATCTTGGTCACTTGATACCAAACACAAAGAATACAACTTAATTCTCTCAATCACGCTTTTCACAATGCTTTTGGAAATGAGAACATTAATACATAAACAAATCAGATTTGAATTTTGCCACCTGATTTACTCAGGTTATTCATAATACAATACAATACATAGGTTATCCATAATGCAATCTCATACCTATTAAGCAGATAATTTGGACCACAGTGCCCATATGTAGAAAAACGTCCTATAAAATGATATAAAAATAAGCAACATTGAAAAATCTCTTTCTTCTGGAGTTTTAACTTCAAAAATCCCAACTACTAGAAGCACCCCGACCTTTGGAGGAAGAAAGTAACCCAACATTTTAACTGTTTAAAACACACACTGGACACATACAACGCAATCTTTTTCACCGTACATGCAATATTAGTGGTAACTATATGGACAGCACATGTAGAAGATACACAGAAGTAGAAACACCATATATTGCAAATCATGGGTTCATTTTCAATCAACACGAAGAAACATAAAACTGATTACTCAAAAAATCACAGGGCAAAGTATGATACACGTGGAAATCAGAATGCTAAAATGATGAGAAAGTGGCTAGTTATGATTTATAGTATGTCTCACACTTTCAGTCAAGTCAAGAAGAGGAAAAAGAAAAGATCAGTGTGATAACAGTTTAAAAACATGAAGAATTTATTCTTGTATGAATATGAAATACTAAAAGCAAAATCTAACCAAAAGGAACAGGCTGGCAGACTAAGAAAACTTTAATATAATAACAGCCCTTTAAAAAATCTGATCTTGGATCATTAACTTCACAACAAGATTACAGCACAACAATATTACATTCAGATCTGGATGATTTGTGTTTAGCTACATCTGGCTACGCAAAAAACATGAGGTAGAGGGCAAACTTTCTAGAACATTTATCCTTTGATTGATAGTGTAATTCAAGGTTTGATTTTACTTGTTTTTTTTTTTAATCCAAAGAAAAGTTATATTTATAAACTGACTTGGAATGCCCACATCTTTCTTATTTTTCCAAGTGCCAAGATCAGCATCTTAAGTATGCCTTGCATTTTCAGACATATTATGTTAGATTAAGATATCTAAATCTATGTGTATATTTATAACCATTTCACCCATGTCTCTCTATTTAGGTTTTTCTCTGGCTCAAATAATCTTGGGTTCTGAGCACTGATCCATATGTTATGTAGTTAAAAACAAACAATTACACTCTGCAGTTATGAAAGCATTCCTCCTCCTGACATCAATATGAACCCTGTGAAGAAAAACTGATGCCTGAATGCAACACAGAAATCATTACAAATAACATCACAAAGACTGTATAAATCTCAGACACATGGTTCTCCTTCTCCCTCTTTGTAAGCATGCACTGTCCATTAGCATTAACAAGATTTATGGAGGTGTTTCAAAAGAGCAGGATATATTATACAGAGTCAATGTTTTTTAGGCCAGTTATATTTATGAAATTTCTTCTGGCTACAAAGCATGTGCTACAAAGCATCTGAGGAGAGCTGAGCACTTTCAGAAAAACAGAGAACATATTCAGTTCCAAGTGGCACACAGCAGAACAGTGGTCACGCCTCAGACAGGCATTCAGGTAGCAATACTTTCAAAAACTACCAAATATGTATTACTCAAAATGTGAAGAATGCAAGCTGGAGAATGTTGACTTTTTCATGCATCTGAGAAGTTATGGCAATTCTGAGAAAACATGTGGGAGTAATGATGACTAAATGTGAATAGACAGAGAAGAGGCAGTACATCTAGAGACGGCAGGAGTTCTCTTCATGAAAATATAGCTGCAAGATTATGTCATCTTCAGCATGTGTCATGTCCATTTAACTTAAAATTAATCTATGTTAAAATTCATTCTAAGTAACAGTAAACCACAGAGAAAAAAAAAAGAGAAGTTAAACCCTCCTAATCTTTTGGCTTGCACAATTTTTAATGGTCTGCTATCACAGTAATGTGATTTATGTGTGACATTATTTGTAAATAGAGGGAAAATATAATGATGAATGTTTGGTATCTTCACCTGCATCAAGTAAAATAATTGACAGCTCTGTTATATTCTACTTTCAAGGTGGTTATTATTGGAAAAGTATTTTTGTTTTGACACATTCAGCATTCCTGTTAAGCAATACACTGTTTAGAATATAATTTTATATCGGAGTTCAAATATTACAACAGCCCACAAATATAAGCTCATAAACAAATGCTGCTGGCACAAAATAATAACAAACTCCATTCCTTACTTCACAGTGGATCATATTTAAGATAAGACTAAAGAAAAAGACACAAGTAAAATACTGATTTGCTTTGAGATGAAAAAAAATAGAAATAATTCCTGCTCTACACTCCTGAAATAGTATATTAACAATCAATTTAGAATGCAAATGTAACAAATTCAGCACATTTCAGACTTGTTATGCAGATGTTAATTAAAAGTTCTTTTGCTGAGAGACGCCAGACATTGCTAAGGATAAAGTATTTATCTGTTGAATTCTATTTTAAAATAGCACCCATGCTCTGCTCCTACTGTCAGACAGCTGAAAAAACCCTCAGAAAATCGGACTCTCTGTCTTTTGCACTAAGTAAACTGCTAACACTGCTATTACTCACTGGAAAAGTTCTATGCACATTTTTTACAAAAAGTTGCCACCTATCTTCTCAGGTTTTAATTGAAGACACGACTACTCTTCATTAAAAGAATAATTTCAGAGTGTCTAGAATCATAATTGCACCGTACAGTTTCACACCAAATATGCAATGTATTTAATAGCTTATACCTGTTAATAATTTGCTGCATACATAACACCTAGTAGCATGTGTATGCAAACAAAAGTGCAATGCAGAGTTACCTTAACACACCTTTTTGATTTGTTAACTTCTGTAGTGCAACTAAACAGTAAACCCAACCATTTACCATTAAAGACACTTTCTAAAGAGGCACTTGTTACACTACTGAGTTACCTACCAAGTCACTGGGGTCAAGTTCACACTCTGTTACACAAGGTGTAAGGTTTGTATCAATGTGTGTGCCCTTTGATTAGCCTTTGAAACACTTCCCACTTGAATATTAATTAAGTGAAAAAGCAATGCTATCATAATGAAAACACGTAATTCATAAGAAAGACTGTTAAAATATACATAATTTTCAACTAACTATTACTGCAATACCGATTGAGATAGTGCGAACACTTCTACTGGTAAAACATGATTTTTTCATAGTTTGAGAAGTGAAAAAAACTAGTTCTTGCCAACTGTAGAAAATAAAATCTCACTTTCATTAAGCTTTAAAGCAACATTAATAAATTAGTATAAATCATAAAATAAAAATGGACTGCTACAGGACTCCTAATTTCAATCTTTTAACAGTCTGTACATGTTTCAGAAAATCAGTCCTGGAAATATACAGTCCATAAACAAAAGCTCATGACTGAACAGCACTGGTTTAAGTAACATATACATAAAGTTTGGAAAGTCTTCTTCAAGCCTTACCATTCAAAATCAATTAGATGTGTGACGAGGAGTAATTCAGTTGTGTTATACTTGTGTAATTTTGGACTATTTTGACCAGATTTCAGTTGAGATAATTTACTAACAACAATCAAACTGGAAGCAAATTCATATTCTGTATGTATTTTATACATCATATTGCATTAAGCTGTGACTAACATCTGTTGCACATTGTTTCTTCATGTGGCAAAATTGGAGCAACCTCACTGACATTTAATTCCTTGGATAAACATCAGTGTTCCTCAGTTTTCCCCTCTAATAGATGGTATGGATTAATTCATGCTCCTATGAAATATAAGAATAACTGTGAAATAATGTTCATAAACGAGTTGTGCATGTATGAAAAATATCTAAGGGTTTAAACCCACAAGGAGAGGTTGGGGAGGATTGCTTCACAGGATTACAAAACCAGAGCGGCAGCAGAGGAGAGCTTAATTTACAAACTAAAAGACGTGGCTCCAACGGAGATGAATCCCTTCCTGGGACTGACTGTGGAACACCCCGGCGATGATCGGCTGACAAGTGCTCACGATTGAGATCTGAATGCCAGATTCCCATAACTCGCCATCTGATCTCATCACTTCCCAGAAATGTCTTTGTCCAAGTCCAGCACAGAGAAAAGGAGACCTCATGAATACGTGAAGCAACAAAGGAATAGGAGAACCTCTGCCTCAGGTGGAACAAAACTGTATAAAAACCAACCCGATGGAGACGCATTGGTGAACAGAGGGGGTTCTGATGCGACAGAGGTCAGACCAGAGTTCACCCAGCACCGATCCCGGGCTCGGCATTGTCCCTTTAATTGTGGCTATCCAAATTGCATCTTGATCGCAAAATAAAATCTTAATTTTTGATTATTAAATTGGCTGAATCACTAATTTACCTATAACAACCAGTTTCTCAGACCAAAGTTACTTGGTTCAAACACTGGCCCAGATCTACGTGATGTGTCTAGCTCCTGCTGATGCCAACTCACAAGAAGTTTAATCATATCAAGCTGCTCTCAGGGAACAGGCACTGCTTCAGAGTTTTACTAATCCAATTCTGCTAAGACTTGCTCTCACGACAAAATCCTTTCTTGGCATAGTCATTCCACACTTCTTAGATATGGATATGATATCAACATGCTGATTTTCATTAAGTTTTCGGTTCACCACCTTTTCTGTGTGGTGTTACTTCTACACAATGACTTCTGCAAGAGTTCCAGTTACCTGAACATAAAAATAGTTAAGTCTTGTAGTCTCCAAAGTTGATCTGATTGTTGCCAAGCATAAGGCTTTGCAAGTATTATTGGCTCATCACAACCAAGTTGTTGTGCTAGTTTTAATACAGTCACATGTTCCATTATGGTTTCTTCTGTATTGTTAGAGTCTTCTTGGGCCACAGAGGCTCCCGAGTAGGCCTGCTTAACTTAGTGGTATATATTCTTCAGAGAGAAAGCCACTGTCCTCGGTTGATCAGCACCTTTATCTTGCTGAGACAAGGCACAAGATTCAGAATGGCTCTGTATCTCCACATGCGTTAAATACCTGCAGCTTATAAGGTTGTTACTGGCCTACATGTCCCGCCAAAAACTGTCCTGTGCTCTCCTAGCCACAAGCTGTCACAAGATTTACCTTTTAACAAAACTTTTGTGAAAAAATGTCATAGAGAGAACAAAAAACTAAGTGACAGAATATAAAATCTCATTAGTATCTGATCTGTGGCAGGAGTAATGCTGAAAACTACAATGGTATGCATGAACAGAGAATGAGTGGGCATGCCTGGGTGTGGTAGCTCACAGAGGAACACTCAGGGATACAAGGCTCTCAAAATGTTCTGTGTTAATGGCACACAATTTAGCGGGTCATCAAGCTCCCAGGTCACTCAGGCTTCAAAAAGATATCAAAATCCAGAGACAAAGAGCAGTGATCAAAGCCTTGACCACTCACAAAGGGGAAAATAATGAAAACACTGTTATCTCCAAAAAGGCAACCTACAAGCTAAGAACTCGGGAGATGTCAGGACTTGAAGCACTTCCTTTGTGTCATGGCAACCAATTTTCAGCCTAGTCTGGACAGAGATATCATGGTGCCATATCGTTGGACAGACTTCTTGGACATCATAACCATTCTGGTGCTTGAGTGACAGTGAGCAAGTGAAACCTACTTTGTTTCAGGCTTTGTTTTAGATAAAACTACCTTTACACATCTATAAGATTGTGGTGTTAACCACATGGCTACTACATTTAAATAGTACAGTAAAACAGTATTCCACATAGTTTGTATGTTAACTACTTAGTTTGGTACGACAGTTTACTGCCGAGGATGATAACATTTATGTCTCCATTAGTGTTTTCAGTTGGATCAACAGTGTGTTTCTAAAGCAAGTCCTTCAGTCATTCACATGTTCCAATCTGTTTCAGGTCTCAGGGAGATTTTGGTGCAGGCAAGCTGGATTATTTCTTGTGGAAACTAGAGAGGAATTTCTGTTCCAGTTGCACACCACTTCAATCCAAAAGTAACATAAGTTTGTGAAAAAAATAAGCACTCTTGAGAACAGCTTCAATGCTGAGGAAGGAATATTTAGCTCAGGGTGCCAGACTAAATCAAGTAGAAAGTACATCTCTCCAACTGTACAGACTCTAGAAGTAGGAGTCTCCATATTGACTACTTCAGACTATTTATTCATCCAATACATTGGCACTGTACTACTTGTTAACACAGTCAACTCCATTAAAAGTGTGGGGGTTTTAAGACTACTTTTTGTTCAGGCAGAAATAAAAAGACATTTAGAAGAGTTTGTAAAGTTACTGGCCTGGGTCTAAACAAGCTGATCTATAAACTAGAAATTAGCTCAACACTGTCATTGTGAACATTTAGCATTTGAGACTGATTTCAATACAAAACAGGTACATAACTTACTCATTGCCTAAAAGCTGGACTGACTTTAACATATAATGAAAAGTCACTTAGCTCAACTACATTTCTCAGGTTTATAGGCCTCCAGGACAAAACATCTGTGACTCAGGTCAGCATCCATGGAGTTTATTTCAAGCAAAAGGTGCAAGGCAGTACTATGTCCCTTCCTCTCTTATTACAGGGAAAAAAAATCAAAAGAGAAGGCCAGCCAATCCTCTCAACACACACACTCCAAAAATAACAGAGGATCCTAAGATCTCTCTACAGTTGCTGGACAAGTGTTTCCTATAGTATCTACCAAAAATGTGTGCTTTGCTGAAAATATAACATTGCTCAAGCTATTCTTAGCAGTTCTGTTATCCATCAGGCCTTGTAAGAAAACAGAATTTTTCATCTAAAAATAAAAAGCTTTCTTGTGGAAGTGTGATAAACCACTTAAACACTCATGTCCAAATGTTCTTGCAAAAAAACAAATAAGCAGAAGGCTATTTAATTTCAAAGTAAAAAAACATACAGTGGTGTGTAAAGCAGCTGGAAGTGACACACAGTGGAAAGAAGCCAGATCAAAACAAGAAATTGTACTCCTTGGCAAAATAGCTCCAAAGCTGCGAGCATGTGATGGTGGCAGTATTGAAAAATATGTACTGCACTCTTAGCCAAACAGGAGCAGCAGCTTATTGAATGCCATAATCACAGCTAAGCAGTGGATGCAGAAGCAAATTTAGGTAATCAGCATTAAAATGTCAAAACTGTGACACTTGCCAAACAGATTGGATTAACTTTCCTAAAAGCATAGAACATGTGACAGATGAAAATGATGCCTTTTGACACATGCTGATGTCTCCTGAAGATGATAGGCCAAACTCAGACCTGAAAAGGCCCCTAGAACAGCTTGAAGCCCACTGCTGCCAAAATTAGAGGGAAACCTCAGACCTCACACAGCAAGGGAATATCAGAACTTTGCTTAGACAACTAGCAATTGATCATGAGGCACTAAAAAGCTTTGGCTATTACCCCTCACCAAAAGTAACTGAAATGTGACCTAGGCCCTTGAGAAGCCCCATTCTAGCAGATGTTGGTGAGCATAGGAAGAAAGGGGGTTAGCAAAATGTTCAAGTGAAAAGAATCATTTTAAGTTCAAATAAGCTGCTTAACTATAGAAATTCAATAAAACTGTCCTTCAGGAATGAAGTCTCCCAAATGATAGATTGATATGACAGCAAAGAAATAGTAAGAATAACAAATACAGGAAGTATAGGATCCAAGTCATTAAGCAGAGGGAGACTTAACTGAATGGTCATGATCAAAGCTAGTACTAAATTACAACATATGAGGAAAAGAGACTTAACTGTACAATAGCATAGAGGGGGTGAATGTTATGGAACTGAGAAAAAAGACTTGCAGCAGCTGAAAAAAAGTGGGGAAAAATCCAAAGTGCCAGTGCTATTAAAAAAGACACCTTGAGATAAGTTTTCAAAGAGCTCTAGCATATATAAGACCTAAAAATAAACTGAGACCTAGGAAGATAAAGTTACCAGTCAAAGGCAATGAGTATATCTAAGTACTTGCAGAAGGTCTCAAAAAAAACCCAAATACAAATAAAACTCCAACTGTGACGAGAGAGGCATTCCTATCTCCTGATTTATAAAAAGTCGGAGCTTTTATCACCAGATTTCGTTTGTATAAGAATTTCCTGGAGAAACTGCTTAAATTGGCAAACAGAAACTAACCCTAAAACACTGGAAAACCTCAAGATCCAAATCCCCACTGCAAAGCAGTGTAGTGGTGAAGGCCTCATTGAACTCCTATCCAATCACTTAGCACTCAGAAAGGAAATATTAGTAAAATTGAAACAATAATCTTACAATCTCTATTGGTGGCCATAGAAAAGGAATTATTCTTAATGACCAAGAAATGATTCCACTAACTATAGAAGATGACTGTGATAAGTTGTGGGAAGCCTTGTGTAGAAATGTAAAAATACAGGGTTACAAGAAAAATTATAACTTGCAGAGAAACACCTCATCCACGTTGTTTTGATGTTCTAAATGTCCTATCTGGATTCTTTTGAGTTAATGCTATTTTTTCCTCTAATTTGTCTTTCTTCTCAAGCTTTCTGGAAGGAAAAAAAAACCCAAAACCTTGAATCTCTGCTCCAGAGTAAATAGTTTAGTATTTGCTCACTTGAAATTACCTGAAAATCGCACTTCTGGAAAAATACCAAAATCAGTAGGAAAAGTCTGACTCACAGACTAGGAGAAACATAATTCCTAGACAGATATCTCTTTCTGTTTGTAAGCATTCTGTGGTCTTTCCACTTGCTTCACAACCAATTTAGACTTGAATTTCCTCTTATCACAGCTTCTCTTTTGAATTTAACTTTTGAGAAGGAAAGGAACAATATGAAAAGCAGGCTCTTCTAGCACCAATTTGATAGCAAATTCATTCAAACAAGCCCTGCTAGTAGAAGTGAAAAAAAACCTCTTTAAATCAGTGCAAAAATACAAAAAGCCTTTGGTAACCTAGTTTCACAGTTTTTGGGCAGGATTTTGGTTTTGTTCTTAATTTAAAGAACTTTTGGGTCAATTTGCTTAAAAAGACTCACAAAACAGGACGCAAACTACTACTAATTACAAAATATTCCAATAAGCTGCAAAATCAACCAACAACAACTGCAATGGTCTCTGAACATGTTCATCTCTTTTGTCTACCATTTACTTCTGTCACTTCAGAATGTTACCAAAGATGCTCAGATCCCTAAAGAGCAATCTAATATGCACACTTTCCCAAATAAAGGGAAAAGAAGCCTTCAACAGGACAATAATCCAAGTCTCCAGAAATTATGGATTTACACAACGAAAAAACATACTTGAAGTGTATCAAGTTTCAGAAAACAAGTATTGCTGTAGTTTTCACTTTACAAGACCAAAAAGAAAAGCACTCCATGCTAATTGTTTCATAGGGCTATGCAGTCTCTGCTCAAATTAGGCACTTTTGGAAGACTGTGGCTTTCAGTCACTACACAGAATTAAAATAATAACAGCCAGAAATAATAGTCACAAAGTGATACTGCAGCAACTTTATTAATTCAAAAAAATGATCCTTCAGAGGTGTCAAATACATAATTTGAAAGCTTAGAAAGAAATTTCCTGGTTTTCAATAAGCCATACAAAACCACACCTACTGATATTGTTGTGCCTGGA
>WBNO01006741.1:0-22457 GCA_013400575.1 Peucedramus taeniatus
AAGAAACATACAGATGTTGAATATGAGTTGTCTGGTTTAATTTTTTAGGAGGGATACATGTGATGGGTGTATGTGCATCTAGCTCCTGAGTTTCTTGTCCCCCAGTGCTGTCTGTAGGGTAAAGGAGCAATTGATGATTGTTTAGGGATACTGTACTACAGCACAGAAGAAAGGAGCACAGGAGCAGATAGAAGGCAAGAAAGCTGTTACCATGAATTGTGAGAAGCAGGACAGTACTTCAGAATCAAAGGAGCATCATGGCCAGTCCTGTGTAACCAGAGCAGTGGTTGCATTTGGCCCGGGACAAACCTACGAGCAGATAAGAGGTCGACAGTGCAGAGAACAAATCATTGATCAGAGCAGCACTAGTAGAACAATTTCTGAAAAAGTGCATCTAGATCAGATTCTGATTAGCTTTATCCCTATTTATTTATAATGTAGCAGGCACCTCTGCTTGGCAGTAACCACAAAATTTCAAGTACGTCAAAAAGGATGATATTAAATGACTGATTCTTTGTATTTGTTTACAAAGACAGGTTCTGCTTTTGTGCTCTGTACTTGATTACTGTGTGTGAAATCTTCTATTACACTGTGCAGTGTTTTTAATGATGCTAAATACTTACAGTATGGAACAAATGTACAAAACTTTGCAACGCCACCTGAGGAAGATCACTGAAGATTATTCACTCTCCAGCACTACCTTTCATTTCTATCTCTGTTTGAATGAAGGAGTTTGCTGTTAACATTGATTATATTTATTGTGCACTTACTTTACCACTTTTTTTCCAAAAGAACAGAATTTTGCTAACAAGCAAGCTCCTAAGCAGAGAAGCCTTTCTGGAGAAGAGCAACAAGAAACCTGCAATATACTGAATGTATTGAAGAAGTCTCAAAATATTTACTTATGTGTCAATTCACATAAGTCCTCATTTGAACTTCTTTATGGGGTAAAATTATGATTTTCCCTTCAAAGGATAGTAATTTAGTGCACTGTTGTACTGAAATGTACATTGTATAGGGAAGCATGGGTTACAACAGAGCCATGGGCTAGAAAGGAAAAAGAATGATGTTTTTAATGCCAAATTGTTTTTAGATGTTTCTAAAGAGTTGATGTAAAAGAAAAGTAGCAACTATTAAGGTATTCCTTTTAATCTGCTGCTCCAGCCATAATGCCTTCAGCAGTGCTTTAGGACTGCGTTAAGCACGACCAAGACATCTGTAGAGACTTGACATGGCAGAAAAGCATACAAGTAATATAAAGGCTGTACTGTGCCCATTTCCTTAAGCAGTACAGAGCAGAAAAGGGAATTTATTATTTAAATGTTTATGAAAAGAACAAGAAGTTTTAATGTGCGAATGTGCAGAAAAAAGAAGAAAGCCTAATTGAATGGTGCAGAAAGCTGCAGCTTTCAAAGCTAGTGGTGGCTTTTTCTTGCTGCTTAAATTAGGCTGGGAAGGAGGCTTTCTTTTCCATTAAATAGCATAATTAGCCTTACAGTAACTGTCTGAGTGTCTTCAAGTCTCCTGTTTGTTTTCATGACCTCCTTGTTTACTTGCAGGAAGTATTATTAAAGTTAAAAAGGGGCTTTGCTCACTAAAAAGTGTGTGGGAAACCCACTAGAAAGCGGGGTATGATAAGTGATGCATGGTATGAGAAATAATTTGGGAATTTTGTTTTTGACTTTTATTGTAAGCATTGAAGTTTAAGTTTCTGATTTTTGGGTTTAGCTTTTCCAGTGATTAGTTGTCTCATGTTAATTAGATGCATGATTCACCATCTTTTGCTTTGTCATAAAACTCCTCTTACAGGGTACAACTGTTACTATCTGTATAGATTATTTTGGGCATATCTGTTTTACTATATGTAAATGATACATCTGCTGTACTTGTGTATATTAAGTCTGAATCCATGAAATTTAATGAGAGACCTGGATTTAGCCTTTGGTCTCTAATGCCTGATGCATTGCCCAAAGCCTTCCTTTTAAATTTATGAATTTCTTTTGTCTGTTTAAATATACTCCTCAATCTAATATTAGCCCTCGTTTTGTCTCCTGACAAGAATGCAATCCAAATATACTCCTGATTATTTGGAAAGGTTGTCTGCTTTTTGGGGATAATTTTTTACCCCCAGTTTAAAAAGAAATATTAATTGGGTTAATACACTTTCTCCTCACGGAATATAAGTGTGTGTGTATTTTCATTCAGTCATTATTCTCTATATGTAATGGTTCATCTTTGTTCATAAAGAAGAAGGATTAGACAGTGGCTGCGTGGGTGAGAACATTGTACATCACTAAGTAACAGTGTTGGTCTCTTTGAAAAATTTTGAAATACTTTGATTCCTGAATTAAACCTGACCAAAGGCTTGAAATTTTCATTTTAATGCATTCCAGAGTGTATCTAAGACACTTTCTTCGATAGTCTAGTGTTTGATTCACATGCATAATACTAACCCCAAAGAAAGCTTATGTAAATCTGTGTATGTTCTAAAACTAGAGTAGTTGTACTCTGTAACAGATCAATTTTGTTTCTTTTAATTGAAGAGAAAAGCAGTGATTGGCAGACTGAATGGCCTAACAGCTATTCTGGTTTACCTGAAAATCCTAACTTGAAAACAAATTCTCTAACTCATTGCATTATTAAAGTTACCTCTGCAAAATCTCTAGTGTGTGTTATAGAAAATAGAGTTGTTTGCCATCCAACTCTACAGCCCTTATTAAGCTTTTTTCCATTCTGTAAAGGCAATAGCTCTGAAATACAGAAGAGATTGCATTAAATCCTTGGCTGGCAATTTTGTGTGGGATTGAGTATTGAAATGCAGCAAAGCAAATAATGAAGGCATATGTTTACCTATAATTCTTTTTACCTTGGGAGAAGGATTAAATAGGAACAGTTTGGTTGTTGTCAAATTCTTAACAGTTGCTTTCAAGCATGAAACAGTCCCCCAGCTCTCAGAGGATTTACTTAGCAGTTAGAATAGAGAGGTCTTTACTGCTAATGGAACTGAGATGGCAGGCTTAAGCAATGGGGTGCTTTATAGCCTCTTCTGCCACTTGAGAAGATGTAACATCAAATAGCTGAAATCGTCTTGGTCTCCATTGGTGTTTGGGAAGTTGCACGAAGGCTAATGAATAAATAATTCAGAGTTGTATGAACGTCTTGATGCCAGAGCGTTGCAAGTATCTAAAAGCTTGATTCACAGAAGGCTTAGTACCAGGAGACATTCTGTAGTTTTTGTGTGAGCTTTGCCCCAGGGAACATTTACTGAAGTTTCTGGAAAAAAAAAAAGAGACAAAAAAAAATCTGGGATTGTTTGAGGTTTGTAGAGAAGTATTTAAGGTTATAAAATATTCTTCATAAAAAGGGATATGTTGTATTTGGGAGGATGGCTTGCAATTATTGGAACTATTTTGTAGTTGAGGTTTGTTACCAGTTGAGATGTTTGCTGTTAAATTCCTTTGCTGTATGATGATTTTTTGATAAAATCTATGATTCTGAATACACCCCATCCCACCTGTAAATAAGATTTTCCGTTTTGTTTTGACCTCAGGGCGTGTTTTTTTTTTGTTTTTTTTTTTTTTTTTTTTTTTTTTTTTTTTTTTTTTTTTTTTTTTTTTTCCTTTGTTTTGTTTTGTTTTTTCCTTTTTTTTTTTTGTTTGTTTAAAGTTACTATATGGAGTAGATTATTTCTTTGAAAGGAGAAGGCAGCAGAAAGACTATTAGCATGGGAAGAATATTAAATTTACATATTCTTTGATTTCTTTTCCTTTCTGCCAATTGAAACAACATTATTTAGGATTCCAATTTTAAAAAGTACAAAAGCATTCCCTCCAATATTCCCATCTCCTCTTTAAATTTCTTATTAAACCTACTAATGAGATATCTAGTATTTAGAGGCTTTACTACAGGGATCAAAATGTAATGAGAGAAACTATTCTGATTGAATTCGCACAAACTTGGGATAATTTTCTGTGCTTTTAAAAGGTTCTTGACTATTCAGTTCATCTAAATTCTTTACATGCTAATTGCTGTGTTGGTACAGAACTCTTAAATTTCAGCTCCTCTAATTTTTCCTCTGAAAGCTATAAAGTCTGTGCTGTGACTCATCTGTAAGAAGGTCCAATAACAATTCAATTAATTGATATATTTGTAAATTTTAATTTTCTCTGTTGCTTACACAGGCTTTCCCATTACATTTCACACTATTTTTTGGACCTGTATGTGGAAAGGTATTGTGGAAAGGTATTGTCTGATGGCTAAAGAATACAAATCATGGGGTAGGGATTTTAGTGGTGAATTACTGTCACTTAGATATGAATACCTCTTTCTAATTTGAGTTTGTTTATGTTTTGAGGTTCTGCTCTGTTGTATTTCGTTATGCCTTTTTTTGCTAGATGAAGAAATTAGCTATTATCAGAAGTCTTATTGTTGTTTAAATTCTTTAAAAAATGAGTAAATTGCCTCTGAAACCTTCTGAAATAAATCGTTACTTGGACTTCGTAAGTCTCCAGTAAAATGGCAGATTTTCCAGAGCTTCATTAATGCTTATGTTCCTTCTAATGATTCTTTGGTTTATTCTGCCAAAATTGTCTGTTGTACACTGAAGTCTAAGCTAAGTTATCTAGCAAAACCGAAAAGTGATACTGTATTTTATTGATGAGTATTTTGATTGTAGTATAAGCTTTAGAAGGTTTTTGACCTTGGCTTCATGTTTTTAATCCTTTAGGTTATCATTTTCCTTTCCCTCATCCCTTAAAAGGTGGCATCCCAAGACTTCAGAAGCTGAAGTTTATGTCTGACAAAAAGGCTCAACTATTACGACTACAGGTGATAACATCTTGAAAGCCTGTATTTGTACCTGTATTTGCTACTGGTCCCCTCAGATAATTGATAAATGCTCTCTCACCTAATATATTGCTTTTAGTCTCCAGTGGAGCCAGAAACCCTCTGATTAGATTCCCTTGGAGTAAAAGGAGCAGCCACTCTCCTCTGGTCTTGCCTTGCTGTTTTCTGCAAAAATTAGTTTATGGAATTTAATAACAAATGGAAAGTATCATGAAGTCTGCTGCCAGGATAAGAAGATACTGCTGTGCTGAGCAGAACTTGCTTCCAAACAGGCTGAAAACAAAGCAGAATGTAGCAGTTGAAAACATTTTGCTTATTTCTAAGAATGAGCCATATTAACAAGGGGCACCCCAAAGAAAAGTGTAAATCTTGCTCAAAAGGCTTTCAGGTATTGTCTGAAATGTCCATCTGGACATATGGTCTTTACTGTAAGTGTTCTGTCAGAATGGTAGGTGAATTCACAGTTCCCATGGGAGAATGGGAAAATGATGTCCATCTCCAACTGCCTTTGAAAGCTACGTGGTGTCTTTTAGTCACTTACCTGATTCTTATTTTTTCCTTTTTCTTTTTAATGTCAGGGGTTCCTTGGGTGGACAATCCATTTAGTGACCTCTTGCTGTGGAAGTAAGGGCACTTTTGTTCAAGTCAGCAGACCTTGGCCTGAGATACTGTTGCATTTACTTGCCTTTTAAAAATGAGCTTCTCTCCAGGGACTTTGTTAGCTAAACTCTGAAATGTTCTTGGGAACCTATAGACTGGTCACCTCCTGTTATCCAGGAAGTAGTGTACTTACAATTCTACTCATGTGTTCAGGGCATAGCCAGCTTTTACAGGCTTCTCTTCCCATTTAAAGGAAAGTCAGTGCTATTTTCCAGGTCAAGCATTCTTTCCTCAGCTGTGAAGTGAGGCACAAGACTTCTGAAATCAGGAATATGAAATGGGACAGGTTCATTCTCCTTGAATCTTTTGGGAACCCATGCAGTAAGGCATTTTGTAGCTATTTGCTAGTATCGCTGCAAAGTGTTTGGGATGAATTCCTTGTGGATTAGAGGTTGGGTGAATCGTAAAGTCAACCAGAAAGAAGAGTATTTGCTCAGGTGGCTGATCGTGACCTGTGAGCTCATAGGCAAAATACAATTCCAGCAATTCAGTTGCACAGACTTGCAGAGGGATGAACAATCAAATATTATTGGCACTGATGAAATCACTGGATTAACACTGAGAAGATGTTGGCAAAAAGATAATGTTTTAGCTGCCGTGAGAGTGCATGCATGGCAGAGGATTTATTTTCTTAAAGACATGCAAACTTATGAAATCAAAATCTTAGAAGAGCAGCACTCTGTCCACATATTAGATTGGGCAATTTAGGGATCTGATCAATGCAAGCCCCTGGTGTTCACTGTCTCCCTCTCCACAGTGTAGTTGTAAAAGAAGAAAAGGGAAATCTGAAATCCTGTGGTGAATTTCCAGCTGTATGTACAGATGTCATTGCAGTGTGGGTTGGTCTTACACAAACACAAATCATATCAAATGACAGTGCTGAAAGGAAGTCAGTTAATTCAAGTATAATAGCTATGTTGATAAATTAGATAGTTATATTATACAGTGTTAAATAATTTACAAAAGAGAATTAAAACAACTTAATTGCTTTTTGTTCTGGAAATGTTAAATGCTAGTATTGCAGGTTAGTGTGCATGCTCCTGCAAATATTGGGCTCTGTGAGACTCTCTGTTTCTCTAAAATACAATAACAGAATTCCCATATGTACCAGTATTACCCAGTTTGTGTGAAAACTTTGTTGAGGGGGTTTTAAGGCAGACTGCGTCAGTGTGGTAGAGCTTTTTTCATAAAAAAATGCACTTAATGGCTCTCTCACTCAGAAGTCTTCCAGGCATTTTGATTGTGCAACAGGAAATTTTGAGCTCAGGGTCAACCCACACTAAGAGGGAACCCAGCTTGATGAGTTCATAGCTCTCCTTTTGTTGCTGTAGTCAATTTATAGTCTTATTAGTGCTGGATTTGAGGAATAAATATTCACCTTTGAGAGAACACAGCCTTCCTTGTGTTGCTCTGTTGTTTCTGCTGATGTTCTGCATGCATTTATCAGTTACTTTGCTTTAAGACTGTAAGAGAAGAACTTCAAGTATGTCTTTCATTTGTGATTTCTACACATTGGTGTTAGTTGGCTTTCTGGCTATCTGTGCCCAGCATTTTAATATTACTGTAATAAATTTTAATCTTAAAATTAGGATCATATTCCCACTCAACAACCCCTGAGTAATATAAAATAAAATGTTCACTGTGATAATACTGAAGTCATGTAATGGATAATAACAGTGTTTTGAAGCATGGAAGTGGGTGCTGCTTTCTCATACCCATAATCAAACAGCCATTACTACAAAATTTTTGCTACAAAACCAGTGAATTTCTATATTTCTTTGCCTTTGAAACTGCTGATGATTTGATAAAAAATGTATATAACTCTGATTTGGCACAGCAGAAATTCGTGTACGTATCATAACACATGCTTAGTGGTGAGTTTTTGTACAGCACAGTGGCTTATGCAATGTTGGAAGCTGCTGGAGTTCATAAAAAATTCCAGAGGTTACTAATTATAGTTCTGGCAGATAAATATGTTTAACCTCAAGGGTTGCCCCTTCTTATAGCTTTTAGTTTTTCTGTGTTTTGTTGTGTAATAGTATCCACACATCTTGTTTCTGCATCCTGATTTAGGGCTTTACTGAAATTTTACGAGTCTTTATCCTTCCATGGAGATCTTGCGGAAATTGTATTTTTTATTAAGAAAATCAGCGCAGTTTGCTGTTGTGAAAAGTTTATTTTACTAGGCAAGAACTTTCTCTGTGTTCCAGGCCTAAGAATAATTTGATACTGAAAAGTATTGTTGAACAAAACCAGAAAGGGTAAAAGATTATTAATTGCCTGTTAAAAGGCCAGTTTCCGTCTTTTGTTTCTCTTTCCTTTTAAAGGAAGCTAATCTGGTTTGGGGGTTATGGAAATTTTTATGTGATGTGTAGATTATAATACCAGAAGAGGGTTGGGGTGGGAGTTTCTGGCTTGGTTGGTCTGTCTGCCTTCATATTCTAGGCTGCAGCAACTTCCACAGTTAAGTCCTCCAGCATTTAATGTCCAGGCACTGCACGTTTGTTTCTTTTGCCCCACAGTTCTATAAAGAACCCCCAATTGTTTAATTGTCTGGGTTTTGTTTGGGTTGGTGTGTTTGTTTTTGAACACTTTCATTGTTGATATTTTCTGTCCTTCCTTCCTGGCGTAGAGGTCATTGTTCTCCATACTAATTCTTTCCTTCTAAGTGAACATTTTTCTATGTGTTTGTCAAAGTGATTATATACTAGTGTCTGACTTAGTGAATGTTGCTGGGGTTGCTGTGTAATGCTCTTTATTACTTAGTTTCTTCCTCAGTCTTCCATCATCTTCAAACTCAGTTTGGGGATGGTGCAGCTTTCTGAAAGGTTGTTAACAGTGTCCTATTGAATATTTTTGTTAAGGCCTCCCACTGCACACTTAGTGTTTTTTGTGGTTTTTTTTTTCCAGGTAGTTACTGTATGTCTTTGAGTAGATTTTAGTTATATTAATAAATTTAATTTTAAAATTAATTATTCTGATTTTTCTGATACATTATTGTAAACTCCTCATGAAAAAAAAAGCATCAAAACTTACATTTTGATAAATTTGCTTTCAAGCACACGCTTTAGTTTATTTAAGGTAATATCCATAAACTGGTGTTAATTTATGGTAGTTTGATATAATTGAACTTTGTAGCAGCTGTTCTGTCACTGGGGATTGTTTCAGGATCCAGGCAGAGCTCAGTAGGTATCTTGTTCTTGTCTTTTTTGTTTCTTTTTTTTGTGTCATTCCAGCTTTATCTAATGATTCCAGCTTTATTTCCTGAAATTTGTTGGTATTTCAGAACTTCAGTTCTTGCTTATTTCCTGAATACTACGCATGAACTTCAGAAATTGCTGAAGTCATCTGTCTTGGAAAATCTAAACTATGTGATCTTAGTAGACTTGCTTGTGACATGTTAATCATTATTTAAAATCCTCATTTACTGAGAAAACAATATATTTTTTTCATTGTATGAGAAGAATACTGCCTCTGTCTTTTGACACAGGTAACATCTGCAGTCTTGGATGCTTTTCTTAGCATTTTGAATATATGGAGGCTAAAGGAAGTAAAGCTACATCTTTGTTTAAAGAACTGTGTAACTTGACAGAATTTTCTGGGTTTGAGTTTCTCAGCCCTAGTAAATGATCCAAATCAGGCAGTAACCTCACCAGGTTCATCAGGCCATGCGTGTTCTTTAGTATCCCAGCTGGGCAGTTTTAGCCAACTTCCTCTGGAATTTGAACGGGGAAAGGCATTGGAAGCAAATGAAAGTGCATGGGATTATACACTGTGTGATTAATACTGATATAAGTGCAGTGAAAACTGGCTGGTAATCTTCCACCCTACTTTCAGAAAGTGTGCTATCTGAACACAAAGGTCAGGAAATCCCAAGCATAATCAAGAATGGATTGTTTTGGCTGTACACACTTTTTTATCTAAGCCTTGAGTCAGAAACAAAAGCTTTAGCTTTGCCAGATCTGCAGCGTATTGTCCCAAGTGCTGCAGTTTAATGTGACTGCTCTCTGCTTCTTGCTCTGTCAGCCCCTCCTTGCGACACTGGAACCTCCTTCTCCACATTTAACAGCTGTAAAAAAACTCAGAGGAGGAGGTAATTAGTTCCTGCTAGTTGTGTGAAAATTTGTGACGCGGTAAAGGAGCAAGGTTTGAGTTGGTGTGTGCCCGGGGAGCAATTGCTGCTGTGCTGGGCTGTGTCCTGGCTGGCTGCTTGCCCAGCTGGAACATCACATCAGGTCGGGGTTCTCTGTCGCACCTAGCGGGAGGCAGAGGGGAGCAGCAGCGGTAGTGAGGGAAACATGAGGACCCTGCTTTGTGGAATTTGTGATGAGATATGACAATTTGTGGCTGGAAATCCTGAGCTGTTTCCTAGAGCTCCTATTTGTTCCATTGTGAAAGAAGCCAAAGTGCTGATTTTTCTTCCTTTAACTTTGGTGAAACTTAAATATACAGGTTAAAATTCACTTTCAAGTGGTGTGCAGTGGAGAGGGATTGTGAAAAAGGTATTTTGTCTCTTCATTGCTGTATTTTCTTTCAAGGCTGTGTTTTAGTGTATTTAACATTCTGTGTCCTCAGGACAGTTCTTAAGCTTCTGAATGTTAACATTACTGAATTAATTATTACTTTTATTTGGATTTGGTGAAGATTATGTTTTGCAGCATTTAAGGTCATTTGCCTCAGGTTGTAAGTTGAAGAATATGATTAGCTGGTTGTTCTGCCACTGCTTTTGTGGTCTTGGCTTAAAAACACATAGGAGATTTGCATGACAAAGCATGGATTATGTATTTCCATGGTAGTTAAAAAACCTACCCAAACAGACTGGTAGAGGATAAAAGAAGAATAATTATGAAGGCTGGTTGCATTCCTGTCAAATTGCATTTCTTTCTAAGAGTGCTACTTTTAGTGAGGTTGCTTCTCTCTTCACCCTGAATTATGAGAAAGCTGAAAACTCTGAGGTCTGTATTTTTTTATTATGAACAGAATTAATTTGCTATTAGACAGGAGTGGCAAAGGTCAGCTAGACTTATTTCCAGAGTGCTGCTGTTTTTCAGAAGTTAAGATAGGCAAGATAAGACAGTTGAAATAAAATACTATTTCAGATGATACCTGACTAGCAGCTGAAGTATACTATTAACCTAGTGTATGAAACTAAAGTATTATATTAGCAGTGGCTTTCAGGAAAGCTACAGGCCTTCCTGATCTGCCTGTTCCTTACCAGCTGTTCTTGCCTTGAAAAACTGCGAGAGAACTGGAACATTTTGCGTCCTTTTGTGGAGGTCAGTGTTGTATAGTTTTGCAGAATCAACCCATTTCAGGGTTAGGCATCCCCTGCTGAAATGCCCTGCCAGATTATAATACAACAAGAAAAGTGTTATTCCTAAGTAGCTGACTCAAAATTAATTTTGGTGCTGCTAATCCCCACACCTCCATCCGTCTCCCCCTAACAAATAACTCACTGAGCCCTTGGCAATCTGAGCTGCCACAGAGGAAAAATCAGCGGCGATAGGAGTCAACGCATGTATCACTCTGTGGTCTGTACAGCCCTATGATTTTTACAAGAGCTGCAGTGTAACATGGAGAGGAGGCATGAGAATAGAGCTTGTGGATGAGGGTCTGGCTGTGAGAGCATCACTCTCAAAGGTGACAAAGAGCAAGGGAATGAGGTCAATGCATATTGAATGTAAAGGCCTTAGTAAGAATGCCAGTTGTGAAAGTTTAATGTGTGCTGCTGTTATAAATATACTTTTGTTGTTGTTACAGAAGATAATGCACTATCTTTAAGAAAAACACAAGAACAAAATAAAAAAGTAATTGAAGGCTACCTACCAAAGGCAGCTAGAAAAGGAAGAAAATATCCAGCAAGGAACTAATAATTAAAGGCACTAATTGGGGGCACTAAGCCCATTCATTAATAAACCTACGTCAACAAAGTAATCAGCAGATTAAAGTCCATATAATGAAAACATTAGGATTGCAGTACTAATATAAAGAACTAAATTAAGCTGAGGAGACACTACTATTGTCTCTGAAGATTCAGTCTGTGTATATGTCCTCCAAAATTAAATTGAAATTTTAAATAATTAAATAGCTTTTACTGGCCTAGAGGGATAGAAAAAACCAAAATGGTTTCATATACTTATCTTGTGGTTCAGTTTTGCTGAATAATACTGGGCTGGTTATATTCCAGCCACAAACTTCTAATATCAAAATGTAACCATTCTTGTCAGGAGTAGATATAATACCACAAGTAATTAGCGTGAATATTAGTAGGTGATGTGTTTGCTCTGACAGGCCTGCAATAAAAGAAGAAGAAATAATATCTTTTTGGTAGTTCACAGATGGATTTCAAGTACTAAGTTTCCCAGTAGAAAAAGTAGCTCTATCATGGTGTGATATGAAAGAGAATTACAGCAAATAAGGGATATTTTTTTTGTCTTGGAAAAAGCCCCTTGAATATCTGATCTTTACAAAATTACAAATTTGCTATTTTTCAGATGATAATTTCAGTTAAAATTGCTGTTACTGCTTTATTAGATGGAAAGATTAGCCAAAATGCAATGATATATTAGGAGTGTTCTACTAATTTATCTGTTGAAAAAAAGAAGATGGGATGAGTTTTTAAACTATTAAAATATACCACCTTATTTAAGTATTACAAGACTTCTGATTTAAGGCCTTTTTTATGGTTCAAATGATGTTGCACAGCATCCCTTTTCTAGGTTTTTTCCCTTCTCTTTTTTATCCCTGAAGATTTTTATAGGACTGTAAGCTTTACTGCCATCTATCAGCTTCTGCCTACTTAGTCATTCACTGTTGTAATTGTTTATGCCACTATTCCCACAGCAAGAGGCATAGAAAATAATTGCTGCTAAAATTAGTTGAAATGTAGTCTGGGAAAGAAGTCCCAGTTCATTGTAAGCATTTATTTAGGTAATTGGTAACAATTGGACATAGGCTAGAAAGTAAATTAGAATGTTGCTGAAGTTTCTGCAGTTTTTTAAATTGCAGAAACTTACATGGGATGAGGTTATCTGTTGATATCTTTGATAAACCTAAAATAATAAGTTTCTGTTCTTGGCTTTTAATACATTGAAGATACGCATCTGTTAAAAGTTCAGTATGGTACAAAGATGAAAATCCCATTACTTGCAGATTGTAAATGTCATAGATGTGGTAAACAACATCATAATACAATGAGACCGCTTCCATAGCTTGTAAGTGGCATTTCCAGTCTTTCAGTTTTATATTCTAGAGGCTAGGCCAGGCACCTAATGCATGGTTAAACCTGGGAATGGTTCTGGATTCTGGCTTGCAGGTCATCTGCTGGAATCGTATGCTGAGAGCAGTGGTTGATGTCTCTGAGTTTCTTAGTAACTTGTCTGCATGAGTTGTCTTTCTCCAGTTCCACGCTGCATTTGGCTGTGATTGCAGCCGCACTTGGATGCTCCAGCACCTGCTGGCTCTTGCACTTCCACTGCAGGAACACTGCACATAGTCATTAAAGCAAAGGCTTGGTGTGAGATATCTCTGCCATGGTTGACATAGCTACAGCCAAAGGGAACTGGAAACCAAAAGCTGTAATGCATATTTAGAAGGAGTGCTGAATTATCTTTACTCTCTGAAGTAAAATGCATTTTGCTTGCGCTTAACAAAATGTGTATGTTCATCCTGTTTTTTGCTACTGGGATAAAAAAGCTGCTGGAGTGCAGCAGTTCTTATGATAAAATGTTGAACTGCAGCATATGCTGAAGTCTAGTGGCTGTTTTTTAGGTACTCTTTTAATACGAGAGCACCAGAGGAATCATTTCAGGTGATTAAAATAAGGGAGAAAGATCCCCTTTTAAATTCAAACCCATTTTTCTGTGTAAATTCAACATACTAGTTCACTGTTGTTGAGTCTTACCTTCAATAATCTTCCATTTTCCAATAGTCCTTTTTCACTTCCTAAATTAATTGTGTTTGAAAGTGACATCCAGAAGTTGTGGGATTCAGTTGTTACTCATCTCTGGCAAAAGACTACATACTATAGTATTGCTGGGAATCTTGATATTTGAAGGTTGCTTCTACTGCATTAGCCACTTCTAAGTGTTAAAATTTCATTAATATCATTGTAAGCATACTAGTGTAAGTTCAGGATTCTTTTTCATCCTGTTGTAATGTGTATTCAAAAATGTAGAGCAGCAAGTCTTTTGGCTCTTTTCTTAGAGAAAAACATCTTAATATTTTTTAATCTTCACATAATGTTAAATGTTGCAATAGATAATTTTAATGATATTTCATCCTGATTTCTAAGATGGATGGAGTTTCATATTTGGCAAACAGTAAAGAAATATGAGAAAGTAATCTGTAATGGTATTTTAGAGATGTGTATGGTAAGAGTAATCAGAATTCCAACAGAATTCTTTTGTGTGTTGTGTTATTCATCTTCCTGTCTTTAAACTGTGAAGGAGTTAAAAAATACTCTATGTTTCACTTAGAGCTACATTATTCAAAACACTGACCATAAGCTCCATTAACTATATAGTATCAGTAAAAGGGGGCAGATCTCTATAATACCACTTATTCTGGAGTTTTAACACTCAAATTAGGTGCTTTTTGAGATAAGATGGAAATGCTCTCTAAGGATTTCTGTTGCCGAATTAAAGTTCTTAGGTTCATAGGAATGAATTTTATGGGCAGTAATCTACTAGTGGTGGGGAATAATTTCCACCACTTCTGGTCAGAGTAGCAAACCACAGCAAAGGCACTGATAATGGCTTTGGGATACCCAGGCATTAAATGCTGCGGTATTTGTGGTTATTTCACTTCGGATGTGTGAAAGCAGTCTTGCAGTGAAGTTAAAAATCCAGGTCAGCTCTGTGCCCAGGCTGTGGGAGGCTGGGATGGTGTAGCACAGGCTGCACATGCCCCTGCTTTCTTTGGAAATGCTGCTTCTTGCTGACGCTGCATCATTTGACCTGCAGATGTTGGCAGTTCAAGAAGTTTCTGACTTTTCAAAGTCTTGAACTGCATGGGTTGCTGGAAACTTAGTGTTACATTAGTTGAAATCTAGGAGTGATGTCTGTATGTTGAGGTCATTGCATAAAATAATGAGGAATTAGTTGATATGTTTGTTTCATTAAATGCTGGTTGTCAACTTGGAAGACACATAAATGTTATGTTTTCTTTTCTTTTTGCTAGTCAGCTCTCTTTACATTTCATCTGTGTTGTCTTGTCCTCCCAATGGAAGATTTTAAAGCATGTTTTCTCACTGTTGTTGAGTAATAATTTAGTTTTATGCTTTGCCTTTGTCCAAGGGAGGCAGGCCATCTTTTATGTTCACCATGTTGTAAGGGTTTTTTCACTTCTTTCTGTGTTTCTGTTTGTATCATTTGTGATATTGCAGGTGAACATGATGCATATATCAGTGTTTGGTGGCTCACAGAAAATGTCTGGTGTTTTGCCATTTAGCAGTAAGAAAATCTGTTGTATCTACCTGTAATCTGCATGTTTCACATATTTCCATCACATTTTGTTTATTTTGATAACTTGGTGAGAGCTCAGTACGCTGATCATCAGCAGTTCAGGTGTCTGTGTATTTCAGGACTTAACAAAATATGTCCACTTCCTTCATAGGTATTCACCATGAAACCACACTGTTCAGCAGAAAAGCTGTGATTTCTCCTGAGTGAAGTTGTTTTTTAATACCAAACTTATATTTTTATGGCCATAAAAGTAAGGCTAATCAGTGCACTCTTGCAAATGGTCCAGCACTTTTTCCTAGGGATCAGGCACAGTTTTTGTAAAGGTTCTTTAGCCTCTTCCTGCATTATGCACAGTTTTACAGAAAGACAGTGTAAAAACATCTCTTTATCTTACTTTTGTGTCAGTGTTTAGTATCTTTGATTGTTGGTTGTACAGCTACTAAACCAAAGAACACTTAGTAGGGAAAAGACTTTGTTGGGACCAAGTGATAAAGCATAGGTGTAGTGATTTTTCGCAACAGGACATTCTGTGACTGGTTAATGTATTGCATTATTGGAAAGCTACTAAGCCTTTTTCATTCTTTTTTTTAATAATTATTTTTATTCATGTGGTTGCCTCAGTGCCCTAAATACTCCTGTGTCAGCAATTAGCAGGAGCAGTGTTTCATTAATCCATCAGATCTCTGATGCAGCACATTTTAAGGCCAAGAGATAATAGGGAATCATTTGTTTAAACCTCAGGATTAGCTTCTGATGGATCAGGCTGCAGTGTCATTAACAGCAGTGGTGGTAGAACTGTAAACCAAAGCAGTTACATGGTGTGTGGTTGATACTCTTAAAATCAAGCAAAAGCTCTGTTGTCTTTTACTTCTAAGATGATAAACATCACATAACTCACATAAATTCAAGGAATAGCTGTGTTATTTTTGATAGTGTTTATAGTTTCCTGTTGTATGAAACAATATGTAGGCATAACACATCTGATATCAAATTCTTACTGAAAGAAACTTTATTTTGTTTTTCATAATATTAATCTAGATGCACTATACTATTATTATTAATGCAAAAATCCATTCAAAATGTCTGATCCTTATGAAGCACAGTAGTTCTGTTAAACCAGAGGAGTTTTTATATTCCTTGTAAGCTTTTAGACTGAGGTGTTTCATTTCTGTGCTGAAGCACAAGCCTTTAAAAATGAGAACTCTTCAAAATGCTAGCAGTTGATTTAATTTGTAACTTACGCAGTATATTGAACTTGCAGATTATTGTGCTCTTATATTATAGAGATAAAAGAGGATTTATAGATACTTTCTCCTTTTGACTGAGTAGTTCTTTCAGAAGAACACTAAGTGCAGTAGTGGCTAAAATGATAAACTTTGCAATCCTCTTTGTCTCCCATGTGGAGACAGAAAGGGTAGAGGCATCATATAGGACTGAATGGCAGATAGCAACTTGTCTACAGTATAATCACAATCAGGCAGGAATGAGTTACAGTTCCCCTGTATTGGCAATATTAGTTCCATTTTCAAGAAATACCTTGCTGCACAGAGTTGGGAGAGGTTGTCCACTGTGGTCATATATTTTCTACCTGATTTTTCTAATGCTCAGACTATATCTGGCTACTTCTTGTTGCTGGTTGGCCACTGCTTTTGCTTTCAGGTTCACTGGTTTCTTCAGTATATTTTGCTTTTTAGGTCAGTTGATTGGCATTCAAACCTCACAGAATATGAGGAGCTGAGGGCTCCCTCTTTATTCTACTGCCAAATCAACATAGCCTCCAGGTCAGTCATGACCTATATATATAAATCCACTTGCCAAAAGGTACTCTTGTCTTATCTTCCAATACTGTGCAAGGGTTGTGGGGATTTAATTGAAGGCAGTCCCGTCCTGGTCCTTGTTAGGGCCAAACAGATCCCTGCTTGGATGCGTTACAGAGGTGGGTGGGAGAGAAGCAAACATGCTTGCTTTCCTTTCTTATCTTGAAATGTATCACCTGGTGTGAAGGCAAAACTACCCTGCAAAGCCAAAGCCAAGTGGAATTTTGATTAAGTCTATTTCAGTTGTTGTTATTCTTAATTGGAAAATTGCAGCAACTGCTTGAACATTTTACTACTAGACTGCATGAACGTTCTATTATTAGACTGAGTTCATTGGTGGTCCTTTGCACTTCTGAATAGTTAGACTGGGTATAATGGCACTACTTCTGCAGAAACTGTTATTGACAGACATGTTACTTTTTATAGGTAGACCTAAAGATATTTCAAATCAGAACCGTATTTGAATAAACATAGTATTTAAAAACTTGAACAACATAAAGAAACACCCAAAACACTTACCTTAAGGTAAATGAATAAAGCTGATTGGCTGTCTAAGATGAGGAAACTACGTTCAGCAAAGATACATTTATTAATTTTTAATTGTATGCTCATGGTGTAAAAATTGACCATTTATCTGAACTTCTTGCCAGTAGTAACAGATGCCCAAAAAATAATTTCGTTGTGAAAATCTTTTTCTTCTGTGCTTTGGGCTAATGGCAACTTTGCAATATGCCTAGAAAATTAGAAATACTGTGTTAATCCTTTATCTGTTATATACCTGGAGCTCCAGATGTAGCATCACATGTATTGTACCTGCAGTAGTGTCACTTAAGTCTCTTTGAAGAAAGGGGAACTTTCAGATAAATAAGGGTCAGTGTACTCTGGGATTGTGTTAGTGCTATAGGTAGCCAGTGTAGCTGCATTTTTTGGTGTATGGGCTGTGGAGTTCTGCACAGAGTAAAGTGATTTCTTACTGTGCTTTCAGGATCAGCTGTCTAACGTGGAGGAGAGACAGATAGGGATGGTTATTTCAGTGTTTGCAATATAAGAAAAAAATGGGTATTGTTATTTGGCCATGATGATGTGAAGCACAAAGCAGACTTGGTTATAGTTCCTATGGTGCCTTTCTAACTTTGGTCTGAAATGTTTTGTACCTTAACACTTTCTTTTTGTTGTGTGTGGATTTTTTTCTTGCCCTTAGTGGGAGGACATAGGAAGAAATAGTGAGTGCAAACTGGAGGGGATTAGACATGTGCCAGCTATGATGTCCAGTTTCATGGATTCCATATTTTTGAATAGCCACCTCCTGTTACCCTTATTGTATATAAAGATGAAAGTATAGTAGTTAATTTTTCTTCATTCTGCAAAAAGTAGTGATTTTACTCTTTAAACTTGCTGACTTTATCTTCTAATTCGTTTTTTCTTCTTATAATCTCCTTCTGTATTTTCTTCAGAGGGTAATTACAGTCTTCTTGATGTGCAGTGTTTCCATATAGCACTCTAGTTGTTTCATTCTGTGCAACTTTTCAGTCTGGGAGTGATTAGTTTATTGTGCTGAACTACTTGTCTTCCAAGTTATTCTTTTTGAATGATTCTGGTCTAATTGTGTTTTCTCAGCCCTTTTTTTCTCCAGCTCCCTCACCCATCTGTTTCGATTTGGTGAAACCCTGGGTGGTTAGTGTACAAAGAGGTAGAAGGAAAAGTGGTGTTCATTCTGCAGATTTTGCATGAGGGCCCTGAGAGCAGACTGTCATAGTCCTCAGTAGCTCTGTCTGTCTGCATGAGTCTGTACAGTGAATTCATCTTCACTGTCACCTTGGGGACCAAGAGGGTTTGGTTTGTCACAGATGCCTACCCCAACCCAAAAGCTGTTCTTTTCCATTCTGTGTTATGGCATTTGCAGAGCAACTCGCAAGAGCCCTGGGGATTTCTCTGACATTAAAAAATAAGGGAAAAAAATGCTACAGAGTGACCTTTTATTAACTAGAACCTTGAGCAACTTATCAGAGCTGCTGGGGTAAAAGCAACACCATGGTGAATTCAAATTTAAAATTAGTGTGGGTGCATTTTCAGTTTTGTGTCTATTAATGTGTGCCCTTATGCACTGGCTGGCTGTAGTTCTCCTAATAGGAACCCTTACCTACAGCTTTGGAGAGACCATCCAGGCTGGGAGACTAGTTGGTCGATATTCATTTATTTAAAAAAAATTAGGTAAACATCACAGCAGAATATTTTAATAATCAGAATCCGCATATATTGGAAAAACCATCAGGATTGTTTTTCACTGGGATGAGTGAAAAAGCTGCATTTCCTCATTTGGCTATTTGAAAGCCTTTCTTGGCTTTGTTGATTGGCATTCTGGGGCCAGGGGTGAGAGTCCCTTTTTCATGTAGAAAACCAGGGCTGTTTAGAGAGTGATTTGCTCTGTCTATGATTATTGGAGTTAAAAGGAAAGACTGAGCAGTTTGTCTTTCACATGTATCTTATAGGCTTTTCTCTTCCCTTTAGATGAAATAATTTTTATATCATAGGATCATTGCAAATTCACCTGACCTGAGGCAGTCTGACCTGTGGTCAGTGATGATCATACTGTTAAGACAGATATATAGTTATGGTGGCATGAGGGTGAGGGTGAATTACTTCTAAATTTGGTATGTTATTTCTGCACCTGGGAATAAGCCGCTAAATAAGAAGCAATCTTATTGCATGTATCCAGCAGAACTCTATCTTCAAAGCTATTTGGCTTTAAAAAGAATAAAAAAAAATTAAATTTGTCTCTGATGGATGGTGAATCAATAATCCCCTGCTGTAGATGAAGTGTTCCATAAAGAAGCTCCATCCTGGTAGAGTAAATGGAGATTAGTCCTGCTGGGAGAGAAATCTTGTGTCATAAGTCACTGAGGCTCCTTACTTCCTCTTCTTCTCCCTCTAGGGCCCCTGTCCTGTTTCTCTCCCTTCTTTCCCACAGAGAATATTGTGCTGATGGAGATAGAATGGCCAACCACACTGTTATAAACACATTTGCTCTTGTTTCGTTAAAGTGAATATTGAGACACTTTTGGGGGATTCCTTAAAAATTATTTTTTCCTTAGAAGTCTTTTCCCATGGCCTCTTCCCCTAAATGTTACCTGTGACCCTTACATGCCATATTTCGCCATGTGCTTGTGCAAAAGCTGAGTCCTGGGAGGAGATGGAGACCGTGAGAAGTAGAGGGGCTGCGGAAAGGCCAAACACTTCAGCTTGTGAACTGTCAGAGACTGGGGAGTTTAGAAGGTGGATAATTATATTTATTTTTTTCACCTTTTTTTTGGGGGGAGGGAGAAACTGTTGAATTCCTGTATGGGACTTCCACTTATTAGTTTGACTTGAGGTGTCTATGGGTTCCTTCCAACTCAGAATATTCTGTGATATATGATGGTGTTCCTTGGTATCACACCAGATTATTGAGTGGTGAGGATGAAGATGGATAAATACACACACTGTATTTATATATAAAATAAGATATAGATAAATACACTGTATTTATCTTACAGATTGTAAGTGGAAAAAGCTACCATACAGGATACTGGGACAATTTGCATTTAAAAACCAAAAAAACCCCAACTGAACAAAATAAGAGAATTTGGAGGCTCCATCTTCCTCTGCTATTTCCTGATGGGATCAAATAACAGTGTAAAAAATTGAAAGCACTGTGTAAATAGCCCTTTCTTTGAATTACTTTCCATTTAAGCAGTTTCTGCATCTTGTAATACCTATAAATACATTGGAAATTCTTGCAGTAATACATATGTTGACAAACTAAGCTGTGTGGTTTTTTTCAGGCTTTTACTAAACAATACTGTTAGAGGAATCCAGAAGAGATGTTCATGCTGTGTGACAGTCTTCCACCAACTGTTTTATTTCCTGTTTGTGTATGGATATTAGGTTGGAAGCTGTGCTCATCATGTAGGGGAGAAGGTGAAAACATGGCCTGGCTTGGCACAGAACCCTGTCAGAATTACACAGCTTTTGAGATCTGTATCAGCTTTAAAGCCTGCCCCTTTGCCAAGATGGAACCTATGCCAACAACTACTTAAGGTTCTGGAGGCTATTAAAAAAAAAAAATCTTGTCGATTCTGATGCAGTTGCCCTTAAAACAGTAAAGACTGTTCTGGCAAAGGTTGTTTTGATTCCTGCTTAAAGCTTCTGGCAAATTAGGCATGAATTGCCAGAACTGATGTGTTTTCAGCATCCCTCTCACCTACACTGTTCATAAATTACCAGCATATGCTTGCCTGGACTCTGGTGATTTGTTATGAGAAGAGGACGCTGGTTCTGCTGGAGTAGCAGTAGGCTCTGTTGTAGCACAGTATCTAGTTCTAAATATGTTCTGTGTAAAATCCAAAAGATTACAACATTTATCCTTGTCATGCAGATGTAGACTTCAGGTCTCAGATGCTTTAAACTATTATCTTACTGTGCTGACATTTAGTTGGATGATAGCCTGGATATGAGGTTCTGTAAAATAAGTAGTAGATCAGGAGTGCTTCTGCATATTAAATTTACAAATTTTTGTGTTACTGATTGATTTTTTTTCTGACTCTACAAGTTATATAACATTATTTTTCAAGATGTAAACTGGCTGAGTGAAAGTCTTTACTAGAGATCTTAAATAAAATGCAGTTGGTTTAATTAATTAACTGTGTACTTAATGAGGTCTCTCTATAATAAATACTTTCAGTGCAAGATCCTAGTGTGGCTTAGAATACAATAAGCAGTTGTGAATTTTAGGATCTCTTAATAAAGTGCTGTCAGATCTGGGCTTTGGCTTTGTGTCTCTGGATGACTATGGTTTTTGTTACTATTGTAAACATTCTGCAGTCTTTAATATTAATAATGTGTCTTCATCTGTAAATTATTCTTAGAAAATGTAAAAATACTCTTTAAAATCCTCACTTATAAGAAAGATTTAACAAAATAAACTCTAAATCACTATTCTTTGATGAAGTAGGATATAATCCTCTTAGTATGCTTTCATGATGTAAAAGAGAAGCAGCCATTCTGAATTCAACACTGATATAGACCTCTTCTGTTTGTAATATGCTCAGACACCCAGCATAGCATGTAAGAAGAAAAATACTTCTTAAAAAAAAAAAAAAGCAGACAAGAACTAGGATAAACTGCTTATCATTGTGTGCTCATGATGCTGCTGTTTTTAGAAGCAGGTGGCCTGCGGTCTTTCAGACTTGTTGCCCATCAAGAACAAGAGGGTATGCTACCTGTTAGCTTGCCTCCTATTTGTCATCTCATTGCTTATTATGAAGCAGGAGAGATGAAATGACTTGTAGAAACTTAAGCATGTTTCTGTGTCTTTTCTCATTTATAACTATTTTGATCAACTTCTGTTATTCCAGTCCTTTCTTAATGACAGTTACGGCAGTGCTGCTTCTCTCTTTCACACTTCCATTAGGACTTCCTTTCAAATTTTACCCTGTATTTCTCTTTCATGGTCAGATGGTCATTTGGGCCAGCTGTTTCCAGTCAGTCTCTTATCTCTCAGCATGAATCTACATGAAAAATGGGACAAGTTGGTGTACTTTATTATGTGTCCCCTCCCATGCTGTGATCGCCCCTGAAAATGCCTGTAATTGTTGTTCTTTTTTAAAATTTTTTTTTTGGGGGAGGGGCGGGG
>WBNO01006746.1:0-71183 GCA_013400575.1 Peucedramus taeniatus
TGGGGAAGGAAGATGGTAAATCAAAAGTTGGCATTCTGTGCATAAGCAGCTGCATACATTTCTTGTCTCTGATCCACAGAGAAAGGTGTAATTTGAGTTTATATTATATATTTATATAATATTTATATATTTGAGTTTATAGTTCTAGTATGGGAGGAAATTGCTGTTCCATATCAAATATTTTTGTTCGCCATGTTTCCGTACTTACTGGGGTAATAATAACAGAAGTTGAACTGCAAATGTTAGATTTAGAGCTGTTTGAAAATTCAAAACCTTAGCTGATTTGTGTTAATAACTTCTAATTGTTGTGGTTTATGTTAAAGCTCCATGGATACAGTAGCAAATTTTTCCGAGGCGTTTTTTTTAATAAGGGCATTACAGGGCTTGTCCTGAAGCTGTGCTTTGTTTTTGAGCAATGTGCCCTTTTGGGGAGCTTTTCCCATCCCACTGGCAATTAATTGCAGCTGGCTCTACATTTTATTTGTGAGAAGCAGTGTAATGGTAGGTGTTTTTTCATAACTAAAACTTGTGTAGATTTTGAAGAGTAAAATCTTTACCTGTATCCTGCATCATCTGCTATTCGTGTGTACATTAATCCATGTTCTTAAGAAAGCTGAGGTATTTTAAAAGAAAATTTCATAGAATTACAGAATGGCTTGGGTTGGAAGGGACCTTAAAGGTCATCTACTTTCAACCCCCTTGCTTTGGGCATGGACACCTTCCAATAGCCCAGGTTGCTCAGAGCTCCATCCAGCCTGGCCCTAAACACTTCCAGTGATAGGGCTCCCATCCAAAATTTCACCTGATCAATTTAATGGAAAAATATTGTAAATTGTAGATAATAATAAATAACTTAGTATTGATTAAATGTTTGAAGCTAGGGGACTCTGGCTAGGATCAGCATCAAGTTTAGCATTTAAACCTTGTAAACCTTGTAAACTCCAGCAGCAAGGGAACTGTTTCTTCTCTTGGGATCCTGTAGAAGTCCTCAGCAATTAATTTTCTGCAGTATGATTTTTTTTCCCAGCTTGGGGAAAAACCCTGACCTCATGATCTCTTTGTTTTTAGTTTATATAATTTTTTAAAGACATTATTTGATTCTCCTGCTGTGCTAATGAAGCTTCAGTTAATTTTTTAACCAGTGTCTTCAGACCATTCTTCAGAGTAGGAAACCTACTTAGTCATCCTAATTAAAAGAATTACTTTTTTTTTTCCTACTAGTTCTTTCATCAAAGAACACTCCCTGCAATATTTGTGAAAGCTTATGGAAAAATATGTAAAATTAATATTAAACATTAATTTTGAAGTCTGTAAACATTTAAGTCACTAGATGTTTTAATAGAGCTTGAAAGTGTGGGCAGTGAAATTACTTTGTGTTACTTGTAGTGCATTGCTTCACTTGGGCTTGAGTTATATGCATTTGACAGTACAAGGACAAGAAAATTTGTCTGCTTCCTAATATTGAAACTCTTAAATAGTCTTATGACATCCTCTGTTCATTTCACTGTGGGGTTCTCAATATTCTTTTTAATTGGTCCCTAGGGAAGTTGTAGTTGTAAAATCCAAACAGCTGCTGAAAATAGAGAAGTTTCAACATGCTGTATGGTTTCTTCTACCTACTGAATATTGTATGATGTACTGTCTTTTCTCGTGAGGATAAAGAAAACCCTTTAATGTGTATACAGTTTTTAATATAATAAATATGTATATGGTAAAGCTAGAATTCTTTAATATAATAAATATGTATATGGTAAAGCTAGAATTTACCTGAATATTTGACAGCGCATCAGAGCTAAGTAGAGCCTATTGAATGTTGCTAGTTTGACAGTTTATTAGCAAAGTTAAGCTCTGTAGAGTATCTCTGCTTCTGTCCTTATTCTCCTCATAGGCCAAACACTCTGAAAAATCTGAGCTAAGAACTAAAGCTTGATTTGTGTGAGCATTCAGAGCTAAATAATGCGTACCTCTACCAACTAGAGGAGAAAAGTGGCCTAGAAAAATAATATATCCATTTCTGGTTCTTAGGAACAAGAGCAAAAGGCTGAAGAAGAAAGAATTCGGATGGAGAACATCCTGAGTGGTAACCCACTGCTGAACCTCACTGGGCCAGCACAGCCTCAGGCAAACTTCAAAGTTAAAAGGAGGTACTGTGCAGTCTGTTCAGTGACACCCATCCCCTTGCTCATTCTCGCTATTCAGAGTCACAAAACATTATCACTGTAGCTGGTTTCTGTTTCCTTCCTCAGATCTTGTCACAAGTGTGTAAGAGATAGCTTGGGGTAGAAAAATAGGTAATCTTTTCTGAAAGACTAAAATCTAATCCTAATGACTAGTTATTCTCTAAGAGGGTCAAACTCCATTTATATGTTTTTGTATATCGCATCTAATTTTCATGCAAGCTTACTTAAATTAAAAAATTCTGTTTTCAGGTGGGATGACGATGTTGTCTTCAAAAATTGTGCCAAGGGGATAGACGAAACAAAAAAGGACAAAAGATTCGTCAATGATACTCTGCGATCAGAGTTTCACAAAAAGTTCATGGAAAAATATATCAAGTAGTACAGTTTTATGTGCAGTAGTGCAGAAGGACTTGGTAGGTCGTGGCCGTTCCCTCCCTTTCCCTCAGAATTTAAGGCTGAATGTTTGGTCATGGATTCTCAAATGCTTTTCCAAGATCAGCAGCAGCTTCATATGTATCTGGAGTTTTTATTCTTGCATATTGTTTTCCTTTCCAGTTTTAATTAAACCAGTTTGTGTCTCATGAATGGTTTTTTTTTCCTTCATGGGTGTTTACTTTTACTGTCCACCTGTAAATGGTAAAAGAGAGAAGCTGATTTGCAATAAATACTGCTGATCGTTTAAATTGCTTTCCAGAATGCCCAGTATTTGTAGTGATGGTGGTTTGTAACTTACGCAACTTAGACAGATGTCAGTATTAGTCAAAGGTGAGGAAGAGCTGAGTATGGGAAGCAGTACGAGCTGAAAAGAACTATACTTTCTGTAGCAAACTGGACTTCCTCTTAAAAGCTAGTTAGAAACTTAATCATTGTTTTTAGTTTCTTTTTCAGTCTGTGTGTGTGTCTTTAGTGGTGGTAATAGAATTGTCAAAAACTTGCAAGTGCTTTTATCAAACAAGTGACACCAAGATACCATAGTACACTTAGGTTATTCCTCTAATGTCCATCTCAACACTTAGGACAGTATAAAATACGAATGACTGCAAAAAAAGATAAAATGTGAAGGGTTTATTTTTTTTCTGTTCTCCTGTCATCTCAGTTGCATATGAAATTTTGGCCAAGTGATGCACTGGATAGCAACATAACATTTTCAAAATGGAAATAGTTACCTCCCTGCCTAGGAGGTGACAATGGCAGAACTCAGATACAATTCTTGCCCTTTTTCCTTGCCTATGTTATGCTCAATTGAGTTTGTTCTCACAGATGCTGTTTCTTAGTATTGTTTTCAAGTTCTTAATTTGACAACTTACCTAATTTTCTTTTT
This sequence comes from Peucedramus taeniatus, assembly GCA_013400575.1. Taxonomy (NCBI): domain Eukaryota; kingdom Metazoa; phylum Chordata; class Aves; order Passeriformes; family Fringillidae; genus Peucedramus; species Peucedramus taeniatus. The sequence continues at coordinate 3,502 of WBNO01006746.1, forward strand.
AAGAGATTAAATGTAGAACATAATGTTTTAGATTTTTGTTTGGCCTGACTAGTATCCTGTAAAAGCTTTCCTTAGCTTTAGCTGTATTTGCCACCCTTTCACTGAGCTATGCATAGTGTACTAATGCCAGCAGCTCATACCCACCTTTACTTGGAAATGAGATTTTCAGCATGCTTAGGGTCATGTGAGCTACTGGAGGAATACATGTTTGTGTTATATCTGCTGTCTGCCTCTTGATAGAAATTATTCTTGGGAAGCAGAAAAATGGGTGTAGTTTGTAAGTCTCTTAAAATAAAATGACTAAAATCTTGGTTTATAGGCAACATGTTTGGAAGGTGGGGAAAAAAGAATATTAAGGGCTGTACTTGTCAGGGCCTGGCAGTGGAAAAACCAGCTGCTGCTTTAGGTCCAACCTAACAGCATAGTTGTCATGGCAACAACAAAAAAATACATTGGTCTCGCAGTATTCCGAGATCTAATTACTGTGCCAAAGTGAGTGAGTGTAGAGTCTTACTGGATGGGGAGGCATAGATGGAATGCCTGTTCAGTGGCCTCATGGAAAGTTGTGGGAAACCAGGAAATCCCTCTTGCTGCTTTGGATGGCCCGAGACCCGGGCAGGGGGGCTCAGAGAACTTGGCACAGAGCCCAAGACCCCTCTGCCCTTGATTTTGAGCCATGGAAACAGTTACCAACTTTATGTGAGGAGTTACAAACCAGAGAAAGTAGAATAAAATGAGTAGTTTATTACTGAGTAGAGAAATAGAATGTTAAGATTCATATGAGAAGTGTACAGGGGGGTCAAGATGGAGGAATCTGGGCATGTACTGCCCTCCTTCCTTCTTCTTCATCGTCTCCATCTTCTTGGTGATGTTGGCACTTTGGGATTGGTTTAGAGTAGAAATTAACTGTCTAACATAGGTGATAGTTATTGGGGAATAATGGTAAACAATGTCTACGTAGTTTATAGTCTATAAAGATACCACTGCCCTGAGGGCGGGCAGTGTGCCTTGAGCTGACCTGCTGGACACATCTCGGCTGGTGAGGGAGAACATGTTATAGATAAGAAATAATAAACAACCTTGAGAATAAAAGCCAAGCAGCTCTGACTCTTTCTTGGATCACCCAGCTGTGAAAAAGGATTCTCGGGAACATCCCAGGCAGGGGGTTCTTGAGAGAAAATCACACATGCAGAGTGACCATCATTTGTGTTCCTGAAGTAATGTAATTTTTCTTGGAAAAAATAACTTTAGAGAAGTCAGGTGGCTGGGGTTGGATGAGGTCTTCCACAGGCATGCAGGCAGCTGTTCTGCACACCTGCAGGAGTATCCCTTTCTTAAACTGAGGCATAATTCATAGCTGTGCTGGGTCTTTTCTCCCAGTAGCTCCCTCCGTCACAGGTTCTGAAGAAAGATCTGCAGGGACTGTAGAGCTCCAGAGTGCAGCTTCATTTGAGGTTTTTTGTTGGCATTGTTTCTCAGCTCCACCACAGAATTTGCAGATCTTATCTCTGATGCTCTCCCTCAAAGCTTTTGTATTTTAGTCTCCTGGAGTATAAGCTGACCCACAATCTGAGGACTCAGCAATACACCAACACAATATGATAATTAAGGAATCTCAAATCTTACCTTTTGGTAGGTTTTGTATCATTAGTTACTGAACTTCCTTTACTAGTACTGGAAAATCTGAAGTGCTCTGTGATTTTTTTGTCAGAAGTGCTTTCAGTATTGGTGCTGTATTGATGTTTAATTTTCTACTGTGCTCCTTGCAGTCATCTAGGAAAAATATGCAGGTCATTTGTTTTTGTAAAACTGCAGTGTGACTGTGAGTTCTTAAAAAAAATCAGGTTGAGATTCTACACCTCTGCTCTCAGCAGAGTTTTTTTTTTCCAGGAACCCCTGTTCAGTATGACAAATAGCTTTCAACAAAGACAGTGGACCTGGCAACTTGTTCCAGGAGGTGAAGTGGAAGAAAGTTAACATTCAGTATCTCAAGGAAGGCATTAGTTTGCAGTTCCTAGCAATGAGGATTGTTTAATCCTGTTTTTGTAAGCAACACCTGAACTTACTGTAACTGGTAGGTATAGACAAAGGCTATCTGCTTTATAAACAGTTTGCCTATTGTTTATGGCTACCTTTGGAGAAGCATTGCAACTGAAAACTAGGATCTGTTTTCCATAGAGCTAACAGTTACACTTCTAAGGTTTTTTTACAAAGCTTTATTTTTCAAATTTTTCTTGGAGTATGTTTTATAATTCTGAAGGGATTAATAGTATGAGGAATAAAGCCTAATGATAGTCCTGCAGCTGGAAATAATTGTGCTGTGTCTATACAGGGTTCTAAAACGTTTAGTGTCTATTTGTCTTCCTCGAGTAGAATATTACAGTCTTCCTGGAGGCTGAATATTACAGGCAACCAGCAGGATTGCCATCTGCATTTTTCAGGATTTCACATTGTTATAGGTACCAGGTAAGCATCCTATGAATGCCTGAAAGAAGTTCTCTTTTAAAAAAACCCAACCAAACAAACCTGTTTTGGTGAGTTCCAGTTTCTCTGTTTACTTGTATTTTGTTTGAAGTAAAATCCTGGGGCAGGGGTGATCTGGTACTTGCTCTGTTTCCCTTGGAGTGTCTCATGGGCAGCTGCTGTGGTGACAGCCCAGTGTCTCCTTTCAGCCAGGCAGGTATTAATTCCCACTGAGGTGCTGAAATTCCTCTCTACAGCTACAAATACCTGAAAGTCTTTCATGCTGGAGGAGAGATCTGAACACAAGGTCAAAGCATCAAATGCATGGGGGATGATGCCCTCAAGTGTTTCACTTCAAAGAAATCTAGGATTCAAGCCTTGAAGGGATGTGCTGATGCTCAGAAAGCACTTCAGACTCAAGTGTTTATTTGTATCTGCAGCCAGGGCTAGTTGGAGTCTGAAGCTTTTTTTTTGTTTTTTAAGGAAAGTCAGAATCACATGTAGGCACGTCTCTGATTTTCTTTTTTTCTCATGGCATAGTGCTCTGTGATACAGATTCAGGAGGAGGGAAAGGAAATAACCACAAAGATGTTTCCATCCCTGGAAGTCCTCCTTCCATCTCCTGTCTGCTTCTAGAAGGAAGTTAAATTAGTTGTTACTCAAAGACAAAATTAGTCTAATTTTGTCATCCCTGTTTGGAAGAAAAATTTTGGGAAGCTTCTTCCAAGGAAACAAAGTCTTGTGAGTTTTATGGTGAGTTCAGCTGTATCTTCCTTACCAAGGCAGATTGACACATCATATCTAGTGATAGAAGCAAGTACAGCCTTGCTACCACACTGTATGTCCCAAGATGCAGTGCAAGCAGAGCATAAATGGGCACATTTGGAAAATTCATGTTTCCTAAGAAAGGCCTCTCTGAGCCCTCTTTATGAATTGTGGATAAGCAGAAAGAAGAGTAATGTTTCCATACACAGCCAAGTCACTCATTTTAAGTAAATTTTAAAAAAATCAAAACAACCAAAACCACATTTGAATTATTGTGTTGTTCAATCACAGATAGATATTACCTGTGTGCTGCTTTCCTCCTTGGACTGAGGTCAGACAGGTTGGCTTTTCTGTATCTCAGACTTGACTTTGTTTTCTTGGCATAGGTGTGTGTATCATGGGATGTAACTCAAGAATGACCATAATATTGTGTCTGGTGGGGAAGTAAGATTGAAAATTAAATAGTGACTATGTCTAGTTTTTAAATTGCTTTAGTTCAGAGTTGGAATATACCAAAGGGCTGTGTAGTAGGTTTTTCTTTCCCCTTTGTAGCATCTGACCAGTAGCTCAGGACCAGAACCTTCACATCACTTATTTTACCAAAACTTGTCATTTCAAGCGGGGAACTTTTATTAAAAAACAAAACCAGACAAATAAAAAAACAAGCACGAAATTGCTTGGAATTCTAATGTGCCTAGTGCAGCACTAATGAGAAGAAAGGGTCATGTAGATCTAAACAAATTATGTCTCCTAATCCAAATCCTAGTTTGCCCCCAAGCCCAAGAAATACATTCTGAAGTAGAGGGAAGAAGTGCTGTACAGGAGGAGAAAGAATGGAACAGAGAAATCTGATTGCTTTCTGTTGAAATCAGTATTGTCTGCATTGGAAAATATTATTTCTACATTGTATCCTGGAGTATTATTTGAAAGACCACAATGGGCATCTGTTACAAGTTTCATGGAAATGGAGGCTGTAAAACAGGCTGTATTCTGAGGAGCTTAAATGCTCAGCAGTCTGGGTGAAAGGCAGAATGAAAGCAGGGTGTTCAGTCCCACAAAAAGTTCTATTTGGATGCTGAGTATTGAGTTCTTCTCCCCTTGGTATCTGCATTACTTACAAATCTGCCACTCCAACCAGCTCTTGTCTCAGAAATACTCCTGTTAAGAAATTGGGCTATTTCTGGTTTTTTTATGAGTTGTTTCTAGTGGATGGCATTTCAAGCAGTTTGGCTTCCTCCAGTGAAAAATGGTTATTTTTCCTGCACTGGGAGAACAAGCTGAGAATTTGAGTTGAATGAAGGTGAAGCATGCATATGCCAGTTTGCTTACTTTCAGATGGGGTCCCTTGTGGTTGGTCTCTTTTTTTGGGGCTGCCCAGTTGAAGTTGCTGGCACATGGGTGGTTGGGATTGGTGATGAAACCAGGCAGCTGCAGAGATTGTCAACCCCAAGCACAGAGTGGAAGAAGTTGGGGCCCTGTTGGGTTTCTTTCTCCTGGTGACAAGAACTGTCACTTGCACCTCTGAAAGGACTACATTAAACCAACTTCCCCAATTACTCCTCCTAGCAATAGATGGATTCATTGCATTTCTCACTGCAACACTTATTTTGAGTAGTGCAGCACTGATTTATTTTAGAAAGTAAGATTTTATCGGAACTTCTTTGCAGCTCAAAACTTTGAGGACTGAATTCACTTCACTTGGAGCATAGGTAAGCTGATGGTAACAACAATAAATCATGTTTTCTGAGAGCTATAGAAATTATTCATAGATGTTGAAATCTTTAGCTGTTTTATGCCCACCTCATATTTTAATTTGTGCTTGCTTTTCAAACACCAGCTTTTAAAAATGTATATTCTTTCTTTTAATGCATCCTCTTTTCAAATGAGAGAAGAAATAATTTTAGAAAATTGTGGAGCCAAATAATTAAAAAAAAATAAAAAGCAAATTTAAGTCCTTCTTTATGTAATACTCCTTTCTACCATTTGTTCCAATAAAGAATAAAAGCCAGATGCTGTTATGTGGGCATTAGAGCAGGGGATTGCAAACAGGGCTCTGGAGTCTATTTGCAGCCAAGATGGTGGCCTGGATTTTATTGCTCTTGATGGACTTGTGTTGCAGAACTTGTTATATTCATGGAGTTAAAGCATGAAGCAAAGGGATGAAGCAATGATTTTAGCCCTGCTCTGAGATGGGAGGGAAGCAGGATTCATGTTTTGGCTCTGCTTCAGCTTTTGTGAATTTACAGGAGTGGCCCAGGTATGTAAACTCTTCCAGTCCCAACCTTGGATCTGAGGAGAGAACAGGGTGCTGGCATCCCAGCTCTGTTCCTGATGGAAGTGGGTGTACCTTTACCCGTGCAGTGCTTAACCACTTGGAGCAAGACAAGGACCCACCTTGGAGCATAAGGTGGTCACAAGAGGGATGCACAAGGTCTGAGTTAATGTTGCTCAGGACAGGGAATAGCAGAAGTGCTCAGCATTGGTCACTTGGGTAAGTTCACACTTGCCAGGTCAGACTCCTGCAGGAGGATGGAGCTTGGGACATTCCTTTGGCTGCTGAGATGCCTCTTAGCTCAGCTGTAGCTGCAGAGCATGAGAGCATGTCTGGATCCAGAGTGAGAATGCCTTTGGCATGAAGATTTCATTAAAATTCCACATTTGCAAAGTCAGTATTTTTCATCAATTAGCAGTGATATGTATCAGAAACATTTTTAATTTTACTCTTCCTTTTAATAGAAAGCTACTAGCAATTGCTGATTGCAAAGGAGAGCATGTGTGGATAAAGCTTTTCTGTTCCTTACAGCCGTAGCCTTGTTGGCCTCTCTTCAGCAGTTGTTGTTTGGAGTGGGTTTGTTATTTGATTTCATCCCTTTTTTCCCCCCCAAATAATCACTTCTTGCCAAGAGTATCAGATCTGAGAACTGGAGTGAGTGTGCTGCAAGAAAATGGAGAGATGTCACAAAGTGCCTTGGTACAGGGAAATGTGAGAAGGGATTTCACAGAAGCCTAGAGGGTTTTTGGACTGCATTCAGTTGGAAGGAAACACAGTGCAGAACTGGCAGATGGAGAAAGTTAAAGAAAAACGATAATAGTGAAATTAAGTAAAGGGAATAGATCTTGAGATCTATAGGGAACAGATCAGAAGGAGAGTGATGGATGAGTAGGAAAGGTGAGCAGAGTAACATGGAGAGAAACGAGTTCTTCCCACTCCTGCAATGTGCTTTAGACAAAGAGGTGATATCTCACTACATGGGACCAGGTGGACTCGTTCGTGTGTTCTCCACAGCTCAGCAGCACGTCTTTTCAGCTGCCCCAAAGAATGAGTTTCAGACTCAGCACAGGTAGTTGCTCTTTTGACAACCAGTTCAGGGGCCTGTCTACAGGCTTTCCTAAGGACTCAGTGTCTGCAGGAAAATGCTGAGCAGTGTCTGAGATTGTGGTCAGTTAAGAACCCTCTGAAATGGAGACTTTAAAGCTCTAATTTCTGTCCTAGAATGCTCAAAAAAGCAGTGCTCTGAGATACCAGTCCTGTGACTGGCATGGCTCTGGTTTTATCCCAGTGTTTTACTGCTGGCTGTGGTGGAGTTAATCTTGGTCCTTGCTGTTGTAAATGGGAGAGCAAGACCAAGATGTTTCTAAATACCTGGAATTCTTTTTTTTTTTTAGTGAAATACAATTTCTGGAGTGAAAATAACAATAAACCAAAGAAGTTTTTTAATATCCTGAACATCCTAAGAGTCAGCTATGTATTTTCCTGCCAAGTGCAGGCAGTCTGGTAGGATGAGCCGCCCCTGGCAGCTGCAGGGACAGCAAATAACTGCGTTTGAGAATACCTGTAGTGGTGTGTGTTTTGTTTGATTTTGCCTCTCTCGCTGTTGTATTTTGGGAGGGTTGTAAAAGTTATGGTTTGCCCCATGTTACCCCTGTCCCTTCCCCTTCTAGTGGTTTTTGTCCAGGTTTTCCCAGCACTCGGGGTGTCCATCAACCTGCTCACCCTCCCTTCCCCCCATTTCTGCTAAGTCATTCCCAGTTGTCCTGCCCCCCTTTATGTCAATTAAGTTTTCCCTGCCCAGTTTGTTCTCGAAGTCTCTGTGTCAGTCACCTTGTCCCCCGTGTATGGTTTGTTATGTGAATTTTCTCCCACCCCTATGTTTTCCCTATTGGTTCAGTTAAATATATCGTCATCCCTATTGTAACTACCCATTGGCTGTTGTACCCACCTCCCTGAGTCAGAGGTTTGATAAGCTCTTGCTGAGCCTTGGGTGTGTCCACTTCGTCTTGTCCCTTCAAGGAGATTAAAACTCTTTGGAATACCTTGACGGAGTGTCCGGCTCCCGGCTTTCTTTATCTCGGGACTCTAGTGGATTTTCTCTGCAGCTGAACCCACGCAGCTGCCCTGACCGCCACCGAAGTCTCAGGGGAGGTTTTGGGGCAGCCTCTCATGTGGCTCCCACCGCCACAAAAGGGCAAGCTAGCCGGATTCCCTGCCTCGTGGCGGTGAGGAGAAGCCGCAAATACCAGCTCCAAATCCAAGGTGGCAAGCTGGGCATAGGAGGGGTGGTTTGATGCTGACTGGCATCATTATGGACTAACCCAAAAGCTGCTCTTCCTAAGAAAAGAGATTTGTCAGGAAGCTGGAAACTCCATACAAGTTTTCTTGGCCAATGCAGCAGAAACAGAGGAAGTATGGGGAGAGTGGAGTGGGAGCATGAGGGACGCATTGGGACAAGCACTGGGTCTTTAGCAAAACCAGCTTCTGGAAATGGGGGAGTGAGTCCAGGGCTTGGTCCTTCTGGGTTTTTTTCATCCAGCATTCAGTAGGTCAATATTTCTGCCCTCTAACCTCCCACACTGCCCAACAAACAATGCACAGTGGTGCGTGTTCCTGCCAATTCTCCCTCTTCCTACGGTGCTCTGCTAAGGGAAATCTTTGACACATCCAGTAAAATAGTCCACACATAAATTACTTCAGTGATGGGTGCAGACTCCGTGGTACTTTCCTGATGGTCCCCCACAAGGGACACATGAAACTGGTGGGGTGAGGCGGAGATTGCCAAATGGATTCCCAGCTGCTGGCCAGTGCGCAAGTGGTCCTGGGCTGCAGCACCCTTCCGTGCCAGCTCTGCTGGGATCAGGAGGGACTAGCCATGGGTCAGGATTTTTGCATATGATGATAACACAGGGCTGCTGGGGCCTCTGGCACCCCAGGGTGTGCCCCACCAACAAATGCCAAGCACAGTGCAACTCTGAGAGCTGCTTCTGAAGGAGACTTTGACTTGGCATTCCTCTCTCCAGCAAGCTGAGGGACAGCTCCTGCATTCAGAAAAGCCTCTTCTACTTAGAACTTCAAGCACATTTTTCACATTGGAAAAATCTTGCTGCTGGTGAAAGATCCAAGGAGAAAGCTGTCATGTGTTGGGTGAAGGCTGTCGAGTGCTGGGAAATATTTGCTCTAAAGGAGTGTATGAAATTCCTCTCTAAAACTGAAATGAACCTGGTCTGTGGTAGCTGTTTTGGGTCTGAACAGTTCAACTGAATGATGATGCACAGAGAACTTTTGCACCCAGTGGCTATGCAATAAACTAATTTTCAAATACAAATCCACTTCCCACGAGCACACAGTTCCATTTTCTTGCTGCAAGCTCAAAGTCCTGTGCTTAGACTGAGCTTTTTCATCTGGAAAGGTCTACATTTGAACAGGCCTGGACACAGCCAGGGGTCACTGGGGCATAACAGAAAAATTTCCTTTAGCATGAATGTCTAGCTCACTCTAGAATCAAATTCTTCATACTCAAACTTTCTTCTGCCACTAGAGGTGACCAGATTTCTTTTTCTGCTTCTTGTTCTCCTCCTTCTTTTCTTCTTAATTTTATTATTCCCTGTAATGAACCAAATTTTTTATTATGCTTATTCCTATTCCTGTTTTTCTTATTTTCTTTTTCTGATTCCTATTCTTATTTTTTATTTATAGCCTTATTATAGGATGGTTTGGATTGCAATGGATTTTTGAAGGCCATCTAGCCCAACCCCCGTGCAATGACAGTGGACATCTTCAACTAGATCAGGTTCCTCCTAGTCTCTCTTATTCTGCTTGCTCTTCTCTTCATCTCTACCACTCTTGCTCCACTTGCTCTCATCTCTTCATCTACTACTGCTGCTACTATAACTACTGTAACTATAATACTACTGGTATTATCGTTACATGCTGGACTCACCCTTCAGACCTAAACCCCCATCCCAGAGCCTTTGCAGTTTAAGTGCCAGGTGAGAGCAGGCAGGATGAGCCAGCAGAGGGAGCGGTTCCCACGCAGACACCTTGAGCCAGCTGCCTTTGCCCAGGAGTTGGCCCGTGGCTGCTGCAGGATGGCACAGGGGACCTGTTCGTGGTGGATGGGGACAGGGATAATGTAGGCTGGTGCTGCAGTCCTGATCGGGGTCGGATGAGGCTTCAGAGCCCTGCAGGCAGAAGAGCCAGCACATACAGCCATGTGGGTAACACGATAAGGCACTCATGGCATCTGAAAAGAAAGGCTCAGCCATCTAAAAAAAGCCCTGTGGTGGGGATAAGGCATTATTTAACACCTTAACTGAAAGAGCTCTGACCTGTGCACCAGATTTAGGCTTGAAGAATGTGTATAATGATTTCAAAAGCAGACATGCACAGAGCAGGCACACAATAATAATCATCAACAAATATCCTTATTTACAGCTTGAGAGTATGATCTGGGGCTACCACACATGGCCCCACTGTGCAAGGCACTGTACAAGCACCTAGATGAGGGTAGCTCCTACCTCTGAAGCTGTTCAGTCTTAAAACTGAACAGTAAAACTGATGGCACATGAGAACCTGACTGCCTGGGCTTTCACTGCCTGTCTCTGGCAGGGTTGAGCTGGAAGATGATGTTGGAGGCAGCAGGGTGAGAGAGTGCAGCAGAGCAGGGTAGGATGTGCACTGAGAGTATGAAAGCCAGAGCTACAAGAGGGATGCTACAAGAAAGCCAGAGAGGGAGTTTTCACAAGGGCATGTAGTGATGGGACAAGGGGTAATGGAAGAAAAGTTTAGATTGAACATAAGGAAGAAATTCTGTGCCATGAGAGTAGTGAGATAGTGGCACAGGCTGCCCAAAGAAGACGTGGATGCCCTATTCCTGGAAACCTTCAAGGCCCGGTTGGATGGGATTTTAAGCAACTTGGTCTCACAGAAGGTGTCACTCCCAGGGTAGGGGTGTTGGAACTACACATGGTCTTTAAGGTTCCGTCTATGAATTCAGATGGGATTTACACCAAGCAGCAATATTTTCGCACACCAAATTGCATTGCAGTTTTAATAGCAAATATACCAGAAAGAATCATCCTAAAGATGGTATTCCAAATAACTGGCCAAGCAAGACGACCACCATCTCCCCGCACCTTACAACACCTTTCTCCCTTCTGGAGCTTCCTCCCAGCAGGATTTTTCCTACCTGGGCTGATCAAGGCTCAAACCTGGGACTGGCAGAGGGATGTCAGCTGCCATCACAGTCCCCTCTCCTCATTCTGAGCCCAGCTCTCCTGGAGGAAGTTTCACAAGCCTGGAGGGTCACTGCCTGTCCACCCTGTGTCTGCAAGGGACAGACAGTGCTCCCAGGGCATGCAGGCACCAGGGGGGCCATGAACAAGGAGTCAAAGAGTCCACCAAGCAGCTGGAGAAGCCACCACAATGGTCAGATGTGAGTATGACCTCCCAAAAGGTGGTAGCACTGCCATCCTCAAATTTTAGCTTGCCAAAAGCTCCATTGCTGCCTCATCATGTGGTACTGGGGGAAAAAAGTTCCCTTTCAGCACTAAATTTTGCTGCAGGTCTTCAGCCTCTCCCAGGATGGGGGCCAACACAGACCTGTGTCTCATCTAATTGTTGCCCTGCTTTGTGTCAGACTGGAGGGCACTGGCACAGGATGGAGTTCTGGACTGTAGCAGGGCCATGCAGGGTTATCTGGAAAATATGCACACTGATATTTTGTTCATCTAAAGCTTAAGTGGTTGGTATGAAAGAAAATAGCTTGTGGTCTTCATACCTCGAGTCAATGAATTCCTGGGCCTTTTATAGCTCAGGAATGCCGGGCACTCGTGTTTGGTTTTACAAGGCTTCGAAGCCGCAGTTTAAGGCCTGGATGAACATTAATCACAGCGGCACGATGACAGCTGCTCGTGTTTTTACCCCTCTTTCAGGTGGGACTGCACTGTGGACACTGTGCCTGTTTTCCCCACTTGCTTTAGTTTGCAGAGAGGGGGGTTACTACCTTCAGGCTGACTTACCTGACCCAGAGTGGTCGAGGAACACAGCGGGGTGCTCAAGACCAGCCCAGTTTGTTGGATTCCATCCAGACCTCAGACTGAGGATCCTGATGACAAGCACAATCCTGCACCCTTCCTGCCAGGGAGTGAGAGCTGAACTTTTCACATTTCACTGCAATGTACCTTAAGTCCAGACCCAAAGGGTATTTAAAGATGTCTGAAATCACAGCTTTTCCCCAAGAGTGCACCTCACTGCTGTTAGTATGTTTGCCTCTCAAACTTTGGAAGGAGAAAGCCCTGAACGTGGTAACAAACCAGCGCAGAAGAGATGACACAGCTGCACAGTGCACTAAATCCAAGTGAATCCTGAAAATGTCTGGTCATTTTGAATGGGACTAGATTTTTGAATGCTTCTAAATGGCAATCTTGCTAATATTTTTAGCTCTTCTGAGCTCTTTCTTTACACAGTGCAGGTCTGTTACTTACTTTTGGAATAATGGACTTTAATGTTTAAACCAACTGACTCCTTAAGTTTGATTCTTTGCATGTTTATTCCTGACATTAATATGCAAAATATATTTAACCTGCAGACAGTGTTACAGTGACATTCTGGTTTTTGGCCGGAGCATCTGTGGTGAAGACAAAACCCAAAAGTGAAATAAGCCCCCTCCTTCTTACACCTGAACACAGCTGGCCATGAGGCTTTTCCGATCCAATATTGGTTTGACCTCTGTTAGTTTCCTTTTCTTCCATGGCCTTAAAAAAAAGATACATGCCATATTTTACTGTCAAATCTTGACTTGAAGGAATTCAAAAAGCCACAATCTCAGCAATCACCAAACTTTTGTTCTTGGCACAAAACATACTGCCAGCTGCCATATATTGAAGATGGAGTGATCAGACGGGTCAGGCTGACCTGTGCTTGCATGAGGAACATGCAGTGCTGGGATCTGGGTCAAGCAAACTTCTCCTCAAGCTTTTGCAACCCCCCTGGATCTTTGCTGATACACTCCTGCTCAGGACAGGTTGTTTTTTTCCAACATGCACAAGGATCTGGGGAGAGAAGGTTGGGACAGGAAGAGAACTCATAGGAGAGAGAGGCCCTTAGTGGCATTCATGCCTTTCATGCCTGCAGCTCCCTGGGACCTGATTCAGGAATTTTTTTAACAGACACTTTCAAGAGCATGTGAGAGCCTGCTGAGCAAACCTCCCTAACTCAGAGACAGACACTTGGCTCACTTTTGTTCCCTTCCCCCCATTTATTTCAGTTGCATAAACAAACATAGAAACAATATTTCCACCAGGCTGGAGCATTCCCCTTGCCAGCACTACAGCATGAAATAGGATCTGATCTTCGCTCCTTACTGAGCACAGTATATAATTCAAGAACATCTAGATATAAAAGATATTTAGGTACCTCACTCACACTGATCTAACATCTGTCAAATAAAGAAGCCCCAGACCCTCAAAAAATCAGTGGGAGTTCTATGCTTAGCAGGAACATAGGGCTAAAAAATATTAATATCTTCACCAAAGTATCTCATTTAGTTTCCTCTCTCATTTCCTTCCAGTGAAGACAATCTGAATAAAAGGATATCTCTTCTTGATCATCTCTAAAATCATGCTCTTCTTGCTTAGGCAAACTCCCAGTTTGATCCTCTGCCCTGGAAACCCACTGATTTCATGCCCACATACACCTACTGGTGTCACGTGCTGTGGGGCCTTTCATTAGCACCTATGAAAAATGGAGAACATGCAACCTTAGAAGTCCCTGAGGTATCCCCTCTTAGTCTTAGCACATTGTTTGCAAAGCCTAAAGAATTTTTTTAAGTCCTTTCTTCCAGAGGACTGAATGTATTCACACTGGAAAAGTGAGAAAATAAACATGTTTATACATTTATTATCTACAATAGTAAGGCACAAATTTAAACAGCAAAGAATAAGAAATCTTTGGCTGACCAACAATATCGGCATTTGCTGGGGGTGACACATAACATCCTTCATTTTCCCCCCTATGTACAAATAACCCTCCAGCTGTAAAACACTGTACACAAACTTCTCTATACAACCAGCAACAATAGAAAATGATGGTATTTTACAACTAGTTACCACTGACATCACCTGAAATGGCTACAGCACAGTTTCCCAAAAACATAGAACAGTTCAAAGAGCTGGGAAAGCCAGCACAAATGGAGCTGGGCCGCTCTGCTCAGCGGGGCTGACATATGGCAGTAATACTCCATCTAAGTCCTGCTAGTGCTTGGGCTGGAGGGAGACACACCATCCTTCCAGACATTCCCTCGAGGAAAACTAACATCTCTTGAGTTCAACACAATTGGTGAGAATGAACCTTTTGGTTTATTTGAGCTGTTGCCTCCGAGAGTTGCCTACACACAGTTTCCTGTATGTGATCATGAATCTGGGGCAGCATCAAGTGTAAAGCCAGCTTTGGATAGCAGAAACTGGAGAGACTCTGGTATCCCCAAGGAGGAGTGCTGTACTCTAGCTGACTTGGAGAAATCGAGCTGAACCACTACCAAACATAGCTGAGAGCTGATCCATGCTGATCCAGCACTGTTTCTCCTGGACACCTCACTGCCTGCACACAACTTACTGAAGAGTTTCAGCAAAAGAAATATTACAGCTGGTAACAAAATGCTTAGGGACTTCCAAGCACCTGGGTATGTATCCTTATTTCTTGGATAAAAAGTGATGCAGTTAAAAATTCACCAACATTTTACTTGTATTCCCTTCATTTGTCTTTTTCCTGCCCCATTCCTACCACAAATGCTTAATGAAGGGGCCACAAAAGTGGGTCAGTGGTGATGTCACATGCGGTCCCGGCTTTTACACAAACAATTACAATGTTTAAATTAACTTTAGAGAAAAAAAATATCTTACAAGGCATATATTAAGCTGCATAACATCTTCCAAGGGTTTTACACCTTTTGTTTCACAATGCAAAGCTGCTAATACTTGAAACACACAGTTTGCTTCCTGCACAACCTACCTACCACTACTTTGTTTAACAAATGCGAAACTCAGAAAGAGGGTGACAACAACATACATCTAATTCTAGGTACACACAAAAATAAGTGCATAGCTTTAACATAGCAATTTTGTTATTTTTTTTTTTAAAAAGGTATCAGCCAGGCAGCACTGAGCACAAGGCTCTGGCCTGTGAAGGCTTTGAGTTCACGAGGACTTCAGTTTTTGGCGAAAGCAGAGTTTAAAATGCCTGGTGTTCTCAACAGTCAAGGGCTCTGATTTGTCACCTACAGGAAGAGGTGATCTCGAGCCAGCCCTGAGTGCATGATTATTTCTAGCACCCATCACTTTTCCACTCTAGGCAGCTTCACATTAGATCCCATTGTTCCTTTTCACAAAGCCAAGCTCTCCTTAAAGTCACCACAAGGTTCAAGAACCACAAAGCCAATACAGAAATGCCTCACAGAGGAAAATTTCCCCATTGGCATGTGCAGTGCACAAAGCCACAAGTAACACAGTGGGTGAGCTGGCTGCCTCTTACTGAATTCAGGGACAAAGCTGAAAATAAGAAATGTTCCACCCTGGGTAAAATAAGGTGAAAAGAAACTGCAGCTCAGCACAGAAAACACATGATGCTCACATACTGCTTTGCAGTTAAACCCTTCCCAGCCTGCTCCTGCACTCCTTAATGTCCAGTCCCACATCAGCTTGAACAGCAGGTATGTATGCTCAAAGAAGCTAGGATTTGGCTATAAGAACTGAAAGTAAGGAAAAATCTTGTTCTTTCCACAAATACACTGATTCTTCCAGTATGATGAACCAGTGCCCAGAAAGAGGTATCTTCTGATCTCACATGTGAACCCAGCTTAAGTCCTTTAAAAACAAAACCATGCAGCTCCCTTCTGAAGGAACTCTATAATGCACAGCCCTTTAAGGAGCTGCTGGGATCCTCCCCCAACTTTCCCTCCTGAAACTTTCCTATGGTTACAACAGGGTTTGCTTCAGCAGGGTCCCCCCTCCCCTTTCTACATTCATCCACCAGGAGAATTTCAGCCAACAACTGCTCCTATCAAAAAAAGAAGTCTCAGGAAGCTCTGAGGTTGCAAGACATGAATATTTGTACTGTAAATTCAGCTCCAAGGGAAACACTTGTCCAGCCAGGAAAGAGGCACCTGACCTGCCTGCCCAGAAAAGCCACACCAATGCCACTTCAAACAAGTACTTACAAGAACCTGCCGGGTACATCTACATACCAATTATTCACAAAAAATAAGAAGTGAAATTTTTGAGACTGAAACCTTTGAGAAATGCATTGATACTGAGGAAGATGCAAGTTTTTCCTGGATTACTCAGAAACTCTCTCTGGCTTCCAAAGAGACAGGATTTCACTCCCTGTCCTGGTGGCAGAGGCAGCAAAAAGGAGCAGCAGCGTGCAACCCCTTCTCACACCACTTTCCATTTTCAATGGCCCTTTCTGTTCAGAGAATCTCAGACATTCATTTCATCGCTCCTCTTCAGTGCTCTTGACTTCTCGCCTGGTGAAAAGTCTCAACATATCAGACTGTAGCTTTGATTTGGGAATAAACTTTGTCTTTTTTCAGGCTCTCAGGTTTAGTTTTCAAGGCTGGCACACCGAGGACCATCTTGGGCCTGGCTGTACACACATAAAACCCCAGAGATGCTGTCCTCTGCTCAGATGAGGACTTCCATCATGTCTGTATCCGGAAACTCAGGCTTCTGGAGCAGGCTGCTCACTCTGCCTTTGCTGTCAGGCAGCTTCCCATGGCTGGAGTTCTCTGCAATGGAAAGAAAGGAAAGTTGGTCATCAGCTGAAATTCAACAGCAAGTTGTTCAAAGCAAGTAACAACCCATTCCTTGAAGGTGGGGCATGTATTACCCGTACATCCTACATACTGAAAGCCATATTTGTTCAGGACACTAAGAATGTGTGATGCTGAATTCCCTGCACAATGACAGCAGGTGGTATTTAAGAGATACAGACCAAAGAACCTCTAGCTAAAATCGTAGACTGGTCTGGGTTGGAAGGAACACTAAAGACCATCTAGTTCTGTGATAGTCAGCTCTTTTAATGATACATAGCAGGTTTTTAGAGGGAAAACTTGCTTTTGGGAGGAGATGAATGTGTAAGAAACAGGCTTTTTCAAAATAATGTGCATAAAATAAATGTCTCTTTTGCTAGGGCTGCAAACCAGCAGTTTCCACCTTTCAAAAATAACTAAAATTGTACTTCTTCATCCCCCCTAAAACGAAGATCTCCACTTTCTCCTTACTATTCCCCCCAGCTTTCCTTTGAAAATTAGGGAGAAAATGATGTTTTAACTACCATTATTTCAGTTAAAAAAAAGAGAAGAGTCTGAGTATGTGAGCAGGTGGGGAGTGTTTTCAAGATGTGAAAATCTACAATTTTATATCTAGCAGCATGAATAATTGCAAATTCTGCCTGTCACAGACAAATGGAGCTTTACGGAAACTTCCAAGCACAAAGCTCTGCAAAGCCACTCTGGGCAGCCTTAGAAAGTTCTCTCTCTACAGTTTTAGTTTCCCTGAACAAACCTCCACTGTACCTTACAAACTGTGGCAGCATCACATACCCACACCTTGCCCCCATTAATACTGCTGTGTGTCTGGGGATTGCTGACAGCCCCGGGGGTGCTGACATTTTGCACTGACAGGGATCTGGCAGAGCTCACCCAGTTTCTCGCTGGCCACTCGTGTTCCCAGGGGCCGTGGGGCTGGGCTGTGTGATGGGATGGTACCCAGGCGTCCCTGGCTGGGGAAGGAGGCGGTGGCAGGCCAGAAGAGCTCAGCGGTTTTGTCCGTCTGCGTGCTGCTGTCTTTGCTGCCCGTCTTTGCGTGGGAGGCTGCCGGCACTGGGACAGGCATGCAAGACAAGGAGGGCAGAGGCGGAGGCAGAGAGGGGCCTGATGGGTGGTCATGGTGCTCCTTTCCCAAGAGCAGCCCTGAAAACACAGAGAGGTCAGTCACATCCTGGCTCAAATGCACGTGCTGTCTCCCATCCCACCCCAGATCTACAAGGTGCTGGGTATGGCTCATTTAGTTCGGCTTAGCTTTTCCCCTTGATGCTGCTTTTTCTGGCATCCACATGGTACTTTCCTACAAAACAGCTTTTTGAAAGCAGCTTCCCCTCCCTGCCTCCCCTTCTGCACACCCATCCCAGTGGCACTTACTCCCGACACAGCCTTGCACACTTCCACACCCCCATCCTATGTGGTCCCAAACAATGGGCAGTCCTGCACTGATTTTCCCATTTACCTGCCACATCACATCATGCTCTCCTATCCAAAGGGATGCTCACCCTCTTGATTAACTTTATTCAGGCTTTATTTCTAGCCCAAATTTGTTATTTACTCCCATAAAGTTGCAAACATTATGTGCTTGTATCTAGGAGGTCTTCCCTCAACTATGGCTTTCTATAATCAGTGCGGAATGATTTAATATAATTAAAAATATAATTAAGATATAATGCAAGGTTTTAGAACAACTGGTTTTTGACTTAAGCACAAGGACACACATTCTGCCCCTGGAAAGTGCTCTGGAAATGAGCTGTCAGGGCAATGTGTGCCAAGGCACTTTTGCTAGGCTCAAGCAGAAGGATTAGCATGAAGTGATGGATGAACCAAAGCTTAAGCACCTTAAGCACCTGAACTCACCTATGCTTCCCTTCCACACCTTTTCTTCCTTCCTCTCCTCAGCTATCTGGTTGCTGGTGAGCGAGGTCTGGCGCGAATGTGCGCCTGTAGCAGCGGCGATGGAGGGCACAGACCGAGCCGGTCGCAGGCTGGCACTGTCAGCTTTCCCAGGGTCCTTTCGGGACCGCTGCTGAAGGACCTTGATCATGGCATCCTTCTCAATTATTTTGGCATGAAGATTCTTTATTCTGCCAAAATATAAATGCTCTGCTTACAGGAATGGAAAAAACATTCATATGGGCAGGTCTCCCCACATGGAGGCAGCAGGGAGGTCCCCAGGCAGATGACCTGCTGCTCTGTCCTCTCTGGTTTTGGATACTTGGACAAGACAGCACCCGACAGTTCCTCCAAGGATAACCATGCACTTCAAAACAGACAGCATTTCCAGCTATTAAGCCAAAACTCTTCTGCAAGGTTAAATGAACCCATCTAGGCTATGGTTTTACTAACCCAGCAGGAGCAGTGGGCAGTATCCTGACCAGGCTGCACATTGCTACCTTTACACTACAAACAGGCAATTTTCACCTCTGTAATACATTGGGGCCAAATCTGGAAACTACACTTTGACATACTGAGTTAACCCCAGGATTCAGGTCTGTTGTCAGCTGGAGTAAAGACCTGCTGAAGTGAGTTCCTTTTGGTTTCTCTCAGAGGTGGTCTGGGCTCTTCCTTCTCCCTCAGTGCTGCAAAAACAATCAGCACATGGTGTTCAGAGCTAAGCAAAGCTTGCTACTTCTCTCATACAGACCCTGAAGACTCTCAAAACACTAAAAAAAATGGGATTATCTGAACTCTCCTCCAGGAATTATTAACACCAAATCATACTGAACAACTACAAAACTATATTTTTCAAAAATTTGTACGCTTTGACAGTCAAACAACTAGCCCGACTGTATTGTACAATATATTATACAATGCAGGTGCATCTTGTGAAGCAGTGAAAGCATTAGTTTTCATCATCAGGTGTTTAATTCGCAATTTAAACACAAGATGCTAATCTATATTTATGAAGACAGTGGCAAAACTCCACTACTTCCTTGGAAGCAGGATTAGCTTGCATCTATGAGTGAAAAACAAAACTCAAACCCAGTAAAAACAATCACTGGTATTTTCCGCAAGGAACAAATACACCTTTTTTTATAAAAGCGTCTGCAAATTTGTGTCCTTGCATGCCAGACGACTTTTAATAGTGAAACAGCCTCTGCTTTGTAAAAATGTTGGGTTTGCCACATTTTGTTAAGAAGGCTTAACAGGAAGGTAGGGAGAAAGTTATCTAATGACAACAACTCTTTAATCCTTGTTTGAATGCTGAAGAGCAAAACTAAGACATAGTGAAGCCAAGCCATCCTTTCCAGGCATGTAGGAAGGAACAGAAGGGCATCCTGGTTTATCTGAACCCAGCCCCAGCCCCACAACAAGCAAGAATGGCACGGCATATCCCTTACGTGTACTCCATGTCCTGGCAGCGGCGGTTGGCTTGCACGATCTCCTCCTCCTCCTGCCAGCCCCGCACCTCCAGCGCCATCTCGCCGTAGCTGCCATTGTGCGAGTGGCTCGGGGCTGAGGCATCCCTGGCAAAGAAGTGAACCACGGTGAGTCAGGTTCCTGAGACTGTGAGGGTGGCTTTTGCAAGTGAGATTGAAACTTGCAAAGAAAACCCCAAACCCATGTTCAAAGAGCAAGCCAGCAATGCTGTCTGTCAAGCGGACGGCTACCTGGCATCAGGACATCCTGTTGCAGGCTACTCTTGGCTTGTGCTGAGTCATTGATGCCATTAATGTAACTGGGTTAAAGGAACAGAGAGCATGCTGGAATCATGGGTGACCCACACAGGGATAACAGCCACCCAGAAGGATAGGATCAGACATCAGAGGGACCCACTCACCAGATCCCAAGTCAACAAGACTACATCATGAACCAGTAACAAAGCTCTACACTTTGGAAGTTGAGAAATAGCACAGTAATTGCTGCCTCGACTGGAGTGTGAAAGGAAAGTCCATCCTAAGTCACACATCTAAATGCATTTCAAAGGGAAAACTCATTTTAGGATGTTTTCTGGGGATTTGGTTCCTAAGAAACTGGGGTGAGAAGCTAACTATCCCATCCTCCTGATCACTGGGAAGTGTCACTGCCTTTTGTGCTTTTGGCCACCACGCTTTGACACAGACAAACTCAAGACAGATAGTCCAGAGATATTCAATGTGAATGGGAAAGGGTTTACACTGGGGCATGTCAGGCTGAGGGGAGGAAGTTAGTTGAGACCAGGGAAAATACAACAGGGAATATCTGTCTTCCAATATTTACAATATTTTTAAACATAAATAGTGGCCAGTTGTTCATCCTGTATGCCTGGGAAGGACAAGAATCAATGGAAGTAATTGGCAGTGAAGAAGTTTAGCTTAGCTATCAGGAAAAACATTTTAGTTTGAGGATTAATGAAGTGGTGAAAAAGGGTTATTTAGGCAACACAATTTCTCTTACTACAGGTTTTTAAAACTAGGTTAAACAACCTTGTTGCAGGCCATGGGATGGGTGCAGCCATATGCCACGTCCCTGCTCACTCCGCCAGGGTACTGGGAAGAGCTGCCTTTTACCTGTGTAATTTGGCATCTTGAGACTGCCAGAGGCCATTGCTTCAATCTGATGCCCTTTGATAAACTTTTGCACCCAGTCAGAGGGATAAATCCTGTCTCAACCAACTGTTATATTTCACTGGCATGACACCCTGGAGAAGTGCATTAACTCTAGCAGTGTGACTCAGCAAGGCAATGCAAGCAACATCCAGCCTTAAGAAAACACCCCTTCTGTATTATTTTGCCATGCTTTCCATGGTGAACAGAGCCACCTGCTTGCAGCAAGGTCATCTTACCTCTCCATTGCAGCTGTAGCTGCAGCATTCATGGCAAAGTGCCGGATCGTACTCTCCTCCAGATACTTCTGCTCCCACTTGGTCATGTCAGCTTCCAAGGCCAGGATCCTCTCCTCCTTCTCCCGCACCAGCTCCATGAAGGCTGGGGCATTATGCTCCGGAAGGCTGCTTGCCTGGTAGCTGCCCTGCCTCTGCCAGTGGAAACAGATATTCATGCCCAAGCATGGCATGCTGACCCTTTTCTCCTCAGTTGTCTGGCATGTACAAAGACATCCCCATGTCTTTTGACAAGCGCAGGTGGAAATCTCAGGCTAAACCCCTTAGCTTGCAGGAGAACAGGCAAGTTGATCATATGTGCAATCCCAGCACATGCTTCCCCAGACCATGCTGACAGAAGCAGGGATTTGGCTGCTACCCTGGATGTGCAGAGACTCCCTGGGATACTCCAAGCCAAGGGAAAAAGTAGGAAAAAAAGTTGGGAGGAAAAGAAGCAATGAAGCCTTTAAAAGATATTCTTCTTGCTGGGACTTCATACCCATGGCTGGGCAATGCTAAGTATGGACAGGCAGTTATTACCAGAGGGTTTATATATTAAAGCTGAAAAAAACCACCTTGTGACCTAGTTACATGTACCCTGCTTAAAGCAGCAGCTGGGAAAATATCCCAGCCATGCATTTAAGCTTGTCCCTTCTGGCACATTAGTTCTCTTGTGCCCTCAGGGGATGCTTTCTATGGTGTAACAGCTAACTTTCTAACTAGAGGGGCAGAAGATTCCCAGGCACCTGTGGGATGGCTCCCATGGGATTCTGACAAGCAGCAATGGGTGCATAACTCTTTCATAATCTATGCTGCAAGAAAAGTGCTTGTCCAGGCAGGATTTATTCCACCCAGTTACAGCACTTAATTAAGTCACCTAAGCAGCATGGATCACTACCCTGAGCTCCTTTCGCTGCTGACAGAGAGTAGAGGCAGAGGGAGATCCAGTCCATGGCTCAGCAGAGGGATGACTGCACAATGAGGGAAGAGGCATGAAGCTCTGGGAGAACTCAGTAAAAATAAATTAATTTTTAAATAAAAAAATGCAAGACGTTTGTTATAATCCATGGTGAATTGTATTGTGCTGAAGAGGAAACCATGCCTCAGGAGCACTGGCTTCTCATTCATGCTGCACCGTGAAGTTCCACTGGCAAAGCTGTACCACTTAAACTAGAGATACCAGGGAAGGGCTGCAGCCTTTGCCTCTGGTGCAGTAACAGGCTGGAAAATGCTTTCTGGAAATGCAGTATGGACTGGCCCTTGGGAACAATGGCTGTGACTCTGCTCCTGCAAAAATATTGTCAAACCTCTGTCAAAAAGGTTGTATTTTGGAAGTGTGGTCCTGATCTACAAATGGTATCTTGGGACATCATGGGAGCTTGTCATCTTCTGAGTCTAAACATCTGCCAGCTCTGCACACTGAGCCTGCAGTGCTGGCTGAAAGAGTTTGTTTATTGGTCCCAATTCGTGCATCAGCGATAAGGAAGATTTGCCATTTGGACTCAGCTACCAGCAAGCCAGGGACAGAAAAGATTCTGGCTCACTATCTCTTTGTGTGCTGGGTCCCTTCTGCTCACTCTGGTAAAAATGAGAAAAGAGAATCTCCTTTTTTTCTCTGCAATGAGAAAATGTTTTGGTAGCTGTACCTTTGATTACTCAGAGAAGACAACTCTGAAGCAAAAAACTGGGATATTTTGATGCAATGCCATTCTCTGCAGCATTGTGGCTCATAAACAAACAGTATAGGTAACAAGAGTATAATAAGAGTAAAAATACCCCGAAGATTTCTCCTAAAGCTTATAGGTGAGACAAGAAGTTAAGAGTATCTTTCCACTTAAAACTGGCTAGATGGAATGGGTGCAGGCATTTGAAAATTATATCAACCCAACAACCAATTAATAATTATGGTATAAAAAAAAATTAAACAATATGTAAATTATAGAAGAATTTTCTGGCAAAATTAACAGACATAGCCTGAACTCACAAAACAAGGATTTCAGCAACAGTCCATCCCTGTTACTTAATATATCAATTTGTCTCTGTACCCCAGCCTTAGTTCTAGTTTTACCTTCACTTGAATTTTAATTGTATCTGTCTTAGATGTTCTTTTCTCAAATGGCATTAGCATGTCATATTATGTGTAATTCCTTTGTTAAACTGGAAGAGAGCTGGCTGGAGAGAACTGAGAAGACCTGAATACCAACCCCATGGTGGACTGGGCAAGAAAGACTTAAAACACTTCTATGGCAGCAAGAAAGAGTAGAGATGAATGAGAAGGGTCTGCAGGGAGCAGCAGCAGAGTGATACCTTGGGAAGGGTGCTGGGGAACCTGCCCTGTCCTGGGGCTGCCAGAAGGAAAGGGGATGCTCGCAGGTCTGGCCGCCTCACCACTGCAAACCCCTGACACTGACCCTGACCGTAGAGCTACTTCCCAGTGGCATCCTGCCAGCAGAATCAGCCCTTCTGCTTTCTGGCAGCACAAGCTCTGTGTAACAGCTGCTTTGGTGACCACTAATGGCTTATAAATAAGGAAAGCTTATAGTAGCAGATGCGTGCGATGACAGATACGAGTGAGCGCTTCAAGAGTTCCAAGAGCATCATGCTTTGCTTATGTTGCTGTTTTTTCCCCAAGCCAGAGTTTGATACATTTAGCATATCTGCTCACTCTCCTCCAGGGCCAATGCCCATGTATTTGTCATTTGGTGCAGGCTGCAGCCTGGAAATTCTCCCTGCAATCTCCTCTTTTTTTTTTTTTCCTTTTCAAGATGACTGGACTTTGTGACTTAGGGATGAAGGTGTTATAACAAAGGAGTAACTGTGCATAAAATACAAGCATAGCAATACCCCTCTAAGGCACAGGGCTGCCAAAAAACCATGAGGACACACATAGAAATTCAAAGCTATACTCCTAGCCCATTCTGGACTGGACAGATATATAAATGATTTATTGTCTGAAGATTATATCACTTGGCTCCAGATGTGTCATGGGTCAAAGTTTCTGTGAACCACATACATCAAGCTTTGCACAGAAATAATACGGGCCTAGGTCTTGCTCCTACCAGATCCCACATCATCCCACTTGGCCTTTTCAATGAAACATCAGCTAAAATTTTTGGGGTGAATGTCACGTGTACTGCACCTTTCCTCTCCTCCTTCTGTGTGGAGCTGGCACAATCTGTCATTGCTAGAGAGAGAAACCTGGAAGGACATTTTCCCCTGCTTGCCCTTGGGCAGGGGAGCCAGGACTTCTCAGCCCAGCAGCAGGCAGTGCTCAACTGTATCCAGAGACCCACAGCAGAACAGCCCCACCCTCTGCCGAAGATCAGGAATAAGAATCATAGAGTACTTTGGGTTGGAAGGGACCTTCAAAGATCATCTAAATCCAGCCCTCCTGTCATGGGCAGGGAAAACTTCACAAGCTCAAAGCCCCATCCAACATGACCTTGAACACCTTCAGTGACCCACAACACTATCCCAAAAGAATGGTTTAGGAGGAAGGCCCAACAACCCGAATCCAAAGACAAGGTGTTACCTGGCAGGGCTGCAAGTGACCATCTCTGCTCAAATCAACACCAAAGGCCCCATGCTGGGGTCCTGCCTATATCACCCTGTCCTCACCTGCTGCATCCTCAGTGAGTCCAGCTCTCGCTCCAGGCGCGTGCGCAGCCGCCGCTCCATCTGCTCCCTCTTCTCACAGGCCGCCTGCAGCTGTGTCAGCGCCTGCTGCAGCTTCTCCACCTTCTCCACATAGGCCTGCTTCCTGCGCAGCTGTGGGGCACAGGGGTCAGCAGTCTGCAAGGCACTGTACCCCACCCCAGGCCGCTGGGACCCCTGTGCACTTGCAGGCACACACTGGGCTTGAGCATGGCTTTGGTCATTTGCTTCCAAGAGTTTCTCTAGGGAAAGGATGGTGTCTCTCTGATGGGCAGGGAATGTGCACAGCCGGCATTGCTGGGGCCCAGCTACCCTTTTTGGAAGGAATGCTGCCCCAGATCTTCCACCCACTGGGGATCTGCTAACCATGAACCCCCAGGCCATTTCTACGCAGGAGCTGTCATGTTGGTGGATACTCTTTGGGAAAACACACAGGATGGACCCAGTTAAGAGGAATCCCCATGGGTTTTATTGACTGCTGACACTCAGCACACTGCTTGCACTCAAACGGGGGTTCTTTCTTCACTCCTGCTCAACACAGGTAGAACAAGCAGAGTGCCAGCAGCCAGAAGCACTCCACCTACTCTGTCATGCTCACAGGCTTGTCCATGGTGATCTGTAGATGGGATGCCCTGGCAGCTAAAGCCAGGCCCTCTTTACATCCATAATGCAATTACTGAAGAGCTAAACATGATACAAGGATTTTGCAATGCAAGGTTTTACAGCCAGAGATTGCTCAAGCAGCATACCCCAAAAGGGGTATGAATTCCTCTTCTGTCACCCTAAATCCATCCATGTCACAGGTGAAGTGGAATACAGACTTGCTCACAGCAAAAGCATAGCTTGGTCTAAACAAACCTCCCTAACACCTGGCACCAACAACTGGCAGAGTGACCTCCTTAGCCCTGCTGCAATCTAGGGTAATGCTTCCAGCTCCCTGGGCTTTCCCTGAAAATTAATGAGGTTATAATCCCCACTAGTCTCTGGCAGCAGCATGAAGACTGCATTCTTCAGGAGCTCACAACTTGGCAAGACCCACACAGCAGAGGCTTCTTGCTGAAAGTGCTATTTTGGCAGTAGGAAGGTGTTTGTGTCACCTCCAGCCACACCAGCATGGACAGAGAAGGTTAGGGAGCTCCCTCATGGTCTCTCTTTGGCAGCAAAACTCATCTGCTCTCCCATGTCTTGCCAAATGCTGTAGGGTCCATCTGTATCACAGCAGCCAGAACCTGGCTTTGGAGCAGCCCTTCAGGCCCCAGGGTTCACACTCACACACCTCTGCCCTTGTGGGTGAGGTGGTGCACATGTGCCCACTGCCTTTGAAAACAATTTTGCAGGAGATATGCAACAAGACAGTTCTCACATTCATAAGTGTATAGGGAGGTTCTCAAGCCAATTCTGACTTTTCTATTCTGCATGTAGGTTCATAAACAAAAAAAAAAAAATCACCAATGTATTTAAAACACAAAGTATAAAATGTTGTAATTCAAATTAATTTGAGTTGCCAGTGAAGCATGGATCCATAAGGGAGGGATGGCTACAATCAGAGACATGTGATGCTAAGCTCCAACACCTCACAGACACACAGACTCCAAAAAACCCCAAAACTGGATGGCAACTGGAGAGGTATCAATCCATCCTCCTGCTGCATGGTAGGATCAACTGTACGTAAAACCTGGCACATATCTGTATAAGCTGTTTACAAAATCACCCAGGGGTAGAAATGACATGACCTATCCCTGCAAACTACTTCACAGCTTATTTTCCTTTACTGCCAGAAAACTTTTACCCTAATGCCTAATCTGGCTTTCTCCTATGCAATTTAAGCAAATTACTTCTTGTTCTGTTTCCAAACTGTGATCTACCAGAGCAAGAAGCATTTAATTAAACAATTCACTTCTTCATTAGATCAGCAAACTTGCCTGAACACTGCCCTTGTCCTGGGGATTAGGAAAATAAAGATGAAGAAGAGCTAAGGCTAAAAGGAGATCATCCAAGCAAATAAATTTGAGTAAAGATGAGTGGGTCTTGGAAAAATATCCATGCTAGAAATGTAACTCCAGTTTGAGCAACTGAATTCTATACATCGGAGATTTGAATGAAAGCTGTAAGAGATGGAGAATGCACTATCACTCCAAATAGATTGTTTCAGTGTTAATTACTCTTAACTCTATATTTTCAGCCTAATTTGCTCAGCTTCAGCCTCCAAACACTACATCTTATTATTTCCTCTTATGGTAAATAGCAATGTTTAATTGCTCTACAGCAATCCCTTCTTCACCCATCCCTGGATGGATGAAGGGAGAGCAGTGGATATTGTCTTCTTCAGCAAGGCTCACAATACTGTCTCTCACAACATCCTCACGGGTAATCTCAGGAACCATAGGTGAGTGGACAGTGAGGGGGACTGAGAACTGGCTGAACAGCAGATCCCAGATGGCACAGGGTCTGGCTGGAGGCTTGTCACTAGTGTTGTCCCCCAGGGTTCAATATTGGGCCCAGCTTTGTAAACCTATGAATCAATTACTTGAGTGAAGGCACAGGTGCCTCCTCAGCAAGATGACTACAGACACAAAGCTGAGAGGAGTTGCTGATAACCCAGAGGGCCGTGCAGCCCTCCAGAAGGACCTCAACAGTCTGGAGAGATGGGCACAGAGGAACCTTCTGAAATTCAACTGGGGCAAATGCAGAGCCCTGGGCAGAAATAACCCCATACTCCAGTACAGGATGGGGGCTGACCTGCTGGGAACCAGCTCCGCAGAGAAGGATCTGGGGGTTCTTTACTATGTGGGTGACCAAGCACTGGAACAGATTGACCAGAGAGGTTGTGGAGCCTCCCTCACTGTAGATAATCAAGAACCATCTGGACACAATCCTGCGCCATGTGCTCTAGGATGACCCTGCTTGAGCAGGGAGGTTGGACCAGAAGACCCACTGTTGTCCCTTCTAATCCTAACCATTCAGTGATTCATGTTCATGTGCACAGACCGAAGCTCAATTAACTTTTCACTTTAATTCTTCCCAGCAAAGAACAGCTTCTGGATCCCAAATAAATTGTACAGCTGCTTTCTGAGCCCTCTCCAATTATTCAGTTTTCTATTCAATGCATGGAAGAGACACATGATTCCAGCAGCAGTCTGCTAAATGACATGTGGTGATAATACCACCTACACATTTTGAATTAAATCCTTCTATTAGCAGGCACTCAGGATAATGCAGATTTATACAGAACACTATCTTATGTTAATTCAACTTAGTAGCTACTGCTTATTTCTCAAGGCTTGATTTAAAATGCTGTTAATTACATGCTGGTGGTAGATCTGGGCAGATTTACAAAGCAGTGCCACAAGCAGGAATTTACCACCTCCCTAACTCCTGCCATGCCCTGGGCAGGTTAGGAGCTCCTTAGAGGGGAATATCTAACCTCTCCTCAGCTCTACCAGTCCACAATCCAGGATCCAACAGAGGCACATTTCTGTTGGATGACTAGACTAAAACGTGACTACTGCCAAGCTCTTAGAGCCCTAAGGCTGCAAACATATTTACTACAACACAGCAGGCACAAGGTAGGTTCTTGAAACACCTGCCTGGAGATCACTGTATATATACTTCTGCCTTCACTAGTCTTTACTCAGCAAGTTAATACACCCTGCCACTACCACATTGACAGTCTGTGAACCAGACACAAGCTAAACACTATTTCTTCCCATCCCCTGCATGATGCCATGAGTGTAAGAGGCAGGTCTTGCCACCTAAACCATTCCTTTATTCAGCCGTTTGTAAATGAAATGCAAATAGAAAACCTCAAGTTTCAGCCAAAAGAGTGTCAAGTGAATTATGTACAGATTAAAGATATGCTGGCTCCTGCAGCTACCCCGAAGGGACTGCCCCAAATACACCCAGAGGGTGAGCAGGCTTTAGTCTAACTAACAAAGGAGCAGTTAAACTTAATGTGATCCTCTTCGTGCTGCTGAGTGCATCCATCCAAGGAAATGGAGTTTTTAGAATGTTTCTAAACAGGGAGTCAAAATGGGCCATTGGTCAGGTACAAACCAGCAATGCCTTCAGCACTCACATATAGTACTTTGAATCTTCCAGACTCTAAGTAAACATTGGTTAGCCTAACACGGAGACTGTCATTGTCATTTTATTGTCAATAAAAAACATTCAAAAATCACAGAGGTCAATTCTCCCTTCATCCTTCCAAGACAATGAATGGCACTTAAGTTAATTGCAAGTATTTGAGAAAGGCTTTCTCTGCTCCCCACAAGAGCCTTTGCATCCCCCACTCCCCTGGCCAGCACTGGGGAGGGCACAGGTGGAAAATGAGGCTCTGAAAGGGAACAGAGCTGCCCAAGATCCTGCCAACAGTCTGTGCCAGAGCCTTAACCTCTACCTAATCTGCTAGGGCAGAGGTTCATCAACAGCCTTCCTGTCACCAATGACCTGGTCACTTAGGTAGTAAAGATCATGTTCCTTTTACTTACCAAAAAACGGTCTCCCTCTGTTGGTCCCAGAGACAGAGACTTTAGGGGTCTGAAAGGTCAAAAAGGCCTGTTTTGACAGTTTTGCCCAATCTGCTAGCATGCATAGACTTTCGAATAGTTACTAGACCCACACCTCCTGATTTGAAGGTCCTTAAGGAATACAATAAATTAAGACTTTCTTCACCAGTAATGGAGAACTGATAATGTCACTCTTAGTTATAGTTAAAACTGAGCATTATTTCCACTTTGAATTTGTCTAGTTTCAGCTTCCAACTACTAGGTATTGTTCTGTCTGTTAAAGAGCCCCCTGTGCCGGGGATTTCTCTTCCTATCTGAATACCTATTTTCATTATCAGGCTTATATGATTACTGCTTAAAGACCTCTTGGGAGTTTTGCACTTCTTGGATCTCACAGTATGATTCTCTTCAGCTCTCAAATAAAACCTGTAGCTCTAAATCCTGGTCAGTCAGTCTGCTTTCAGCCAGATTGGCCAGATATTTTATGATGTGAAGTCACCAAGTCCTGCACTGCTGTGTTGCAGTGCACATCTCAAAAGCATCCTGGTATTCTTTGGTGAGAAATAGGATGCACTAACACCACATGTCTCTATGACAGTCCCAGGCTGTGTCAGTTTTTTATTCAATTTTTGTTAAATCCTACCATTACCTCAGCCACCAGCTAGAAGAATTTGATCTTGTTCCTGGTTACACGTTGAAGGTTTTGCTCTAGACACATCTATGGTCTCCTTTGCTTGCTTGTTTGGCTCAGTATTGTGTAACTACACATTTTCTCTATAAAAGGGCAAGTGCAAGGGAAACAGGAAGACCTAGCACCCTATGGGTAGAAGAGAATCAGGACTTGGATGGAGAAAGGTCTAACCATGAGCCATGTCTATCCTCAGAGCACAGAAATATTGTCCATGCCTCACCTCCTCTTCCAGCTTGATAACCTTGGCTTGTGCATTGTTTAGGGCCTGGTCAAGGATTTCAATGTGCCTCCGCTGGTCCTCATTGGCTGAACGCACAGCTGCCAGCTCCATCTCCAACTTTTCCTTCTCCTTCAAGTTCTCTTTGTCTGAAAGAAAGACAAGAACAAGAGCCACTCCATGAGGACAGCTCACAGGCCCCACGCCACACACCAGAGGTAAGCTGTTACCTCCCTAGAAAAACAAAAACTATGAAAAGCAGCAGCGAGCAGGGCCTTTACAACACAGTGCTGAGACACAGTGGGCAAGGAGCTTCTACAGCCAGGGCTCAGCCCCTCAGTACACCAACAGCAGAGACCAGCAGCAGCTTGGGCTGCATCTGCACCAGCAGAGCTTGTGGCCCCCAGCACTGCCTCACAGCTTTCCATTCTTGCTGAATTGCTAGCACATCCCACAGCAGAATTTTGGCTTGCACCAACTACCCCTTTTTTATACAACACCCTACATCAAGAGCTGCTTATAACTGCCAGTTTCAATTCTGCTGCCTTCTGTAACAGGCAAGAAACCTCAGCCCCATGGATGTGGGCTGCGCTGTGCCTCGTGCTTTTCATTTGCAAGGATGCAGATCATGATATACAGAAAATTTGCAGAAGCCAAATAGTAAATACAAATCTGTGCTGGACAGCCTGGAAATGGAAAGAGGGGAAAACAGTAATGAAGAATGCGATAGGAGGCCTCTGTACACACTTCCTCTGACCATGCAGAGAGAAGGGAGGCTGTGGGAGCCATTTCAGGCCTATGGGGGCCCTGGGTGACCTTCCAGACCTGCAGGACTTAAGGATCCAGGGACCAGTGCTCCCCTTCTGTTAAGCATCACAAGCGAGACTAAAGCACGTAGATAACCTCTGTGCTGAAAGATCATCCCTTTTTTGGGTAAGATTTAAAACAACATTAAAAAATAAACAACTGGCTAAATCCAGTCAGCTCTGCTCACATCTTTGTCTTCAGCAACAAATTGCAGGCCCACCATTGACTTTTCTGGCAAGCTGCCTGGGGAAATGCTTGGCTCCATCTGCTTCTGCCCTGACAGTGCTGAGAAGCCATTTCTGGGAACACGAGTGTCACAGGCCAATCACTGGATCCCTGATGTCAGAACACAAACAGTTAATGACTGGAGTGAGCAGGGGATTGAGGTTTCTTCAGTGACATCTGAAATTTCAAAATCTGACCTTCGTTCTGAATGACAACAAAAATAGATACTTGGAAAACCTTCAGGAAGGAAAATTTCCTCCAAAAATTTATTTGGCATCAATTAAATGTTGTTTTGATTTTTGATTTTTAAAACAGCATTATGTAATTTATTATTTTTTAACTGAAGTGAAAAGTTGCTTCAAAAACACTGAAACATGGGAAATCTGCCCCAAACATCCTGCCCATGCCACCCAAATGTGACCACTCAAGCTGAAAGCCCAACCATCCACCTTCCCCCAAGCAGGGTCAGAAAACTTCTCATGGCCAAAGCCATTCCATTTCAGACCTGAACTACCCCCAGGAGGGTAGTTCTTCCTTAATGTCAGGTGGGATGAGAACAGGTTTAAGTCACACACCATCAGCAGGTGCCAGCAGCAAGGTAAAATGTACACAAGCTGAGCCATGTATACAAGGCAAAAGTGGTAAAGGTGAGTCCAAACCCACCCCACTGTCTTCTCATTTACCCTAAAAGGAGGAACTCAGCACCTCATAAAAACTGCTGGCAGCAATACCATCATGCTGGTCTCTGCAAAGCCCACAAGCAAAGCCCACTGACTGCACCATGAGCCATCTTGGTATGATGGTGGCCTTCTTCTTCCCTTGTTGGCAAGGGATTTTATATGAGACATGCAGACCTCTTCCTTCAATGCAAAAATATTTACTTCAAGCAGATTAGCCAGAAGGAACATTAGATTCTATTGTAGAAAAGTGTAAATCTGGTAAAAATTATCAGGGAGCTAATGTCATTAGAGGGTGAGGAAGCTGGAAGATGAATGTTATTTCAGCCCTCCACTCCACCACCTCATGCTGGGACCACACATGCTCTGCTCTGGATCTGAAACCCGTGTTTCACGTTACACATGGGGATAACATAGCAAAAGAGGACTCAGGATCTTCATTTTCATCTTACATTCGCAGAACTTGAAGTCTTCAGCCTACCCTGCTGCATTGTGCTTTCTATCCCATCAAAAGAGGACAAATTATACACAAATACACAAAGTAATTGCCACTCAAAAGCTGGCAAGAAAAATTTCCTGAACAGCTCTCAACACTTCTCCATGTCACCTTCAACCTGTAAAATCCTAGAGGTACATTTCATAAGTTCTTTACTTGCATTAATTTTTAGTGATGAAGGACTTAGGTGAACATACCTTAAGTTCTCTTCCAGTGCAGACAAGGTATCCTGAAAGTCTAAAAACACTGTTTTACTGCAGTCCCCTTGTATACACCTTTTTAACTAAAGTACTCTAATTAATAACTATTTCTGTGTTCTGCTGGGTCACTGCCATACCCCCTTACAGAATAGTTCCCAAAAGGCTTCACTGTTGCAGCTCACATTTGTAATCTCACAGCTTTCTACAGACTGCCTCTGACTGCTGTACACACTGTGGGTATTATACCTGTAATCCGCCTGGGTAGAGAAAAAGGGATGAAGCAAGGAGGCTGCTTCAGTACTTCTCAAACAGGCTTTCTGACTTGTCAGGTTGGGCAAGTGCATCAAAAGTGGACAAGTCTTGAACCTGCTTTGAAATGGAAACTTTAGACAAAAAGATGGCATGAGATGACATCAACTTAGTGTAACTCAGACGTGACTCCCACCTTAGCACACATTACACCCAAGTATCATCTTATTTCACCAATTTAATGACCATCTCAATACATCCCAAGTTGATTTTTGCCTTGCTCTGATGTTGCAGAGTGGCAACATGGACAAATTTTAAAGGCAGTCCTTGCTACTACAAAATGACCACTGCTGGCAGAAGAAAATATACCACATTACAGCAGCTGGAGACTAATTGGGCTGCAGGAGATTTCCTGCAAACAAGAGTGGCTCCCATAGCACATCCCTTGCAGCCCTTCCAACAATTTCTCTTATGCAGGTTTTCATTTCCCAGTGGTGGCTCTTCACTCACAGCTGTTAATTCCACAGATGCTTTCCAGTGACCATACCTTTCCCCAGTGAAACCTGAGGGACTTCTTTAGCCTCTCATCACTCTTGCAGCTCCTGACATGGCAAGTGTGTGGAGGAGCTCTGCCATCTGCCGTCCGTGGTCACAGGTATACGCCATGGCAGCTGCTGCCGGTCACCCTCGGACCAGCTGATGTACCAGGATGGAGCACAGGAGTCACCTCCTCTGCTCACCTAGATCCAGCTGTTTCCCAGCCAACTCCGGTGGCCCAACCTTCCCAAAGAGCCATGGCTGTGAGACAGGGGATCAAGAGCAGGATGGGCCCTCATGCTCAGACAGCCTCCCCAAACTGACTGTCAGAAGGAATCTGAAATGAGGACAGGACCTTGTTGCCTGCTCCGAAGACCTTTCAGCAGCTGGTATCCACCCCATAATAACAAGCTGT
Organism: Peucedramus taeniatus; assembly: GCA_013400575.1. NCBI lineage: Eukaryota > Metazoa > Chordata > Aves > Passeriformes > Fringillidae > Peucedramus > Peucedramus taeniatus. The sequence goes on from WBNO01006746.1 coordinate 37,301, forward strand.
CACAGCGGAGGGAAGACCCGGACGCTCAATATGAGTGATCAGCAAGCTTCGTTCATTTATTGCATGCAAGCTCCTAATATACTATGCCTTAATGAGTTACTACATATTCTGTAATACAATATTATGATTGGTACACGTCTTACATATCAACCCCTCCCCTAACTCCGCTTCTGTGGTCAGCTAGTTCCTATTTTCCCATGCCACAGGCATCCTGTTGTTCGTTCGCTTATCTACCAAGGTCAGGGTGTTCTTGTGGTTTCAGCATAGAGATCTATGCTAGCTCAACTCCTACACAAGATGAGTGCGGTGTTCAGCAAGATCTTGTTCCGTGAGCTGCAAAAAGTCTACATGCCCTCTGTCACGTAGCCAGCTCTCTACAATAAGCAAAATAAATGAATTAGCATTTACACCAAGCAGCCAAAGAGGAGGTATTCCACAGCTTTACTAAATTCTCTACACATTAAACAGGGCCAGGTTGCCAGACCCAGATATTTCCCTCCAGAGGAGCAGCAGAGCTACTGTCCATCTGTCTATCTGCCCAAGCCTCACTCAGTCCTCTACAGCTGTGGTTTGATGCTGACAAAGCTGGGCCAAGGGAGTCCTGGAACAGTAATGCAGATTATTTCCAGAATTATTTCTGGTCTGGAAATGGGAACATTTCTTTGCCTGGTATATTTGAGGCAGAGATATATGCACAAGTTCAGGGCACATGAACTGAACACTCCAAGAAAGCATAAGGCTCTATCAACACACTGCTAAAACTGTCCACACATCCCCACTAACAGATGCGGAGCCATGCAGATGGGCACAGACCTCAGTCTGTCTCAGACACCTGAAAAAACAGTGCTCCCACAGTTCAGAAATCCCAAAAAAACACACAGAATTCTCACACTCCACCAAAACGTATTTTTCCCAAGATATGACATTGTAAGCTTTCTTTCAGCCCTATGCCCTTGAAACCATCCTCAATCTTCCTGCCTCTTCCTCTCCACAGCATCTCTTAGCTACCTCCAAAGTGCCTCTTCTCTTGCCTGTATGGGCCCATAGGCCTTCATCAGTCACTGTTTCATGGCTTTCCTTTACAAAACCCTTTTCCCTGACAAAACATCACACAATTATCTTTAAACTAATACGGTGTGGGTATTTTCCAGCCCTACCTAGCACTCAATAACTAGAAGCATGTGGCCTGGCTTTGTCTATTATAATTGCAAAGAGTAAGATTTTTTGTCACCTGCAGTCTCCATCTCAGAGTGCACGATTGCTCTGCACTGTTGCACTGCTAATGGAAAGCTCTGCAAGGAACTGAGAAATGATCCTTGAACATCCTGCCTTGCCAGATTTCTTTTTCAGGGAGTTCTTCCCAATACTGGAGTTTTACCATAGGAAAAATTGGTATGCAGTATTACCAGCCTCAAGAATCTTATCTTTCTTTCTTCAGCTCATCACCAGGTGGCTTAAAAATGACAACTTTTAGGAAATTGCTGATGTTGGAGTCTTCTTATATAACTTGGGTCATGTTTCCCGGCTGTCTTCCAAAAACATAGGGACTAGAAATCTGCTTTTGCTTTCCTAATGAAAATTAAGATTTGCATTTACTAACCTGCATTTACTTAATAACCTGTTACTCTTAAAAAAAAAAAAAACCAAAACATCACCTTCACAAGAAACCTTTTTCTCTTCTTCTAAAATGACTATTTCAATCTCAGTGTATATAAAGCAGCTAAAACTCAGTTTCTCTCTTCTCAGTTTTCTGCCTGTGCATCCCATTAAAAGACATGAGGAAGTTACAAACTGTGCTTGCAAAAACCCCCAGGTCAGCAGTGAAGTACAACCAAACCCCAGTCACGGTCTGCCCCAGTGGAAGACTCAGACACACACAAACATCAGTGTATAAATGCAGTCAGCAACAGAGGATTTCCAAGCAGAACTTTTTATAGATTCTGAGAGGGGTGTTTTAGGCAGACACCCTGATATTGAGGTCAGTACTGTGCATGTCCCAGCAGCCCAAAGAACATGACTGAAGAGGACCTGCTTTACATGTGCCCATTTTTCTATTCTTGGAAGCACTCTGCATTGCATTAGTAACATTTAGCTTGCTGGCCTAGCCAGGAGACACTCCAAGCATCCAGACCTTCTTACATGATGGGATCCAAAAAGCTATATTTATTTGTAAGCTGTGAACTGACTGCAGCAATATGCTGAGTGCACAGCACAAAGTTTCACTGCTAGATATTTATCACTAGAAGCACAGAGCATGTTTATGTACTGGAAAAGAACTCAAACTGAGTCCATCCTGGAGATTTAACTCCTCCTTGTAGCTAACAGCATACAGCAACACTGCCAGGCTGTCTCTACATGAAAAGAGCAGATCCCAGTCTCCAATTTCTACTGAGCAGCTTATCCCATCTGAACTCTTCTCAAGGATGACAAGATTTATACAGCATTGCCATTTCCTTAAGAGATCATCCCATTGGATTTGCAGCAGTATCTACACACTTTTATGCCATTTGCTAATGCAGCAAAGCTAATGCGTCATGGAAAAGATCACTGGATTCTTTTCTGGTTTGTGCACACATGTACTAAACACTCAGCCGTGCTGGCATCATCGCTGCTCGTGGGAGCCAGGAGAAGGCTCTCCAGCATTTGGAGCAGCTGCTGGACATTGCAGGGATGGTGGTGAGGCATGCTAAATAGTACCAAACTCTGCAATGCTAATGGAGGTGGATGGTTCTCCACTGCAGTTGCAGATCATCTTCCAAGGAAGCTCTTGATGCGATACAACAGAAGGATGAGCTGTACACAGCAATGAGCTTCACTGGGATTTAAGCTCACAAGATACTGCACAGCTTCGAGGTGGCCAAGCCCCTCTGGAAGCATGCTCAAGATGCTTAGGATACAAAAGAAGCCACACACTGCCACACAGCATCCAGCTGCTCAGCTTGGATGGTCACACACACATCAGTGCATGGCAAGAAAATCAGCAGCATTATCACCAGTCATTATGGGAGCCTACAGTGTATTGTAATGCTTCCATAGCAATAGAAGCTGTAAAATCTTTGTCATTTCAGTCCTTTGTAAAAAGCATGGTTGAGTTCTGCTCTTTCTGCTGTTAGTCAAACCATGGCTCTGACAACTAGTCAGCAGAGCTCATTCTGAGCTTTTCCCAGCCAAGAGAAGAATCTGGCTTCTCTAAAAAGCATGCATCTTTAGAGATTATCTCTGCAAGCAACACTTCACAATTTCAGATAAATATTTATCAAAAATAAGCTAAATTGTGTTATCATTAACTCCCACTGCTTGGTTCTGGTGCTCAGAGAGAAAAAACCCAACCCTAAACAATCCAGTCTGCAGCTTAAACAAGACTGTGTGATGAATTAGCTGAGTAAAACCAAGCCACAAGTAGGATAACAATTAATAGCAAAGTATTCACCTCCACTCCACTACATATATATGTGTGCACGTATATATACATATATATCTATATCTGCATCTTCCAAACAGATCAGCGCAGTACTCACTCTGAGTGGCATAAAGGCCCTCTGTTGGCTTATCCTCCTGCCCATCGAAGTCTCTGCTGGCCAGCTGCCTATTGGCTGTCTCCAGTCGTTCTGCAAAAAACAGGAAATACTTCAAGTATAAATATATGTATATAAAATTGTAGGCCAACCAAGAAAATAAGATGCATGCCAGCAGAGAAGTATAAATAGACTCTCTGAAGGAGGATATTAAAATGGAGGCTGACACATACGTAAAAGATGAGGCCTTTGACCTCTTCCATGAAGCTCTGTTATTCAGATTTACAGAAACTGGGGGGAAAGTCTCTGCCATTCACAGCTGACATGCCCAGGCAATCATCTCTCACACTATTCAAAATGCACAAGATATCTGCAATCTGAATTACTCAGCTTTGCAAGGGGGTGGCTGCTTTCCTGCAGTGAAGAGCTGCCCCTGGTGCAGCAAGACATCCTGGGGAAAGGGAGCCCCCAACCCAGTGACACCACTCCTTGGGGATGCCCTGGGAAAAAAAGGCATTTTCTGCAGCCAAGGACAGCTTCCCCTGGGAAGGTCTTGCCTTCAGAAACTTCCTCCCTTCAAAAAGACAATGTGACCCACTTACACCACTGCAAAAAACATAAGCCAGCTTAAAAAAGGCACCTCACTGCATGAGCAGTGAGTACCAAAGTACTGCCCATTAGGAACCTGGATGGGTAATAGCTACCCAACATATCCTCTATTTCCTTTCTCAAAAGGATACACCCTCAATTTTAGTTTTTTTTTAGAAGGAGATAAAATTTGATACTGGCTACTGGCCTGTGAAGGCACTGACCTTGGACATTTATGGGTAACACAGCATTGTTCTACATTACAATTTTCTCTTCAGCTCTTTAGGAGTGGGCACGTGTCTTGGTTTAAGACAACAGGATACTGTGACTAGTGGTGTCGCTTGTCAAATCCATATTTTCAAATGCTAAACACAAAGGCACCATCTGGAGCCAATTCTTACACTTTGCCAGAAGGTTTTTTTGCCACCAGGGGGGTGACAGCAGTTTTGTCTAATGCCAATGAGCAGGGTCTTATTTCTCATAATGTGTATCTAAATATTTTATGAAGCCACTCCTCTAAAGCCTGCTACTCTGGAGCTTGTAAGTGAAACACCACGTCAACCAGAGGGGAAAAAAACCACAAGCAACTGTAACGTACCACGGAGGTCCCTGTTGAAGTCATGAAGTCTCCTAATTTCTCCTTCGAGTTTGTTTCTCATTGCTTTGTCCAGGGACTCCCTCTTAGTGGTGGTCTTGACCAAACCCTCATAAGCTTCTGAAATCCTCTGAATCTCAATTTCAAACTGAAAGGAGAGAGAGTTCCTGTTAAAGCCCTGCAGGAATGTGTCCCGTTCCAGTGTTTGCCCAGCACATTCCAATAACACAAGGGGTCAGGGCAATGCTCATGTCCAGTGTCACTCCAGCCACTAACTCTGCAATGACCAATCTCCCTGGCAGACAAAGGCATGAAGCCCCAGCAATCCTGGTGGCTCCTGCACTGGGGACGCCTGTAAACACCCCGTGGGGCAGGTCACCATGTAACAACATCCCAGGACACCCCACTGGCAGCTCCCAAAAAATCTTGATGTGGGCTAGATTTGATGGAACTGCTTGGTTGCCTTCGGTCTATGACCAAGGTGACTGCTTTAATGCCACCAAGAGGAGAAAAAACAAGAAATGGTGTACTAGTGTGGGCTGTATTCTCTCCTAGAAAGGGTGTAGGAGGCAACATTTATTATACAACAGGTCCCTGAACCAGAACTTATCTCTGAGCACTGAATGCCACCAAAAATATTTTAGGCTCAGCTCTGGCCTCACATCACTTTTAAACTACTGTGATCCATTCCTTTCCATCCTTGATTGAACACTGCTTTAAACAAGAGAAACTCTCTATAACAGACAGAACCAATTATTTTGGGTTTTCAATCTTCTTAACTTCATCTCCTTGAAATCTGGCTAACTGCAGGCAGGGTATGCAGAGGAATCCCTTAGTGGTGAACTTGCATCTGAAGACCTGAGCCCAAAAGACTGACAGAAGAATAGTCCTGGGTAGAGTTTTGCTGTTCAGCTCAATCCATCCAACTCTTTTAATAAGATAATGTCATGTTAAGTGATACAGCTTTGGTAAAATAATTGCTGCAGATAGGATCAACACTGATGGGGGAATCTGTTCCTACATGCCTGGCCCCTGTGTTTGTGGAGAAAGCCTTGATAATGTGCACAGGCTGGAAAACCAGAAGACATACATAGTCTCCCACATACCTTTCTAAATCTGGTGATTTTTTGGCCTCTTGAGTCATGGGTGGGACAGATTCAAGATTTTTGAAGCCAGGGTGTGAGCTCACCTCCACTTGCTGAAGAGTTAGGTCGCTCTCAGTAAGCTTCAGGCATGATTTTTCAGCTGCAGCACTTACAGAATGAAAGCTCCAGGGACACAGGAGCTGTCACCTCCCTGGGTGTGTAGGAACCCGCAGCCAGGCTCCAGCAGCCTGGACCTACACTTCCCACAATGCTGGAGCCACTCTGTTAAGATACAGCCCATGGGCAGGCAGCACCTCCAAACCATGCACCAAGGTAAGCCCAGCAGAGCCATGATGAGGAAACCTGATTACCTTCCTCAATTTCTGTGTCCAGCTTGTTCACAAGTACAAAAGCTGAAACAAGTGAGGAGATTCAGACTAGCCATGAGAAAGCATTTCTTTACTGAGTGGGTGGTGAAACCCTGGAACAGGTTTTCCTAGAGAGGTGGTCAATGCCCCAAGCCTTTAGAGGCATATGAACAATGCCCTCAGCAAGATGCTTTAATTTAGTTCCCTCTGAATTGTTCAGAGAGTTGGTAAGCCACTACCTGCAGGAGCAGATGCTTTCTCCAGACAGCTCATACCACAGCAAAACAGATTTGCCAGCACAAAATTAGCTTTCCACAGCCTAACAATCTGGCCCAATGCAGCTGGTTACCACAAGGGCTTTGCTTGGTCCTCTATGTGCTGGTATTTCCCAAAACACATTACCACACTGCCTACAGCCCTGGAGGCAAAAACTTGCTGTAGCAAGTGCTCCATCAGCACTGAACAAAATCAGAGGAGAGCAGAAGAACAGCCATAAATTGTGTTGGCGTTTCTCAACAGCTCTGGGATTTCCTTCTCCTTCTTCCATGGAGGAAAAAAAAAAAAACAATTCAGCCTTTTCTCTGCCTGGCAGCTCCTGGAGCCAACCCACTCAAACAACCCACACACGTGGCATGGGGAAGAGCCATCCCAGCCTGGCAATTAAACTTCAGCAAGGTAACACTACTCAGAAAAGGGAAAATCATGCAAAAAACTCAAAATTAAATGCACACAATTCCTCTTCCAACTCTTTTTAGGTAAGAAAATGAGGCAACTCATCTAACAGCACAAGGACTCATTACCACCTTGTTCCTCTCTACAAAAGGTCTGTTCACACACAACTGAGAATGTGACAACTCTCAGAACTGATCTGTTTGTACAAATGCTCAGGGAGCCCTACAAGTCAGGCTGACTTTCTTTAACTTCTTCCCCTACTCTGTAAGGAGTAAGTGATGGGAAGGCGGTCCTATCTAATACAAAATTGTTATCCACAAACAAGAAGTACTCCTTCCTGACCTTTCCACTTGCAACAAGAGGGAAGAGTTTTCACATCCAAAGCACGTAATTTAACTCAATCACATTTTCAGAAGCAATGTTTGTGGGAATCGAGGAAGACCTGCCCTAACCTTGTGTTCAAACACAGCAAAAGCAGCATGGGAGGGATACCATGTGTTAGAGATTTGGTTTCCTGAAGAAAGAATGCACTTGAGTATGTGTTTCACTCTAATACTCCGCTTTACATTCCCCCAAAGTCAATGGGACTCAAGTCCACACATTATTGACTGAAGTGAGACTTCAGCCCATGCTTGAATACCTTTCTGTTGGTGTCTGATGCAATAGACTTGCAGAGCATCCAAGACAAAGAAAGAACCCTTTCACCCATTTCCAAGGGTGAAAAAAATGGGAATATTTATAGGGCATTACACTTAAATACCTTTTACTGAACAACACAGCTTTTGTAAAATTAATAGCTGGAATATTTCTTTTTGCCCACAAAGGCCACAGGAAGTCAGTATTAAAGTTTTTGCAGATTTCTTCATGAATAGCTAATGCTGCTGTGAAATTTTTTTAACTAAGTTTAGGAAATTCTGTGAATAAGCTCAACTCATCTTGTTGCAAAGGAGGCAGAAAGGACAGTAGCTACAAAACACCTCGTCTTTTTCCTAATCTGTTTGAACAGATTGTCACAAATTTCTCCTAAAGCTGAGGCTGGGACATGGTCTCTGACAGCTGCTGCTTCTCCTATGAAGGGTGAACAAGAACACCCTGATCCACACCGTATACAAAAAAATTGAGCTCTTATATAGACTCCTAAATCCACAGAGAAAAGATGTGCAGTCTAAACTCATTTGTGTGTAAGTGGTGGGAAGACATAAATGAAATAGTAGTGCAGGGTCCTAAATAAGTTATTTGGTCCGAGCCCTTGGGACCCAAAGCCAGCAGATCTGGGGAGCATCTCTGATTTGCCTTCAGTGAGCCTCAGTTTTAAGCAACTTCGACTTCATTTGATACAACTCTTCATCTTCTCCCCCCAGGCAGTGTGCAAGACATCATCCTTCTCTGCTGAAAAAACCTGCATACTTACAGAAAAGAGCATGCAGAATCTCTTAGAAAAATGGGGTTTGAGCAAAATCTTTATCAAATAGTTCTTTCAGATAAGGGGGCAGTGCATTTAGAACCAACATGTTCAAACAGATGTCTAACATCAGTTCTTAGAAACTCAAGGAGGAGTAACTGAAAGCCTCTAAGACAACCCAGCTCATCTGTTTCCAAACAATGGACAACCCCACTGGTGGCTGTTACACTTCCAAAGAGTATGGAGCACCACACGAGCTTATTGTGGTGGACAAAACTACTTGGGACAGATAAAAATGTGCTCTTCATATGGTTCTCATCTGCCTCTCTAACCCTTGTGCAGATGGTGCAGGACCCTGCTGCACCAGGAACATATTGCCTACGGGACACTTCCAAGGAGAGCTCCAATGAGGCCAGTATGGAAGATGGAAGGGGAAAATATCCAGTTGAGAGATATGTGATGGACTGCTCTGTTTCATCCTAAAGGCAGTAGAGCCCACAAGGCACAGGATTACCCTTCTGTGAGACCACCATGGAGAAGCAGTGGTTAATGAAAATTAAAAAATAAAAGATTGTGTAATAAACAATTAATAAAATAAATAATATAAAAAATAAAAATAAAGAAATTGTGGGGGGATGGAATGTACGAAAATAAGAGATAGTGATGAAGGTAATCTTACCCCTAAGGAGTTGCAGCTGTACTAATTACCAAGAATTAGGAACAGGCCTGCCTTAATAGGCTGCAGCTAGGTCCAATTAGGATAGGTATTAGAGTGGGTTGGCTGGTCGAGAAGTTAGTGCTGGAGTTTGTTGGCTGTACTGCAAGGCAGAAGGAGTCAGTGCTGTGAGGAGCTGCCCACAAGAAATCACCAAGAAGGTACAGAAGCTTTGCATTATGATAACAACAAGAAATGGCCAGTGGTGCATCCCCACTGCAGTGACACAACTATGAAGAACAGCTGGCCAAAGGCAGAAGCAGCAAGGTGGTTTTCCTGGCCAGGCTCCATCCCAATCTCTACACCTACCTTCTGCAGCTTGTCTGCCTTCTCGTAGTACCCCTCCAGCTCCTGCCGCAGCACGTGGTTCTCCTCGGAGAGCATCTCTACCATCTGCTGTGCCCGCTCCACGATAGCAAAGGCGTCGGGTGTCAGCTGCTGGCCCGGCAGCATCGGGGTCTGGGCAGACACAGGGGCCGGCAGTGGGGGCAAGGAGCCTGGGAGCAGAGGGCCAGCAGTGGCCTGCGAGGACATGGGGCTGTGCTGCTGGGCTGGCGGTGGCGGTGGCGGGAAGGGCGGCTGGCATTGTTGGCTGTGGGAAGGCACACATGGGGGAAGCGTTATAGCTGCACGCCCTCAAAATGCTTACGGGAGCTTTCACCTAATGACTGCATGGTTTATTAATAGTGTTATAACTGGACAGTCACAACTCCTAAATACCAACAACAGCAGCAGAGACTGGGTAAACTGTCTCCTCACCTGCTCTTGAAAGTGGCGTACACATCTGGTATGAACGGATAAAGGAAGCATTGACTCAAACCCAGCATTTTTGCCTAGGTGTGCAGCTAATACTTCAGCAGCCACCAGCCTCTCCCTGCCTCCTCTTCCCACGAACACCATGGTTGAGAAGCATAAGCTGGCAGGCTTGAAGAAAACACAAGAGATGCATTACTCACCCTTCAAACACCACTCCCTGCCCAGAGCAAGACCAGTGGATTAGCTGAGCTGGGAGGCGAGAGGAAGTGATGTGAGCAAAGCAGCATCCCTGAGTGGCTTTAGAAAGTGGAAGAGGGAAGTGCTGCTGCAGAACTGCTGGAGGCACAGCCCCATTCAATCAGAGTGAGCCATGAAAGCCATTTTCCAGTGGGAGACCTCATTGTGTCATGATTAAGGGCATCTATCACTCACCAGACTCATATTAGAGAAGACTAAGAAGTGAGCTGGTAGTGGATCTGCTTGTGAGCTAGGCCTGCTGTCAGCAGGCAGCTCTTCAATACACCTGAATCATAATTTGCAGTGGCTAGAACATAATTCAGGAGGATGTCTCAGCAGTGAGAGTAAGCCTGCAGCTGACAGCCAGGTGGGATCAGAGTCCCTCACCCAACCCATCTCCATCCCTCGATCCACTGCACAGGCAGCCCTCGAAGCCTCAGCCAGGGGAAACAGCCCCAGGCAAAATCTCACTGTGCACAGGATGAGCCATTCCTCAGCCCTGGTGCCAAAGTTCTGAAATTTCTAACTGATCTTGTTAAAGAGACTCAACCCAGACCACGTGGTACCTCAGTGTCAGGGCCCAGTTTGGCTGGAAAATAAGCTGGCTGCTGGACCCCACCTGAGGTCTGGAATTTGTATTTTAATGTAACTACAAGCTATTAAGCTTGCTGTTGATACCATTACCTTTATTTCTGTAGCCTACACAAGGCACAAGACATAATGAACAGACATATTTACCCCACGGGGCCTCAAAGAACCATGAGTGCTTTTTCTTAGACGGACAATTTTGTGCTGTATAAATACATAATAATTATGGTTACTGTTGTCTTCGTCACCTACACAGCTTCTCAAAACAGGGTTTTCAAAAGCCTTCAGTGTTGGCCTAATTCTGCTGACAATAACCCACCACTTCCTTTGACTGCAGCAGAACAAAGCTGAAAAGTGAAGGCAAGTTTAAAATCCTGCCCTAGAAAGTGAACAGCACTGCTCTAACAAACTTGTCCCTGCCAAGCCACAGGACAGCAAAGAAAGCCAGCAATTCAGCCTTAATCCTCTGACCAAACTAGAGTGAAAATAAATCTGCAGGCCTCCAGACACAGCACACACACAGTCCCATACTCTCATCCTAGCTTTGCCCAATGCATCCACTCTGGCACAGAAAGGTACTGAAATGGAGGAAACACCGAACACAAGTACACTGCTAACCTGGTCAGAAGTATAGACCAGTGTCCCTGGGAAGAAGATCCCAGCAAAGATTCATGCAGCATTGAGGAAAGCTGTGCTAAGTCTGGCCTTGAGATGGCTTCTACGTGCTTAGCATTGACATGCTCTAAGGCTGTGTCTCTCCTGTAAATTAAACGTCCACAGATGCAGCTCAAGAGCACAGCAGAGGGGCCACTCCCCCTGAGCAGCTCCCAGGGCCAGAAGGGTTTGCTCTCAGTCCCAGGCATATTACTTCTCTGGCAGAGGTGCAGGCTAATAACTAAGGAGCTACATGTCTACTGAAAGAGGATAAAACTTTCCAAAAGACAGGTAGCCAGGGAGGTGCTGTATGACACTTCACAACAAAACATACAGGAATTAATAGAATCATAGAATGGCTTGGGCTGGAAATGATCTTTAAAAACCATCTAGTCCAACCACCCTGCCACAGGCTGGGACACCTTCCACTAGATGAGTCTTCTTGGGGCTCCAACCAACCTGACCTTGAACACTTCCCATGATGGAGCATCCAGAACTTCCCTGGGCAACCTGTTGCAGTGCCTCACCACCCTTAGTGTAAAAACTTTCTTCCTTATATCTAATCTAAATCTACCCTCTACAAAGCTATTTCCTTTCATCCTTTACAGGCCTTGGTAGAATGTTCTGTTCCAGCTTTCTTATAAGCCCCCTTTAAGTAAGGCTGCAGTAAGATCTCTCTGGAGCCTTCTCTCCTCCGGACTGAACAACTCCAACTCTCAATCTGTCTTCATAGAAGAAGTGCTCCAGCCCTCTGATCATGGTTCTCACACCATCCCCACAGTGCCCCTTTCCTTCTGGTGCTCCAGTGTGCAAACCTGGCAAGGGACCTAATGCCTATCATGGGACTTGAATATTCTTTTGCCCAAAAATCAGAGCAATAAATTACCAGGGCTCTGGAGAGGCTGAGAGGGAAGTCACTCACAGTGCAAAAGACGCTCCACAAGCGAATATGAACTCAAACAAGTGACACCTCCTCCATGCTGCTGACAGTCAGTCTGTGCTCACATGTTTTATCACAGCAATTAATTCAGTTAAGTGTGAGCTTGTTTGTCTTTACCAAAAGAAAAGGCACCACTCGTTTTATGCAAGTAAAAGCCCAGCTGTCTGGATACAGTTACACCCCGACAAACACCCCTTTCTACTCAGTAGAAAGCAGAAAATTCGGAAGATTTGCTGCAGGTGCCGATTTTCTCGCTTCTTTCTGGGAATAGAGTAGAGCAATAGAATTAAATTGATCTCTGAATCTAAACCAGTGGAGATATAGCAAATTTTCTTTTTCATTATGAAGCACAGCAATCTTTGTCCATAGATACACCCTTTAGACCCTTGCATGAACTTTCAACACTATACTTTTGGGAAATCTTAGCCTTTCATCAATTTAATCTTTTCTTGTCACTTTAGTCTGTCTAGCTCTACACTACAGAGGAAGGAAAGACCACAGAGATCTCTATTTTCTTGAACTGTGAATGACTTTTTGAGCTACTAAAGATTTACACCCTATAGCAGCTGCCAGCCACCAGAGTCTCAGCAGCCATGGCCACAGGAGAAATTCTCCATTGCTTTCCAGCTCGGAAACTGAACAGGTACAACTGACTTTATATCGCTTGAAGCACAGCTGTTCAACAAAATTAATGTTTCTAACTTTCTTTTTACTTGTTTAATCTGTCCCAATTTAGTTCTGACTTAGCCAACTGCAAAATCTCTGAGTACATATGCAATAAAATAAACACAGCAATTCACATTAACAAATCAGCATTTGCAAAAATAGGAATGTTATAACATCAGCTTAGTTCCTATCCAAATTTTCATGTAAAGCTCCAAAGAAACGCGGCAATCAGGATTATCCTGAGGTCCTCTGGGCTTAGTAAAGAATGACATTCTCACAATGCTTTTACTGTATTTTAAATGTTGATCTTACTCTGCATTAGAGCAGGTTAAAATCTTTCAGCCAAACATTCTAGTCAACAATCATCCTTCTTAAAAGCATGCCACAGTGGAACATTACGAGTTTTGGCTATCTCTGCAACATTTAATCTACATTTCTATTAAAAACATTTTTTTGTTGGCGTTACTGTAGAAGTAGGGCCCCCATAAGCTTCTGTAATGTATTGTAAAGAAGGAAAAAGAGAGAAAAAAAAAAAAACCAAACAGCTTTTTGAATAAAGAGCACCAGCAGGCCATGAGGCTTTCAAGGGCTACTGTGCTGGGGTCACCAAGCACTCTCTTTTCACAGATATAGCTTGTGATACATGCATAATAGCTTACTACCTACAGCTTGCAATACAATGTCTTCAGCAAAATACTTGAAAACAGACCTCACTTTCATAAGAAATTCCTCAAGATGGTGGGGCTGCCCAAGTCCCCAAATTTAGGCATGGTCTTAATACTCCTCTTATACTGGACCACCTGGGAGAAAGAATTACCAAGACAGAAATTTGGGGAGAATTTGTAACTTTATCTAGAAACAAGAAAGCTGGAAAGAAAAATTAATTATAAAGTCCACTTGCTGTTGATGATCAGGAAATCATAAATACGAAAGAGCTGTTGTTGGATAAAGCAGCGCAGTATTAGTAAATGAAAATGCCTGTAAATGTTCTGGAAAGGAAATTCCACGTCAGCCTTGCTACAGGTACAGTGAAGCTCTCCTCTCTTTAGGGATGGAAAGGGGCCAGTGGAGGAAGGACTTTGTTTCCAACAAACCATGGCATTTACATTCATAATTATAATGCCCTCCTCTAACCTATTTAGCTCATCTTTCTCTGAATGCTCTGCCTTCCTTTGCATTTAGGGCAGACTGGCCTATTTCATCTTTCAAAGACTCTCCAAGGAACTTTATCTCACAACTTTATGCATCTTCTGTGGATGCTCTGGCTGAGTCAGCAATGAGAATAAGGCATTTCTGGGGTGCAGTTCTTTGAAGTTGCCTTAGGCTTTTACCTTACAATGAGAGTAAAAAAGTGTGTGAAATGTGCTTATTCCTGCCCATTGACTGGGAGTCTTCAGTCTGGGTACTAATCTCAGACCAGGTGTCTACCTAATTTCATTATGATTTCTGCAGTCACGAAGCAGACTTCAAACACTATCCTGTCTCACTGTGAATAATATGGAAGAAACACTATTACAACCATGCAGGAAAAAAACAGAATGCTGGCAAAGTCAGCAAGCTGAGTCTGATGGTCATGGTGCAAGGAAACACAATTATAGATCCATAACTAAATGGTGACAGAGAAAGAAATGGGAGAACTTTGCCAAAGCCCAGACATGGCCATCATGGTATTCTCTATCCTATGGAATCAGCAATAGTTGCAGCACCATGTAAACACAAGTGTTTGTTTCAAAAAGCATTCTGCAGACTTGGACTCACGTCTCTTGAATTCGCTATTTTGCTGGTGATATTTGTTAGATCTGGAAAGACTTGGCCCAGCTTCTTTGGCACGATTACATAAAGATTTTGCAGGGCAAAATTATAATCAAAAAAAGATACAGTTTGATATGCTGTATCAAACATAGTCTCTACAGTTAAGAGAGGGACAGGACATTGTATTTCCTCACAGAGATCCATACTCAGAACAGATTCTCAGCAAAAGGAAAAGGTGCTTTCCTGAACCTCTGCACTTCTAGAGGAACCAACTGGGATAATAATAGAGAAGAGTAAGGAGAAATGACAGGGCATCACCCAAGCTGTGGAAACAGCTTCATTTCACTTTCATTTCTTTTAATATAAAGCATATTAGACCAGAAGGAAAGGATACAAAGTAAAGCTCTTCTGCAGGGCTGCCAGCATTCACGTCAGATGGGAGTGTAGCCTCCAACCCACACTCATGCTTGGGCTATCCTTGCAGAGAAAAAACAGAACAAGTCCATTTGGGTGTAACATCCTCCAGCTTGTCCACAGTGCCAGCAAACCTGCCTGCCTGGGCTGTCTCACAGAAGAAAACGAGCTCCTTGTGTCCTGTCAGCAGCCACAGACATGGCTGAATCAGTAACTATCAACAAGTTGACTGAAAACAGCAGAAGTATGTGTGGGGGGAATAAATACACAAATGCTGGAGAAGCAGCAGACTATTTCAGCAGTTAATTATAGACTTCTACATCCTGGCAGGGTGGGATTTTATGAGACACATAAAAACTGGGATGTATTTAAAAACAGCCCAGATATATTCTTTTCATTGATTCTGCATGCTGACTTTCAAAATGCATGGATTAAATCAGAACGAAAAGGTGCCTGCATGATTGCCTTCTGCATGTACCACAAATTAATTCCCCTCAATAAGAAGCAGAGTTTCCAGTTCAAGGCTTCATTTGCATTATACATGCTTTTTATTAATAGTGCAGAGAAAGAAATCATTCTGAAAAAAGGCACCAGGATCTGACAAGAGCCACTGGGATCAATGAAGAGGATTCATAGCACCGAGTGATCTGGATCACTGCTTAAGCACGACATGGAGATACAATATCGACTTGAGCTGGTCCAAGTTCATCCATCCAGGAATAAATACAGCAAGCTAAAGCAAAAGGCTGGAAAATACTATCCTGGGCTGTGACAACTCTCACATGCCTGACTGGGTAACAAGCTGTACAGGGAGATCCCAGGGTGCCAACTGCAAGTGTTAATGAGCTATGTAAACAAGGAACACTGAGTCAAATCTGAGGTGTTACTACATCTGATTAGCCTCTGGTCCAGCTGGTATTGAACCACTGTTCAGGTTGGCTTTCCACAGTGAAAAAAAGGGATTTTGACAATAGTGAAATAAGTACAGGGCTCTGGGCTACATCTGTTAAATGTATCAAGGAACTCATAGCATAGGTCTCTTCACTATATTTGACAAAGATTTTGCAAAATCCCTAGTAACTAGAAAATACAGGCTGAAACTAAAATGGAGATCTTTGCCAGAGATGGCAATTAGCTAGTGGAACAAGGCTATAAAATCCTGGATGGATTCTCCAGATGGAGGTTGTTATACTCACCAGGACACTGAATGTTTCACAAACTGGAATTAATTCATGGCATCATGCAAAAAACTAAATTAGATTAGTTCCAAGCCCTTTTACCTAACAAGCTGTGACTTTCTGAACCTGCACCTAAGGAAAGTTAGCAAAGACACCATTCAAGAACAGCTGCACATCTAGGAAAGGAAACGTTTTCTAAAGATTATTATACTTGGCCAACTTAAAGCATTCAGAAGTTGTGAGTCAGGGCCCCAAGCATCAAGCAACTGGCTTAAAAATACTGATATTTTAAAAGGAAAAAATTCTGGTTCATTTTTATTTGCATTCTAGTTGTTTTGTCCTCTAAGCTTCAAGGTTCAAGCTCTGCTCTGCAACTGTGTTGTCCATAAAACAGAAGTCACTAAATCTAATTTATATAAATGTTGAGACTACCCCTGCATCATATGACTCTAGGATTTCTTCAGTATAAGACCAATTAATTATCTTTAAATATACAATAAATTTCAAGATTTCACCCCAATGATTATAAAGGCAATGTTTCCTTTAAAACCAGTCATGTGCAAAACAAAAAGTCAAACCAAAAAAGGAAATTATGCAGCAGCTACAGTTATTCCATTATCCTTCAACAGCTCCCAGACAGCATTGGTCCATTTCCAGCCACATTTCCCTTGTCAAAGAAGGACTATGGGGAAGTGGGAGCTCAGTGACCCTTCAGGTCTTTTCTATCCCTAGTATCTGTGAGTGCTTTTTCTGGATCGATGCACTCTGTGTTTCTCATCTTTTCTGGAACACAGAAAACTTTTGCATGGTCCCTGTCCAGAGGATGCCAGGATGGATGGGCTAGGGAACTGATATGACCAAGATGAGGGAAGGAGATGCTGGGGTATATGAGATTCCCATCTGACCATGAGCAAAGTTCTGTTTCCATCAGTTTCTTTCCCAGACACTCCTAGTGAGATGAAAGCTGAAATTCCTCACCTCACTTGTTCCTCTAACAGAAAAACCTGCCTCTCCAAACCCTACCCCTACTGTTAACCTTATGAAACCAGTTAGTCCCCTATCTCAACCTCTTCTGTCAAGGTCCTCCATCCCAGCCAGATGCCTGGCAGCGAGCCTCTCCAGAGCCCTGGTAAGGGGAGAAGCAGTGAGCAAGTGCAGAGCCACAGGAAGGTTTGTCCTTGGGAACAACCCAGGAGTGTAACACCGCACCCCCGCTGCACCCAACTCCTCCAGCAGGGTTCAGACAGTGACTGCTGCCCAGGCAAATCCTCTAATTAAGACAGGGCTGGTATCCCTGAACAGGTAACCTGCCTTTATCCTCTCCAAAGATTGAAATACTTGGCACAGAGACCTCTGTATGAAATTGAATTTTAACCATCCCAGATGTGGGCAAGCCCATCCTGTCATGCAGCCCAAGATGCATGACAGGATGCATGCAAGGATGCACTGGAGCACAGATGCTGCAGATAGAGAAATGGCAAGTGATGAATAAGCACACAGGAACTACAGTCACCTCCTAAATGCTTTTGTCAACCTAATCTTCCTGGGTGACAGGAACATACAGGACCTTGGACCAGTTATAAACTGGCATAAGCACAGAATAAACTAAGTTTATTCTAAGAGTAAATAAACAAAGAGTGAAACTAAATTTAGTTTAACTAAATAAACTAAGAGTTTATTTCCTGTTTTTTAGTAACAGCAGTTCATAATAATTGAAAAAAAGCCCAGGTAATTAATATTTCAGTGTGCTGAAGGAAAGTGAAAGGTTGACATCCTTGTGTTTAAAAATATAGAGAAGCCTGAGATGAGGATGAAGACCATCATTTTGCTGAGACCCAGAAGCTCACTGTCTGACATCTGAACACAGTCAAATGTTTCCCCATTCCCTGACAGGAAACCTCCCCAAAATCCAGGCAGCACATGAAGGGGGCCAAGAAGGACCTGAAAATAACCACCTGTACATCAGGATCCAGAACTGCCTTAAATGAAGCTAAAGAGATACCACACACCTTAGAGCAAACCTAGCTTTGAACCCCCAGCCACGCCAACCCCCTAATCTACATCTGTACAAGCTTGCTGGCACAGCCAGCAGGGATATATGCAGGCTGAGAAGTATTAAGGCCCTTACTGAGTTGCAAGAAAGATTGCACTGAAGATTTTTTTTAGTAAGTGTGCAAAACTTGGCAGCTCTGCTCTGTCACGCTGCCCGTCCTCTGCTGCACCACATATCCCTCCCCCTGGTGCCCCCAAACCCAACAGGAGGGAGATTCCTCCAGCACCATGCAAAGAAAACAGCACACAGGGGGAGCAGACATCCCCCCTGCAGTGTGATTTGGGGGTAAATTATGCTGCCTTGCCAGGAATGAGCAGTGACCACCATCACAGGCCAGTGGATTTCTCCCCACAGCTGCTGGGGCGATTCAGCCTTTGCTGAGGACTGGCATGGAAATCTGCACTGAATCAAGGGGGGTTCTCACCATTAACCTTCCTGATCAGGCAACTGGGAAGAGCTCTGGAATTGGCCCTAATGGGTTCTCCACTTGACTCCACTGACATTCCCAGTTAGCTGAAGCAGTGCATGCAGCACCCACTCACTTGCACAGACTCAGAACACTCTGTGGCTATTGAACCAGCATTTTCCAAGTGTGATAAAAATACCCAAACCAGCTCCTTTTCTGTGCAAATGAATCTGCTTGGTGCTGGAGATGTTTGTTAGCGCCACAAACAACTGCAGGATAGCATGGCCACCGTTGCCGTCACATCCACATAGATCTTTCTTTGCATAAACAGGCATTTTTGCTGAGGTCTTAAAAATACCATCTTGCTCTGAAAAAATTGCATAAACTCCACAACAATGGCCATGCATGTAGCTGTAGAAAGACTCAGTGCAGACCTGCCACTTGTCACAGCCACCTTGCCCCTGTCACTGAAGCTACACTTTGAGTTTCTACCTGTCTCAATACAGAACTCATCCTTTCTGCAAACATGGAAAAGAAGAGTATTCCCTCCTGCATTTCATGCCTTACACGTTTTGGACAGAAAGAGCCAGGTCAGTTGTGCCACCTTTTCTTTGTGCCTGTGCTGTGGTAAAATAACTGCGCAATTTAAGGTGATGCCAACAAAACCTCTGGGGACTCTGGGATCAGTAGAGACCCAATGTGGCAGCTTGCAATGTGGAAATTGCTCACATTCACACCAAACAACCTCAGACTTCCAAATCCAACAAAATAACTCGAAGAGACAGGGATGAGACAGAGAAACACTTGCATTTAGGTACAGCAAGGAAAAGGAGCCCTTAACACACCACCTCAACTCTGAAGGCAGGACCTGTACCACTCGCAGGGATCAGCACACAGCCAGCAAACACTGGATTACTTTTAATGCGCTTGGAATAAACCTGTGCTCACAGGGAGGCCTGGCATGAGGTGCCCAGTACCGTGAAAGTCTCATATGAGCTCTGTGGGAAGGTTTAAGTAGCACATAGGTGGAATATAAGCTTTATAGAGTCCTCTGAGAGACGCAGGTGCCCCCACCAGCCTGGCCTGCCATCCCGGCCGCAGGATATGTCCCCACCGAAGGGTGTGATGTCCCCACCGTGTGCCTGGAGCTACAGCTAACTCTGGCCGTGTCCACACGAGGCCCAAGCCCCACAGACACCGGCTCCTCCAACATGGGCAGGACCAGGCGATGCTGCAGACCCACCCCCGGTGGCCATTACCTGCTGAGCCCATACTCTGGGGGCGGCTGGTAGCGGACGAGGGCCAGCTCTGCCCGGGCAGGCTGGGGGGCGGCGTAGGCGGCCTTGAAGACATCTTGTGATGACTGCTCGCCGTAGAAGAGCCTGTGCTCCTGCGCCTTGCTGCCTGGGACTGCTGCCTTGCCTTTGTAGGGGTACTCGGGAGGCGGGCCCCGTGGGTCTGTGGCCTTGCTGGGTTGTGGGGCTGCCTTGAAACCCTTCCCACCTCCTGGGGCTGGGGGGTGCTGCTTGGCCCCATTCCTCTCCAGCGAGAGCTGCATGATCCTCTCGCTCAGTGAGCGGACATGGCCCTGCTTCAGCTCTTTCAGCGCCTCATCCTTGTGTGCCTGCCCGCTGTTGGCCCGGTTCACTGTCGGCCTCCCCTCCGTCCTGGACTTTTGGCCAGAGGAGTCATAAAAACCCGGTGTGGCGGCAGCGGCCGGCGGCGCAGGCTGCCCACGGAAAAACTGAGACTGGGCCTTCGCCTCCTCATAGGTGGGGAGCTCCTCGGTGCTGTGCAGGGGCTGCAGGGCCCGAGGCTGCTTCTCCATGGCAGCACCGTCCCCCTGGTGCTCCTGCCCCTGTGGTTCCTGCCGCCCTGATGGCTGGACCATTGGCAGGTCTTCGGGAGCGAGGTTTTCTGCAGAAGAGAGAGTGCTGGCAGTGCTGTTGGAGGGGCCGGCGCTGCCCGTCGCCTGGTGCTGTATGGCCAACAGGTTCATGTTCTCACTGGGGTTGCCATACCTCAGCCGCTCCTGGATCAGGCGCTGCAGGACAGTGCTGGCTGCCACCTCCTCCGCCCCTCGCATATCTGCCTCTGGCACACGGCGGAAGGTGGCTGGGCGCAGGGTGCAGAGGGTCTCCTCGGCTGGGCAGGGAGAGAAAGGCTGCCATTAGCTCTGCTGTCCAAGAGGTTTAATTCCCCCTGCTGTTTCTTCCCTTCCTACATACCACAATGGTCACCCTGTGCCCAGGATGCAACCCATGGGCAGTGTCCTGCCAGGATTCCCCTGGCAGCACAGGGGACATGGCTGGAAGCCAACAAAGGAGGCAGAGCACTGCTCCCTGCTCATCCTCCACCCCTACAACCTAATTCTGCTTGGCAGTGACCCCTAGGAACACATTTCAGTCCCCTCCCGGGCCTTCCTCTCCATAATATTCCATGCGTCCAGCACCCACAGCTCTGAACCTCCCTCTAAGTCAACAAGGGACATTCCATGTCACAGGGAAATTTGGTATTTTCTAACATGGTTAGGATAGGATAGGATAGTAAAGTGGTTAGGATAGGATAGGATAGGATAGGATCCTACAATGGTTATTTCATCCCACTGCTTGGCCAATTCAAAACTCACAAAAAGTTGAAGCATTTTATTAAGGGCCTTGTCCAAATGTTCCCTCTTTAAACACTGACAGGCTTAGGGCATTGACCACGTCTCTAGGAAGCTCATTCCAGTGTTTGACCTCTCCCTGGAGATGGCTTGCACAACTTACAGAGGCAGCCTGCATGGCAATACCAACTGCTGTATTTTTGATGGCCAAAGGTGTAAGTGTACTGTGTGCCATGACAAGATAAAATGTAAAATGTGTCATAGAAAACCTGTGAAATGGAACTGAAAATTAAATGGTCCTAAAGGTCTGAGAATAATCTGTGCTCTGGCATCTTCCTCTAAAACTGCAATTTCCCCTCTGGCTGAAAACATTATTTCCAAGGGAGTCAATACTAACTGTTGTAATTTTGCTGGGTCAACACAAGGAAGGCATTATGGTTATAGATGTAATGGCAGCATTTAAAAAGAAAGCACAGAGAGATTAGCTACACAACCCTAACACAGGCTACTGAAGTCATTCAGCCAAGGGCACCATGTTTGCATTACATAGGCAGTGGAGCTTGCCTGGAGCTAAGCATCTAGAAGCATTTGGACAAAGCCCTCAGGCACATAGTGTGATTCTTGGGGTGTCCTGCATAGGGCCAGGAGTTGGATTTAATGATCCCAATGGGTCCCTTTCAATTCAGCATATTCTGTGATTTAACCATGGCTGAGACCTCTGGAATCCCTCCTTCCCGGAGCCCTCCTTCCATCCCAAAAGTGCTGTAAGATGCCTTTCTGAACACTGTCTGAGCTTAGAGGAATGTTCCTGAAAGACTCCAGTGCAGACAAAAGTGAGAAGAGTCTTCCAGTGTCCCCAGGCAAGAAGGAGGTGCTTTCTGCAGTTCAGTTTCTTGAGGTCACTCTTGGTAACTTTCTCGCTCCTGCTGTTCCCAATTCTCAGAGGAGTTTGTTAGGACTTAGATTTGTTTTTTGGCATTTGAAAGCAGTTTAAAAGCAAACTTTCTCTTGAGGTCTGGTCATTTCCCTGAGGTTTCATCAGTTACTACACATACTGTGAGATAACTTATATACAACCCAGATGCCAGAGGGAAAGAAAAGCCTTTGACTCTTAACAATGATAAGAGGTCATTTCGGCTAACATTTCTGTGGCAAAGCCTTAAAGATGCTTGTGGGCCTCAAGAGGGAGAGAAGATTCCTAGGCTGTTTCACTCCACACCTGCCCTAGCAGATACACTTCTCCTGCTTTCCCTGAAACAACATTATCTGCCTGCCAGCCTCACTAGCTGGGGTTGTAGCCTGGCCACCAGCTCTGAGAGAGTATGTCAGCTCCTCGAGATGGTGTTTGAGCCAGGAAGATGCACAGACACACAGTGCATCTCCATCTACCTGTCTGCTCAACGGCCAAGTATCCAGTTGCTTTAAATGCCCCTGCAGTTACAGCAAACTCTTGCTGCTTTGTTCATGTTATCACAGCACACAGAGGCCTCATCACACAGGACATTTTTGCAGGCAAGCACTAGTGTCTCCCTAACACACCAGAAAGCTTACAGTCTAGGCTGTTAGACAATGCCTGAGAAAAGCCTGAGGAAAGGGGATAAAGTGAACGTCACACAGTCAAGGCAGTTCTTTATAATACATCAGGATTTCCACTTCAGTGCTAGTCACGTTATCATCCATCATCTGGGAGGTGTACTTTAAATTGACTATTATTGAAGTCCAGAAGGATTGACCACAGTGAGCTTTACACAGTGCCTATGGTCTTGCTCCATCAGCAAAAGAGCCAGGGAAATTGGTCAAGCTGTGCAGTGAAATGCAACCGTGTCCTGAAGGACAAGTGGAAATGATGCACCCTCCACAAATACAGCTGACAAGTGATGGTGGGTCACAATACACAAGTCAAAGGTAACTTTGACTCTATGAAGAATGAGAAGCTGGCCTTCAACTCTCTAAAGATTATTTGCAAATGGTTTAAACTGCTCAATTTATACCTTGGGAAAAACATGCAAGTAAATGCAGCGGGTTCATACAGAAGTGTGGCCGTGCACTCACCGGCTTTTTCTTTGGCACTGATCACTTCAGGCATTAGCGGGGACACTTCATGCCTGCCAGGAAACAACTGGTGATCCTGGTAGAGAAAGCCAGTGTCTTCCAGTACCTGAACTGGGCTGGTAGGCTTGTAACAAACAGATGTGGAGCCTGTAAGAAAGAAGAATGGAACGCCAGTAAAGAAACCGCATGAATGACAAAACGTGAAGCCATGACTTATGATAGTAGTCAAAATAATTTTCTTGAGCATGGAGAGGTGTTGAGAAGCCCTTCTGAGGCCAGTGAGCAAACCACCTCTTCAGTCCTCACTTCCCAAATAGCACATTAGGTCTGAGGAACAAGAGGCAAAACACTAAGTCACCAGTGCTGTTTCATGCATTGACCCAGCCTGGCCTACAAGGTCCTCAGTCGAGGTACAAAGAAAGGTTTGTAAGAGCTAACAGTGAAAAGTCACAAGCTCACAAATCAAGGCATAGCCCCAGGACATGAAACCAACAGAGCCAGCATAAAACTGAACAAGGGAGTGGGTAAAAAAAAGGAAAGGTGAGGACACGGCCACACATTAAACAGGGCTATAGTCTGGGAAAGGTCTTACCACAAAATCTGCTCCAGAGTAATAGTTTAGCAATATAGAAAATTGCTGAGACATAAAATACAACCAGTGCTATCAAGGGAGAGAGTTTATAAATCACTTTGTCTAGATGTTCTTAATATGGTAAGCAGCAGATGTAGCTGGAGGACCATGGGAATTTGTGTTGCAGACCAACTGCACAGGAGCTGCATGCCCCAGCCCCAGCATCCCACAGACACTGATGGCTGGACTGCTGGTTTTGGCTAGGACAGAGTGAATTTTCTTCTCAGTAGCTACTGCAGGGCTATGTTTTGGATTTGTGCTGGAAACATTGTTGATAATACAGGGATGTTTTAGTCTCTACTGAGCAGCACTTAAGGCCTGCTTGCAACTTGGCAAACAACACGGCTCATCCTAAATCTGTTCTCAGGGATGCTTGTTTTAACAAACTGATACAAAATTCATCACAGCTGTGTTAAGCCAGGAACAACATTGGCTTGACCCTATATTTCAAACCACACATGACATTGGCATAATCCTACAATTCAAGAAAGGTACAGACTGTACAGCATCCAAAGGAGGTCTGTAAAGATCATCACTGGGCTGTAGAACCTGTTCTGAGAGGAAAGGCTGAAGGTGTTAGGTGCTTTCTCCCTGGAGAAGAGAAGGCTGTGAGGGAGCTCTCATTACAGTCTTGCAGCATTTAAAGGGAGGCTACAGAGAGGGAAAAGGCCCTCTTTTCACAAGGCGCTACAGTGAGAAGGGGCAGCAAGCACAAGTTGCACTAAGAGATGTTTTATCTTGACATAAGGATGAAACTTTTTACAGTGAAAACAATCACTCACTGAACAACCTCCCCAGGGATGTGGCAGACTCCCCATCACTGGAGGTTTTCAGTATGCTATTAGACACTGTCCTAGATAATCTCATCTAAATTGTCTCCTTCCCTCAAAAGGTTAGACCAGATGATCTGTGAGGTCCCTTCCCACCTGGTCTGTTCTACGATTTTGTGAGTTTTTATTTTCTCATTTTTCTGAGAACTTACTCATTTTGTAAAGAGAGGCTCCTTGAGGTTCAAACCTTGGAAATGGCTGCAAGTACCCTAGCACAACAGGCACACAGCAGGCTCACTCTCCACTCACCCCTATGGTTGTCACAGGTTTTAGGCTAAGGGAATGGTCATCAGCCTCTAGCCATTGCCAAGGACTTGCCTGAGCAGGAGGCAGAGTGCTCAAAGTGGCAGTGGTGATGCATCCAGTCGTCCCTGTGGGGCAGGAAGCCCACAAGCATAGGGATCCCCAGCACCCCACTCTGCAGGAAAAACAGTCAACCACAAATGATCTGGATTTATTAATCCTGACTGCTTGGTTTGTGCTCAGCTAACTGTATGCTCCCTGCATATATTACACAGGTCATCGCTAACCCCATGCAACTGCATGGAGCAAGGCAGCAGGGGGATGGCAAGGGGGTAGGATCCAGCCTGTCATTTCTACAGGCATGAAGATACTATTTTCTTCTGTGCGAAGAGGAGAACATTTCTGCAAAATGTTAATGAATTCATCACTTTACCATTCATATTATGCACGAATGTGTATGGCAGTTATCTATATTTAGAGAGCAAGAGGGAAAGATTGCTTGCTTGAGTAGATCTAAGCCATATATGTATGTGAAAACAAGCATATGAGACTGCTCTGTAAATTGTGCTGATGCTGACACAGACCCAAGAAAAATCTCAAGTACGCTAACTTCCAAAATTATTGGTCTACTCTGGTAGAGAATAGGATTAAAGACACCCTTGGTTGCTCCTCCACACACACAGTCCTGCCTTGGAATTTGGAATCCTGTATGTAACCAGTGCATTTCAAACCCGAGCTTGTTTTATGAATAAAAAGTATATTGGGGTGAAGCAAAGAAAATCTGCACACCCAAAGAAGAAGACAAGCAGCTTCAAGCACTACAGACAACCTGGGCAGCCAGCAGATACTGGCTTGGACTCACCACTCACCAAAGAGAATTCAAAAGAAGTATCTGTACAGGAACCTGTATCCTTGCCTTCTGCATTTCGAGTCTGTAGGCATCCTTGGGTCACGGTTTCAAGTTTTACAAGATGGAGACCAAAGACATGGCATTTTCTTTAACAGGAGCAGAAATTCTCATCTAACCACTTGTCCCTGGTTGTCATAGCAGAGCAATATTCTACCAAAATCAGGACTGGTAAATGCCAACATTTGCCAAACTGCTCAGTTTCTGATCTCTGTTATATCACAGTCAAAATCAAGTAGCCCCGATCTGGGCAGAAACTACTGGGCTGAGCTGTACTCATGTTGATTTTTTATCATTGTAAAATGATGTCATGATGTTTTATGATGTTAAAAATGATGAAACAATATTTTATGTTCATTTACAATAGGTTTTAATAAAATGCCAGCTGTAACTGACAGCAAACCAGTTTCTGTGTAACAAAGAAAACAGCTGCCAATAGATCAGTGTTTGGCATACAGCCACAATCCAGATCATGGGCAATAAGGCACCACTTGAAAGCTTAGTGGAACCTCACAAGCCATTTGGAGCAAGGCACAAGCCTTATATCTTTCTCCCCTTGCTGTCACTGGAGCCTTCCAAATCCCAACTCCCCTCTCTGAAGGGAAAGGCTTTATTACATCCAGCTCTGACATGGTGCAGGGCACCCATCCAATGGCCAGGGACTTGTTCCTTTCCCAGACCTCCTCATTCCTCTACAATGCTCCCCAGAAGAGCAATTTTCATCCCTATAACTGATTCCTAGTGCCAGCACAGTGGTGCCCAACAGCCGAGAGTTAAGAAGCCAGTTGAGGGCAACATAGGATGAAGATCATCATCCTGCCAGGGGTGTGTCCCTGGGGAATGGCTTTTTACCCATACCTAGCCCAAACAAGCCACAAACCACAGCTGCTGCAGCTGCTGCCCCATCTTTTGTGACAGCCACTGCCAAGAAGAACTGACCTCATCATGTCTGTAGGTGCCTGCAGGCAGCTGCCAGCTGTGCTGTGCCCTCTGCTCTCCCCCTCCCGAGGCCAGTCCAGCCCTCTCTGCCCCAGAATGCCAGGATGCAGCCCAGTCCACAGACATCATGCCTTCAATTGCCATGTATCTAGCGTCTCTTATACCCAGCTCTATAAGACATGACCATATTTTTGGCCCAGTTCAGTCCTTGCTAAATTGGGTAGCTGCTCCAGGCCTTCATTTCTGCGTCTCAACCAACTCTCTTACATCTAAGTGACTGCCTGACACCAATTCGTTTTCCTTTTCTTTTAGATAAGCATGCATTCCACTGTGCAGAAGCAGACATATTATCCTGAAGGTTACTGCACAGCGGTGCAATTCATTTGAAGATTCGGAACTATTCAAATTAATCAGTTGCTAAGATTAACACCAGACAGTCAGCCAGGACCCAGAGACAGTGGAGCAGCACTTAAATATTTCCTGTTTCTGATGTGGCTTCAGTCTGGTTTTGAAAAGGATCTAAAGCAAACCACATAGGAAGCTCACTGCTGTGACATGAGAGGAAGGCCATGTTTTTAGAGCAGTAACAGCATCTCCAAGAAACAAATTTACAAAAACAGTCAGAGAAAATGGTTTTCTTACAGCCAAACTCTACTACTACTCTCATCTTCAGCAAAACACCAGAAGATGCCAGTTGTGAAAACACAGCTTGCTGCTATTTAGAGGCAACACCTCAAGGCAGAGCCCAGGTAATGAGTTTCTGCATCACACCCATTGCCCACCCAGGCAACATAATGTGGCTGCCCGCAGCACAGCCCATGCTGCTGGCACGCATGACTCCTCCTCTACCACCCAAAAGCCACCCAGCCAAAGAAAACAACAGAGCTGACCTCCAAAAATTCCTCTTTCAATCTGTACCCTACTGACCAAGTGGTTCAAAAGAGACTCAGGTGCTTCAAATATGATCCTGAGCAATCATCTGAAATTAAAAAGTAAATAAGGAGGCTTTACACTTTCCTATAAACCCTGCCACAGTATGTCAGGGAAGTCCAAAAATGACAGGAGAAAAATTACATCGTTTCCAAGCCCACATCTGTCCTTCTGTATCATAACCATGCCAAAAAGGAGTATAAATACCTTATTCGACATTTTAAATATTTTCTCTGCCCTGCTGCTGCATAAAAATTTCAGGTCAAAAAAGGAAGATAATTACTTAAGGGAAATAACAAAAGGACAGTAAAGCTCACCAAGGTCTCAGGGGCTGCACGAAGGCTGTGCCATGAATTGCCCAGGGTAGACCAATCAGTCCCCGCAGTGGGTTACAGGGACCCTCTGTTGAGGCCAGATACCCCTCCATGTGCATCCTGGCCCATGAACCCTACTTTCTCCCCTAAGCATTGGCCCAGTCTTGAGAGCAGGGATTGCCATACCGCAGCCACACAGCCATGCCACTCTCCCAAAGCTGGGAGGAAGATTTGAGTTTCCTTTGGCACAGAAAAAAAAAATAACTCATGTGTCTCGCTTCTTGGTTAAAGTATAAAAATTGGACTCCTAACAATGTCACAAGGGATGCTTTTGGTACCTCAAACAGCACTGGGATTCTTTTGCAGCCACAACTCCAATGAAGAACAGGGACTCAGGCAACCACTGGTGATTGCTTTCCATCAGCAGCTCCCCAGTCAATTCCCAAGTTTTCTAGGTCACTTCTGGGGTGCCTGACTCATCCCCACACCCCATAATTCTGCGTGTGAACTTCACATCCACTGCCAGGGCTCCTGAGCCCTGTGAGGACTGACCAACCATCACTACACAGGAGCAGAGCAATATCTTGCAGGAAAAAAATCCAACATACATTAATAATGCACACCAGATGTGAGTGAGCAGCACCTCTCATTTCGCACATGAAAGTGAGAGAAGCTGCACCCCTGTGCCTGGCAGGATTATCAGACCGAGCTACTCCTCCACAACTCACCGCTCTAGGGAAAGAGATCCTCATCCCTGTATCAGCTCCAGGATCCAGGTTGTGCTATTCCACTGCTCAAGAAGAGTTTCTGGAGTCACCCATCCTTGGTACTGTCATTCCACTCTCCAGAAAGTGCATTGTCCAAGAAAGCACAAGCAAGACTAATGGGAATAGGCAATGGAGTCAGCCAAACCTTGTCTCTCCCAAAGAATTGTGCTAACACATCCAAATTTAACTGCCTACAAGGATGAACA
Source organism: Peucedramus taeniatus (assembly GCA_013400575.1). Lineage (NCBI taxonomy): Eukaryota > Metazoa > Chordata > Aves > Passeriformes > Fringillidae > Peucedramus > Peucedramus taeniatus. The sequence goes on from WBNO01006746.1 coordinate 66,309, forward strand.
TTCTCCATGAAACTTCAGCCTCATGTGCTTATTTTCATATAGGCTTCCCTTCAGCAAAAACCAAAGCAGGGGAGAAAAAAAACTATGAGAGCAGCAAAGCAAATGTGCTTTGAAAGCAGCTCCCAAACCTGGCACGAGATCAGATGGATACAGGAGAGAGAGGAGCCAAGCCTGCCTCCCCGAGAGGTCCCCTTGGATGCCTGCACTTCTCCGCCTTCCCGATGGAAATCAGGTGTACTGGCATGTAGGGGCAAACAGTGCCCATCACCACTCTTTCATCTCAGATGGTAACAGGTTTTATAATGCTAGAATAACATGCTGGTTTTTCCCCCCCATCCCAGGCTCACCCCAGACAAAACGCAGGATACAGGCAGAGTATTCTCATCACACCTCCAGGTGCCAAACATTACCTGGGCATTAACCTGATGGAGGAAGAGATGCATATTCCTTAGGCAGCTGAGCTAGGCTTTGCAAAAATATGCACATTTTTAAGGTCTCTTTATATTATAAGCTACACATCTGCCTTCACAGCTATAACATTGAGTCTACAAATACAGCCAGCCCAAATTTATTCAAAGAATTGAATCAATAATTGAAACTCTTGCTTTGATCAAAGTGCCAGTGGCACAATGACAACTCATGTCACCATTGCTGCTCTGAGATGAAAGGATAAGTATTATTCAGAGCTGAAAGTAGGGGAAGAAACTCCTGGTAAAAGAGTGAAATACAAAGGCTGACATGGAGCTCGCAAGTGAGACAACACTTCTGCTACAGCCACACCACTTGTCAGCCTGGCAACTGCCTGCAGACATTTTCTCTACACTATAAATTCTGATTTCCAAGCAATAAAAAAAACCTCCAAGATAAAAATTCATCACATAAATTCTTAGGGAAGGAAATCTTCTTCCACCGAGGGAAAAAAGCAAAACCATCAATCAGCTACAACATACAGACAAGACACTTGTAGAGCACGAGTTTAAGTCATGATAAACTTTGCTGTACTTACTGCCTTTAAAAATGATCACATTACAGAAAAGCACTGGCATGATCCATGTCACTCTGATATTTAAGCCCTCCCATTAATTAACCAGAAGTGAAATAGGACCTAGGTCTGTAGATCATTCAGTCTTAGTTCCTTGTTACTTCAAGCAACTATGTTATAAAATTCCCTTCTTGAATTGAATAGCCTCCTGAAGAAGAGGAATTTTTTTCATCCCATTTGGAGGAGGTTTTGGGATCTCTCTTCCTCAGACACACACAAATATTCCTCTTGCTTCCCACTCACAGTTATGGACATTGCTCTTTATGCTTTTTTTTTTTTTTTTTTTNGTGTCCTCTAGGTTAAATAGCTTTCTCCCTGAGTCATTCCCACAAGCTTTCAGTGTACAAAGGAGCCTGGGATAAGGACAGAACAAAAATAGTACAAAGGCTGTACAGTACTCTCTAACTGAAAAGGCAGGCATTGAACTCTATCGTATGGATTTCTAGAGTTTTTCCATTTTTTTTAACATGAGCAACAAACCATCCTAACGATCCACATTTCTTCACTTGATCTGTGTGAAGAACTGCTTGTTCTTCACTAAGATAACCCTACACTAAGCAGAGTCTTTGCACAAATCTGAAGTGTCATAAAGCAAAAAGAAATTAAACCTTCTTTCCACCAGAAGATATATTACAATTATGATCCTTCCATTATTAAATCATTACATGCAATTCATATTCAGCCACTTTTAAAATGCAGAAATTTAATAAAGGTGCTGTACGTAGAAGTGCTAACAAGATAATTGCCTGTAGTTCTCGCTCCCAGATGGCTCAGCTCAGATTTAGAACAGGGAAAATCACAGCAACAGCCACCGGTGTGGTGCCATTATACCAAAGCCAGCCTCAAAATGGCACTGGTCACAAATAGGACACATCCCAGGGAATGGGACATGCCACAAGCAGGGACCCTCTGTCTGTCCCAGATGACCATCACAGGCAGGAATTTCACTAAAAACATTTAAAATCATTAAATCATTCATTAAATTAAATTAAATTAACAATGTCATTATTTTCCAGCCTGAGACTTGATCACTGGGGTTACTGTTGTCTAAAGCACATTTATATTTGTGTTAGCCAACATGGTCAGAGCAGATAAACCCGAGTGCTTCTCAGTTAATTAACCCCATGCTATGTGTCCTTGAGACATGGCATGCCCCTGTGTATCACCCCTCTCCTTAGCTGGTGCTTCCTTGACACATGTTGGCTCTCATTGCCTGGTTTGCACAAAAATGACGCACTACAACTTCAACATGTGGGACAGACATGCACCAGGAAACCCACAGCCACACACCGTGGTGGGACACATCTGACCTGGAAAAGGCCACTGGAAGCCAACAAATGCTGCAGGACCTCCTGCCACTAATGGGATGCACCTTACTGTGTGGACAAACTCTGCTCTCACATGCATCAATCCAAACCTGGAGCATTTTCATCAGCTTCTACAGATGTACTTGAAATTTACACCCACAGTAGCACCTCACCTATTTAAAATAGGTGGTCACTAAAAGGGATAAAAATGGACATGTACATTTCCTAAATGCAACACTTGAACAGAAAAGCTGCCCTAAGGATTTTTTTAGAGGTGATGTTGTTGTTGTTAGTATTATTTTCTACTTCCATCTATTTCTACTTCTGCCCTGAGTGGAAGGCAGGCTGTTCCATTTAAAAATTCAGGACACAAATGGGGACCAGATTACATCTATCCCAAAGCTGCCAAAAAGCAATTGCTGTATGAAACCAAAAATCCTCCTGGGATTTTTCTCAAATCTGCAAAATATTCCCGAGCACTAAACTTTCCACTAGGACTATTACATTAGCAGATAGCCTGTGTGAAAATCCAAGTATGCAGCTGTCCTCCTAATGGTTTCCAGGACAAGAAGGCTGCACAGGGCACACACTCCTGCCTTAGCACTAAATAACATTTATACCAGACCTGGCCTTTAAAGTGAGTTACATGCCTATCACTGAGAAAAAAAGGCACTGTGGACTCAGGCTTTCGTTTCCTGAAGGAAAGCTGCAATGGTCAGCAGCAACATCTCCACATAATCCTGAAACACTCATGTGCACAGACTCTGGTTGTGCCTCACCCTCCCTGGGCTGCTGCTGGGATCCCTTCCAACCCCCTTAGGTGTGCCTTTGCTGGAGAAATGCAAAGCCTTTGGCTCTGTGCTGGTGTATCCTCACAGAGGAGCTCTGGCAAGGAGCTGTATCCGTGCATCCACTCCTCCATCCAGGGACTGATGTGCAGAGGGTTTGGTCCAGATCGCCATGGGAGGCCAGGACTTGGAAACTGCCCTCACTCCTGTCACCAATCCTGCAGATACCTGGACTTAGGAAAGGCCACATATGCCTGTTTGGATTGAAGCTGCCCTCCTCCAGCAGCTCCAGCAACTCCAGCAGCTGAGTGCTTTCCAAAAGAAGAGGGAAAGCAAAGTTTCCCCTGCCAAATTTTGACAGAGAGAAAAGGGGAGCAATGGACATCAGGACAGATGAGAATGGACATGCAGGTGACTGGGGGGTCCCAGTGGCCCCACACAGCCTGGGGAATTTGGGAGGGCCAGCAACACTGGGGGGCACATACCTCCCCTATTTAACAACCTAAAACCAGCCTCCCCGAATTCATCCCCTCACACCACTGCTCCAGTCGTGGCTGGGGATGAGGAAGGCTGGGCAGGACATGGACCCTCCATGCAGGACCATACCATGCACCCAGCACAGCCTCAGAGAGGGTTTTACTATGGACTCTTGCCAACCCAATATTCCCTGCCCTCACCACTTGGACATTTCTTGAAAATGTATTTATAGAACCCTTGGAAAAGCTTTTCTGGCCATTAGAAATGACTATGTATATGTACACATATATATGTATAAAAGTAAATATATACACATGGTCTATATTTTATTTATATACAATATATGCAGCCATATATGTCTATAGCTATGTAAATATATAAAAATACATAAACATACATCTACATATATTTCAATATATATTTAGTATCTATATATAACTATATACATGCACACCTGTTAGCAGGAATGGCGCTGCCAGCTAGCTGCGCTCAGGAAAATTCATAGGACTCATGTTCACTGCCATCCTTCTATCAGGAAGCTTTTAGGCTTATTTCTATACATAAAAAGACAAAGTCTGAACTCAGTGGATGCACAAGAAGGGCCTTGCAGACCCTCAGCCACCAGATCGTTGTCTCTGACAGCAGCTGTCCATAGCTCCCGGGATGCTCACACAGCACCAGGAAAGAGAAAAAAAAACCTCTTTCCATCGAAAGAGGAAAAAGCCCAAGCAGCGACCTTCCTGTACTTAAAGCTATGAATCACAAAACGTGGCAGGAGGATTCGGGTTAAACTCACAACGCGGTTTTTTTTTTTTTTTTTTTTTTTTTTTTTTTTTTTTTTTTTTTTTTTTTTTTTTTTTTTTTTTTTTTAATACTGTCCTTCTTTTTTTTTTTTTTTTTTTTTTAACCGGAGTTTATCTTTGTTCCTGCATGGGTAGGAAGGTTAAATATAAAAAAGTTCCCTCTCACCATCCCCCTGCAATAACAACGTGAGAAAGCGCTCTCCCGGCGTGGGAGGGCCCTCCTGCGTTTCTCCTGCGGCCAGCGCTGCCGCCTCATGCTCCCGCGGGACGGGACGGGGCCGGTGTTCCCGGTGGGTGCTCCGGGGCCGCTCCGAGTGACAGCCCGCCGCCGGGGACCCGCGGGGACGCCGCGATCGCTGCTGCGGAAACGGCAGCGGCCGCTCCGAGCGCCGCTGGAAACATTCCCCGCGTTCCCGACCGGCGCTTCGCTCTTCCCGGGAGCGCCGGGGTGGCGAACC
>WBNO01006746.1:71575-113452 GCA_013400575.1 Peucedramus taeniatus
AGGCGGGGCGGGTCCGGGGGCGGTGCAGGCACCTCCCGGCGCGGGGCGGCCGCTGCCTGCCCCCATCGCCCCTCCTGTCGGGGATGAGGGGGAGGAGCGTTCGGGGGAGCCTCGCACCCCAGCTTGGAGGCTCGCAGCCCCATCCGGAGCCACTGAGGGCACCTGGGTACGCCCGGGGTGAGCCTGTGTGGCAGCACGGCTGCTCCGCCTCATGTCTGGGGATGCTCGGGATCTAAATCCCGACCTAGAGACCGCCACAGACTCCCTGGTCCTTTGCGGGACAGTTGGTGGGGGTTACACCGAGTCTCAAGCCCCTGAATTAACCCTGGGCATCCTCCTCGCCTCCCAGAGCTCTAGCTTCTCCTTGTGCATGGAGGAGTCGATGGCTATTCGGGGTTTGACTGGGGATATCATTTCGTTCCTAAATTCATCTCCCCGTTCCTAAATTCAGTGCCTCATTTCTAAACACATTGCCCTGCTGCCCACCTGCTCCATCACACGTCTTTGTGGTTTGGCACACCAGCTTCACGGGACGAGCGTCCATTAGGGCTGGAGTGACCACGGCTCCATCTCCACAGACCACTCCAGCCCTGCTGCCAAGGGTTTGACAGAGGGGACATAGCAGGAGAGCTCCTCTGGTGTTTGCACAGCATTTCATTCCCATCCCTGCAGCCATGTGAACACAGACTGGGTTGGGCAGTCCCAACACATTCTATGCCCATCACTGCGCCATAGGGTCTGCATCTTTTGGGATGACACTGCCAGAACACTATTTGGGTTTCCCCATCTCAATGCTTCAACTTCTTTCAGTCCAGTAAGCTGCCCAGTGATGCCAGGATTGTCCATTACTTCTTTCTCCCAGGGACTGATGGTGGCTTCTTCCTCCTCAATACTGGGCCAAATGGATAAAGACAGGTAGGAAGAAATGCAGCAACAGCATGAAGAAACCACTCACTGTCACCACAGCCCCATACAGGGGCACAGCAAGACAGCAGCTGGCCCAGTGCCATGGCCACAGGACTGGATGGATGCAGAGAGGACTCCCAGCAGCTCCAGGCACTGGGAGAGTGCTGTGGCTCACAGCAGTCTGAGGCATTGCCTTTTTGCATCACAAAACCCAGCTTTGCTCAAAATTTGGGTTTTGCTCAGATGCAAGACAGAGGGAAGCTATAGCATATGGGAACAGGCAAAGAAAGAAAAAGCATTCAGTGGTGAAATCTGGTTCATCAGTTCCTGCATCTGAGCATCTCCCATGACAGAAGTTACCCCAGAATGATGTTTGCCATGTGAGCTGGGCATCCTCAGAGATGCCCTTCCCTCCATGCCTGTGTGCAAGGCGAGGTGCCAGTCAGGTGCTGCAATGTCTCTCTGAAGCTTTGAAACTGAAGCATCTTTTACCTGTCTCCCTGAAGTCACCTAATACAAGCTGGGGTTATGCTCAAACAGGGGAGCAGTGAATTGCAAATATGCTGGTTTTTGAGGTGGGGGGCAAGGGGAACCATCACATCCTTGACCTCTTCAGGAGAAAAACTACAGGCCAGTGCTTAGGGTACCAGACTTGGATTAGAGATAGATCTTCCGTTCCTTTGTCATCTGCAGATGCCCTGAGTATGTGGGAGAAGATTAAGCCCAAATTCAGGTTTTTGAATGCCTAAGTCCTCTACAAAGTCATGGGGAACCTTGACAATAGACACCTTGGTCCTCAAGAGAAATTTTCCTTGGATTTTTCAGATTTTCCTGCCTTCCACAGAGAGGTTAGCTTTGCTTATAAGCACAGGTGAATCATGAACCAGTTCAGTTGTAAAATTAAAGTGAAATTTTGCTTGTTAAGTGCCTGTTCACTGTGGCAGATGAAGTGAGATGAGGGCACTGCTGTCCAGTGATTCCACTGAGTCCAGTTCAAAGTGGAAATTCAAGCATTACTTTTTGTCATGTTCCAGCTGTATCATTTGGTTGGGCAAAATGGGACACATTATTTTGGTTATTCTGCTTTCCAGTCTGAGCCATGGGGGGCCTAGGGGCAATCTGGCTGTACTGCCCTTGGCCAAGCAGATCCAGCCTGTTCAAGGGCTTTTTTTGTTTCTCATTCTGGCTCTAGGGTTTGTGCTCCCCTTTCACCTACTGCCGCATGGTTATCAGTGGTGATTTTGGTGCTAAGAACAAATATATCATGAAAAAATATTTTCTGCCATCTTGTCTTTCAGTACAATTGCAAGGATCTGGTGAACCATGCTGTTTTGTTCCCAAGGAAGACTCCTTTTTTTTCTGCTGAAGTATGGTTTCAATTTTCTCTCATGTTATTAATTTTCTGGTATGTATTTCCACATTATTTTCAAAATCTTTTTCCTGTTCAATTCCATTTTGATTTGATAAACTGGTAAGTGGCGACAAAGGATGGCAGATTAGAGAGGGAGTTCTCTAACCCCTTGTAGTTTGATACATCTGATAACCTCTGGGGAGCTGTGTCTGCCCAGGAGGGCAAGGCAACTGCCACTTAAGCTTCTCCCCTTTGCAGCTCCAGTATTTTAATAAATTTCCTACGTACTTAGTAATTTGTTTATTTATATATTTTATTAAAATATATTGTTCCCTAATTTGGGCATAGCTCCAATATTTTAATATTTCTTTTTGTGTTTGTTTGTTTGTTTGATGTCATTCTTCTAAGGAATTTGGGGCAGGAAAGAAGTGCGTTTTTCATCCCTTTTGGTTCTAACCTGCTCAACCAGGACCAAGTGCCGCCAGAACTCCAGTTGTATGGTCAGCAGATATGATATGACAGTGATATCTCTTTTCAGGATTTGACAGTGCTGTCTCTTTTCATTGCCTCCCTTCTGCTTCTCCCTGGTAGCCATGGACTCAGGAGATCCCCATTATCCACACATCTCATGTCTCTTATACCCTGCTAGGGAAAGCAAACACCTCTCATGGATATCCCAGGCATTTTGATGAGCTATATGGGAAGGGAGGAGCACTTCCAGGTGCCACCACGACTTGGTCCTTAGCAGCCCCCTGCATCACTCAGCATTCCTGCTGCATCCCAAACATCTGCTGGCTGGGGACCTCTGAGCAATTGCTACTGACAGACCTGGGGCTGGACCCCTGAGGCCCTGCAGCAGGGATGTACCCATCCCAAACCACGAATGCACATGGGTATTGATGCTCATTACATTTGCAACCAACCATGCGTATAATCCCACAGATCCCAAATGCTGCAAGCAAACGAATAATTGTCCTGCTCCACCTGACACTGCGGCAACCCCAAATTGCCTGCACACAATTCCACTTCTTGCTGTCTCTGCTGCTTTTAACAGTGGCTGATGGGCAGACAGAGGGGTCCAGCTCTGTTAGCACCACCTCTGGGGATGGCACAAACAGCTGCCCTGCAATGCGGAGACCACAGCAAGAGCTGAACCAAGAAATCAGAATACACTGCATAGAAACTTCTACCCAGGCAAATTTAGTAAATAAAAGCCAGAAAGCCTTTGACATAAAAGATGTCCTTACCATACTTCAGGTGGAGAATACCCTCTCTCTTCTTGATAATTACAGGTTTTACCTGCTCTGCAGGGACTTCTAGCTACTGGGCAGAGGCAGATGCTCTTGCAGCATTGGAGCACCACTTTCTAAATCACATCTGCAGAAGGTTTTCAAGTAATCTTGTAATCTGGAAGCTAGTAAACTCAGTTCCAGTAAACCTGGAGCCCCAAAGAAACCCATCCTGCTAAATAATTAGCCATCGTTAAGATTTCTACCACGACAACTGTGTACATTTATCAGATCGCCTCTGTTCTGGTTTGAGAAAACGAGACCAGTGGGGCACCCCAAGTCAGAAATACAATTTATTAGAAAAAGGGAAAAAATGAAATAAAAAGGAAACAAAATACATGCAATAAGAAAAAAACACTGACAAAGTCAGAATACAACCTGACACCCTATGGTGATAGCAGTCTGAGCAGAGTGGTCCTGTTGAAGCAGTGATCCTATAGCAGAATGGGTCTGACGATCCAGCAGTAGCTCTTACCCTCTGGAAGTCCAGTAGGCAAGCGTTGCTGTGGTGTTCAGAGTCCCAGCTTATATCCAGGTTAGAATGCTTTGTTCCCCCCTCTGGGCGGAGCATCTCACAATGGGATGTGAAAAGGTTTGATGGGCCATTAAGAGAAGATTTATCCCTTTTGTGGAAGAGACAATGGAAGCTGCTTTTGGATAGTTTCTTATCAGCTGGCTTATCAACAGAAGATCTCCTATCCCAGTTCTAACGGATGGTAATAGAATACATTTGGTTACATCTTGCTCTGCAGTCCATGACAGCCTCTAATACACATTTCATATGGGGCAGCAGAATTATCTCTGCACATGTTTTTCCAGTTCTGCCAAAGAGCTTTCATTTTTCTCTAATAACTTGACCTCTTTGGTTTCTGGCAGAAGACAGCTAAGCAGAGCACTCACTCTCTGGATTTGCTCCAGTACGAGATGAGGTCAGGACAAGAAAGAAAAAACAGCTGGATGGTTATGAAGCAGTGGGAAGAAACAGGGCAGGGACCAGGGCTTTTTCTTTCCTTCCCTTTTATATCCAATGGGATTTCGTTTCTGGGTGTGTTTATTCCCCAGGCAGACAGTATCACCAAAGCAGTATTTCCTGCAAGCTGCTGTTGTGGGGAACCTCCTCCAGCAGCTGACCATGCCCAGGGTGCACTTATAAATAGCACAGCCAGCTAATTCCTCCTCTGGTCTGCTGTCGGGAAATGTGAGGCACAGGTCCTAGGGGTTTCCACTGATACGTTGCATCTCCTATACATATTCAGCTCAATTTTGGCAGAGTGAGATTCATACCCCCCACTCCCACTTTATTTCTCCATTTCATCACATTCTCATTACTCCACCCAGGGCTTTCTGTGCTGGGGGTTTTCACCTTGCATTTTTTATTCAGTCTGCTTCCTTTTTTTCTGATATTCAATTAAATCATCTTTAAGCAGCAAGCAGAAAAAATGCCAGTGGGCTGGGAAGGAAGTGGGAAAGAGAGGAAGGATGAGGAAACGGAAAATGGGGAGAAGATATGCCAAGCACGGGAGAGACAGAAAAGCAGTCTGCATATGTTCCTCTGTTGGGATAGTTTTTTTGTCCCTGATCTCATTTTTCCATAGCCAGAAATTCCACCTCAGGATTTGCCAAGGCAAAAATATAGCATTTCTCTGCTGGGCCACAAAGCAAGTGTGAAACGTTCTGTTTTAATTATTTACAGAACAAAAGGAACACAACAGTCACCATCTGATTCATATCTGCTGAAATCCAGCAGCTAAAGCTGTGGGAGAGGAGATGAAGAAAGGAAAGGATGGATTTTTTTTTTTTTTCTTCTGGTTAGTCACTGTTGACCTAAGACAAGAAGGACCACATTGGATTATTGCAAAGTTTAAGAGCTCCTTGTGTCCTCTCCAGTAGATGACTGCAAAGAAAATACATAGAATATTACAAGTGCTGTTTCCTCTAGTATATGATCCCATTTCCCTTCCTGAGCCAGAGGGTTTAGCTGCATCATCAAGTTTGAGAGCCCTTCATAGACCTTTCTCCCATGATGTTTTCTAATCACTTTTTGAGCCCATTCATACATTTGGCACCCTGGACATTCTGTGGCAGCAAGCTGCACAATGGAATTGTGTGCTGAGTGAAGACATACTTCCTTTGGGCTGTTTTAAGCCTTTCCCTCTTTCACAGACTCTCAGATTGGTTGAGGTCACAAGGGGCTCTACAGGTCATCTGGTCTAATCACCCTACCCAGGCAGGACCACCTAGAGCCTGTTTCCCAGGACCATGTCCAGATGGCTTTAGAATAACTCCAAGGATGGAAAGTCCACAATCTCCCTCAAAAATATGCGCCAGTGCTTTGTCGCCATCACAGAAAAAAACTGTTTCCTGATACTCAGCGGAAAAACCTCCTGTGTTTCTGTTTGTGTCCATTGCCCCGGGTCCTGGCACAGGGCACCACTGAAAAGAGTCTGATTACAACCTCTTTACAACCTTCCTACAGGTATTTATACACAATTGATGAGACCCAGCTCTCTCAGCCTTTGCTCACAGGAGAAGTGCCACAGTTCCTTCCTCACCCTTGTGGCTCTTTGCTGGACCATATCCACTATGTCCATGTCTGTCTTGCACTTATTTACTTCTATGTCATTCATTATTCTTGTACTACTACTGTACCTTCCTTCAAGCATCTCTTTTCCACCTAATTCAGCTGTAGTTTACTCAGAGCCTGCTTTCATGGAAGCTGCTGTCTCCCTCAGTTACTTTTGCCTCCCTTGCCAGGTACTTCTCCAAGGAACATCAGAAATGTTCTTACTGCACAAGGTACAGGTGAGCCATGCACTGACTTATACAGCAGCAGACCACAGAGAGGTTTTCAAAGGTCAGGCATGGCAAAGCAGAGCACGAATCTTTAAGACGAGGAGAGAAAGAAGAGCTAGGAAGGGATTTCCCATTCATTGTTAATTCCATCACTGGAAGCTTTGGAATCACTAAAATTTCTGCAAATGTGTAGAAAAAGAGAATATGAGAAATATCTGGCTCAGATTCAGCAAGAACAGAGCTGTCAGACTCATCTGACCTGCTGCAATGAGGTGATAATCCTGGTAGATGAAGGAGAAGACGCAGATGTTGATGTATAAGTGTGTTGGTGTATGTGTTGTGTATAAGTGTGACTTCTGGTACTGTGTCATGTGGTGTCACTATATGCAAGATAGGAACACCCAGGCTACAATTAAATATGAAAACATGAATGCATGTCTGGTCAAAACTTTGCTTAGAGGTTAGTTACTCATGGTATGATGTGATGCAAAAAAACTCTCTTGAATCTGGTCCCGATCAGCGTTTCCACAAAAAACGCAGCATTTCCACAAAAATCCAAGGACAGCTTTTTTCATTTGCAGTTGACAGCAAGCTGGGACAAGCTGACAGAAAGCTGGACACAAGACTAGAGGTCAAGGAAGACATGATGAGCAGGAAAAAAGGGATAGACTTTACTGATCCTCCATTGGATGTCCCCTTCAGCCCCTGCAGAGGGGGAAAGAAACTCTCAGTCTGACCCTTAGAAGGCCTTTTTCCTGCTTATGCCTGCCTTTGGCTTAAATCATGGAAATCTAATTAGACACTGAGGACACCCCTCCAGGGCAGCAAAGCACTGGGGTGAGTTGCCTGGGAAGGCTGCTAGGATGAGTTGGTCCTGCACACAGGGTGATGTGTGAACAGGAGCAACTATCCCTGCCTCCAGGCAGAAGTGATTTGTATCTGTCTTCCTGAAGTCCTGCTCAGACCTGCCTTTCTGTGATTTTTATCCTGATGATGCTTTATTACAAATTTGATGTTTTGTCTCAGCATGTTGTTATTATAATACTCCTTTATCTGCTGCTTCTCTACTAATAACTCCTGCTGTTCAGGTGGCTGGTTTGACCAGGGCTGAGTATTTTTGACCTGGAATTCTTTGGTTACAGAACCACTTCACAGCATAAATCCAAGGTGCTATTGGGATGGCCTTGTCCTGTACCTCTCCAACATGTGCTTGGTCTTATCGCCTGACTTACCTGGCACTGCAAACCAGACAGCTGTGCCTGGCTTAGGCCAGGGGACTGATCCAGCTGAAAACTCACTAGCTGGGAGGAAGGCAAGAGAATAAATCTTATTTCCATTACTTGTTCTGCTATCTCATATTCTTTGTCTGTCTAGTCTACCTTGGATGGGGTAATTATGTCTTGTGCTATGTTTGGAAAGCAGAGTGGAATTGTAAGGTGATATAAACACTGGTTTAGATAATCTTTTCCAGACTAAGGGTTGTCTAAACACTTGGGCAGAGGAAAGTGGTGTCTGAGCAGTTCCTCCTTAAATCGACCACAACTTGTTATTTGGGAAAGGGAGCTTTTTCTTTGTCACTAAATACTAAGATCTAGAGGGTTTGCCAAGGTTAGGAGAAGTGGGCACCTGCCACTGAGGAAAGACTCTTTTCAATGAGTAAGAGAAGGAAAACCAAGAGGATAAAAGGAGCTGGTCTAACTTCTGTCACAGAAAATGCATTTTAAAGTTATTTGACGTGTTTTAACCACAATCAGGTAATGAATGAGGCAGCCAAAGGAAGGTTCTTGGCTTTATTCCCACTCTCTGTTAAGACACTCCTCTGGGTGAATGCATGTCAGAGCAGTCTCTATCCTGACACCAAGAGGAAGAGAACTCTCACAGACTACTTTAAAATGTGATCCTCACTGGCAGTGAGGACAGCCACTCCATGTGCCCCCCATTCTAGAACCAGTGAGACACCATATAGTTTTTAGGCATTTTTGTATTTCTAGGAATTTTTTTTCAAGAACCTGTCTCCTAGCAGCAGAAAGATACATTGGAGATAGTTATACTTGATAAAAACCACTCTCTGGGCTCCTGCAGTTTTACCCTCTCATCTCAAGTTTCCACCAGTGCCATACATGGTGAGTACCCAGTGGATGCATGTGGATCATCTTTACGGGGATCAAGGTGGATTTCAAGAGTAGGAGGGTAGTCACAGAATCACAGAAAGGTTGAGTTTACCAGGGACATTTGGAGTTCATATGGTCCAATCCCCTGCTCAAGCAGGGCCACCTATAGCCCATTTCCCAGGTCTAGAGAGCTTTTGAGTATCTCCAAGTACGGAGAATTTCTTGCCCTGAAAATGAAGAGGAGGGTGCCTTTTCCTTGTGAAGAGGGGCCAGTGCGCAGTCATATCAAGGTGATGCACATTGCAGTGTGCCAGAGCAGTCCCACCATGCTGCCAAAGAGCAATGCAGGGTACCTGAGACTGGCAGATCTCCCAGCCCATCTTATTTCACAGCATGTATCTTTCCAGCATGCTCTTCTCAGGAGGGGCTGGGAGCTGGTCAGTTCTGGGCTCCTCAGTATGAGAGAGATGTGCAGCTCCTGGGGCAGATACAGTGGAGGGCTACAAAGAGAATTAAGGGACTGGAGCATCTCTCTTAAAAGGATTGGCTGAGGGCCTGCTCAGCCTCGAGAAGAGATGACTGAGGTGACCTTATAAGTGTCTGTGAGTATCTGAAGGGAGGGTGTCAAGAGGATGGAGCTGGACTCTTCTTAGTGGGGCTGAGCAATAGGACAAGCTGCAACAAGCAGAAACTGATGCACAGGAAATTCCACCTGAGGAATTTCAATAAGAGGAAAAGTTTCTTTACTGTGGGGGTGACCAAGCACTTGAATAAGAGGAAAAGTTTCTTTACTGTGGGGGTGACCAAGCACTGGAACACACTGCCCAGGGAGATTGGGGGTTCTACCTCACTGGAGATATTTTGGAACTATATGGATGCAACTCTGTTCAGTTGATGGCACTTGAGCAGGGAGGTTGGACCAGATGACCCCACTGCGATCCCTTCCAGCCTTACCCATTTTGTGATTCTGTGATTTCCCCTTTTCCATGCACATCAGACCTCCAGTACTGGGTGGCCAGAAGCCCTCCTTCAGAAGCTTCCCATCCTGCAGCTCAAGTCCTCACCACACCTTACCTAGAACACCTCTAACTCATCCTGAGAATCATACCCTTTTTTGACCTTGGCCCTGGGATTAAGGGGAGATCACAGCCAGATTAGGTTTCCCCATGGATTCAGCCTCTGAAGCCTTCAGCTTCCATTGCTCATTTGAGGTTGTTTTCTCTCTGAGTGTCTTACTCTTCTCTCTTGCTTTACACATCTCTACTTCTGCCTCCCAGGTGAAGAAAAATCCCTAATAATTTTCAAGGTGCCAGAAAGTCACAGAAACTCCAGTACCAGCCGCTGGCTAAGCCTTAAACCCCCAGCTAAGAAACAACAGCATCCTATAGTGCTCTACACTAGAAAGGTAACAGCTTTTCTCCCAGGGGAAAAACCTTACATCAATTTAACATAGAAAGCTATCAAACACATCTAGTGTCAAGCTATTCCGTCCCTCTGATGGACGACATTCAAAAACAGCACAGAAAGGAGGCACTGGTGCTGACAAATTTAAAAGCATTTAGTAGCTGGCCTGTTGTTTAAGTCATCTCCTAATTACTAAAAAAACCCCCAAAAAACTAGGCAGAGGAAAATGTGTCATGCATGGACTTACCCAGCTGATCCAGAGCAAAGAGCGCTGGGGCACCTTCAGAGAGCTCCTTGTCTGAGGAAAGAAGAACAAATGCTACGGAAGTCAGCTGGAGAGGTACATGAGAACAGATGGGTTGACAATGCTATTTTAATCACACTGCAGATAAGCCTCTCCTCAGCTTGTTTCCAGTTCACCCTGACAGCTTTCATGTGTGTGTTGTGGGTTTTCTTTTAATTCAGATGTTACTGAAAAGCCTCATGTCATGGGTTGCAGAGCAAGATATAACCAAGTGTATCTGTTAGAACTGGGATGGGGGATCTTCTGTTGATAAGCCAGCTGATAAGAAACCATCAAAGAGCAGCTTCCCTTATCTCTTCCACTACCAGGGATAAATCTTCTGTTAATGGCCCATCAATGCCTCACCCATGACTCACAGATAACTCCCGCCTGGACTATCTCCTCTTAATGGCCCATCAGGCCTTATACCATCCCATTGAGATGCTCTGCCCAGAGGGGGGAACAAAGCACTCCAGCCTGGATATAAGCTGAGACTCTGAACACCACAGCAGCGCTTGCCTACTGGACTCCCAGAGGATAAGAGCTACTGCTGGATCATCAGACCCATTTTGCTATAGGATCACTGCTTCAATGGGACCACTCTGCTTGGACTGCTATCACCATAGGGTGTCAGGTTGTATCCTGGTTTTTTTTTCCAGTGTTCTTGTACTACTGCATTTATTTATTTCTTTTAATTTTTTCCCTATTAAATTATAATTCTGACTTGTGATCTCCCACTGGTTTGATTTCAAACTAGTACACCTCAGAACCAGCTCAAGACCGAGACTTGTCAGGATGAACCCTGAAGAGCAGAAGCTCTACTGCTCCATCTGTACCCTCCCTGGAATCCCTAGTAGTGCTCCCGTTTTTTGTCCATACCACAGCTTTTCACTCCCTTTCTTCAATTTACCAGGTGCTCAGGGTATGGCCAGGAGCACCCTGCCTGCAGTGAAGCTTTCCTGTATGCTACAGTCTCCTCCAACAAGAGCAGCTGGAGAAGGTTTAACCAGCAAGAGCAAGAATTATTCAGAGGCTGACCAAACCTTTGAGTCATCTGATAGCAGCACTGCAGTAACTCAGTGCCTGTGACAGGTGAGACCACCGGCTCTGGAAATCCCTGAGCTGGTGGCATCTCTCACCAAAACTTGTGTTTATTTTGCATCCCATAAATGAGCCCACCCAATCTTGTCTGCTCCCAGCTGCAGAGCACAACACACACAGATCCCTCACTACCAGTAAGATCCACAACCACACAGAAACAAGTGACCAAGCATTGAATTCCATTTGTGCCTTGTAGTTTGTGGGGATTTAGCTATTTTCAAACATTTCTTGCAATGTCAAAAATGCTGCTAAATTGAAAAACCCAATGAAAAATTTAAAAAAATTATATTGCAGAGAGTGGGGGGTTTTGTGTTTTTTTTTTTTGTTTTGTTTATTTTTTTTTTTTTTTTTTTTTTTTTGGGGGGTTTTTTTTTTTTTTTTTTTTTTTGTGTTTTTTTTTTTTTTTTTTTGTTTTTTTTTTTTTTTGGTGGGGTTTTTTTTTTTTTTTCCTTATGATTCATGGCATTTTTTTCAATGAATGGGCTTGATTTAAAAAACTTTTGGTCTGGAGTCTGTGGATCTCTGTATTCCTAGAGGTTCCAGGAAGATATTTGAGAAGGGCAGGTGCATGATACCCTACAGCAATCCCATACCTGTGCCTTTTCTAAGAGATCTTGCTCCCTGTTATAATGCTTTTAGGCCCAATGGTTAAAAAAGTTGTGAGCCACAAGTTTAGGATATCAATGGGCTGCATACAAAACCAAAAGCCAATGTATATCCACATTCAATTGTTCAACTGATTTGGATTTCTATGAACTCCTGATGGCAGTGACTCTGCCATCCTCTGCTTTACAGACAAAAGCACGGTGCGATCCTGAAGCCTACAGGCATTTAACCAATACAGTTATAAACAATAACACAGACCGTGCCCACAGCAAAGACTTTTAAGAAACAATAGAAGCAGGGATTGTTCTAATGGGAAAAAAAGCAAGCTTTCCTGTGCTGTTCCCCTGGAGCCAGCCCTGGTACCCAGGGCTGGGTACCTGCAGAAGCAACAGATGTTCTATTATAAGGATGTTGCCCAGTGGTGCCTTGCTGGGGATGTTGAACCCAGGGCTCAAAAGCATAAATCTACTTATGGGTTCAAAAGCATAAAGCTACTTATGTAATTCAGCTCTCACAGAAAAGGAGTTGACGCCACATCTTGGTTTGCCCCTTTCCCTTCCCCCAGCATCTGGGCTATCAGCAGGAAGCCAAAGGAAACAGATGGAGATAAGTGAGTGCTTTACCAAAGCAAGGTGTTTCTGTTCCCAAGGTGCTGCCATCTGGAAGGCTATGGGTTTGTTTTGGTTTTAGTCTGGGACACAGCACATCCCAGACAAAGAAGGAACTTTGCCCAGGGAGGGACAGCTTGTGCTCTGGTAAAAAAGATGACCTGGGGCTAAGCAAGGAGCACTTGTGGCTGCTACTGCCAAATGTTCAAATGGGGATTAAAAAGCAAGTAAGAGCAGCTGACTGAAAATTAGGTAGAGATGAATTGATAGAGGAAATAGGACTGCTGGCTACTCGTCATTGCATCTGCACCAAGCACTTTCCTAAAAGAGGGAATTCCTAGAGACCAATGAACCCTAGCCTTGAGACGGGACATCTTGTGTCTGGCTAAGGTGGGCTGAAGCCTTGAACAGCCCTTGCACAGGGAGCCCCAGTTAGGGCAGCCACCTTGTCATTGCCAGGACAGCATGTATCCCTGCAGCCAACATAAATTGCCCCACACACAAGTGGCACATTAACTAGCCAAAAGATGGGTGTTGGGGCCTGTTTTTCCTTTTTTTTTTTTTTTTTTTTTTTTTTTTTTTTTTTTTTTTTTTTTTTTAAAGTCCACTCCAAAGCAGGAAAACAAGCCACAGACCAAGTGGCTGTGTCAGTGTGACAATTTGGATCTGACCTTTCCCACCTTCATACCAAGTACTGGGTCTGGACACAGCCCAGCAAAACCCCTGGGACCACTGCAAGCACAGTGAATGGCAGCAGCACACTGGGAAGACTCTCAGCACTTTCACTGCGTGGATTAAGAGCCAGCAATCATATCCTACCTCCTTTCACATTGGAAAAGGGGTGGATCCTCCTATGAGACAACCACTTTGTTTCATCCAGCTTCCAGTTTTCACGAGGGTCCATCTCTGATCTGCAGCATCAAAGATCTGCTTGCAATGCCTCCTGCTGCTCTCTCTGGGGAATAACCAAAAGATACTCTGAGCATCTGTCATTCTGCTAGACCATAGCCAGCTGCTGAGAAGCTGACCTCAGCAGAGGAAAATCTTGTCAATATTTCAGGAAGAAAAGAAAATAATTTTTAAAAATTGAGGAAAAACCCACATGGCTCACAGGGAACTCTTGGACCAAGGAGTTGCTGACTCTACTCTACTCAACTTATCACACCAACAAGCCTCTCCACTGCATCAAAAGGCCAGCAACATGTGGACCTCTTAGATTTCTGTTATCAGTCTGACCTACACTTAGAAATTCCTAATCCATCATGATACCTGCAGGGATGGTGTTTTACTTGAGTGGGCTGATGTTTCATAAGGACAACCATCAGGGGTGCGTGTCTTGGCTTTACATGCCCAGCCATCAGGTCCTGGCAAGTGAGGGGAGTGGGCAGGCTTGCTGGCCCTTGTTCATCCCAGCTCCTCCATGGACAGGAGTTGCAGGCTGGAAGTTTCAGTCAGATATACATTCCAAGGCAATGCTACCACTGGCCACTTGGCTCTCACAGCTGCCCGAGCCCAGAGCACTGGCTGTGAACAGGGGAGGATGGGGATTATTGAGCAGTTAACATGGGAGCTCTCCACACTAAAAAGTTCCTTTCTGGCGTAGACATTCAATTATTTTCCTGACTATCAGTCATTCAGTGCAACCCACATGTTTGTTGCACCTGGGAATCCTCATGGAGACATTTTCCTTCCCTTGACTCCTTGTACCTGTGCATCTGGGCAATCCCAGATGTGAGCAAAGACTCTGAGAATAACTCATGGAGAGCAGCCCTGCAGAGGACTTGAGGTTCTCATGGATGAAAAGCTGGATGTGAGCCAGTGATGTGTACTTAAAGCTCAGAAAGCCAACCTCATCCTGGGCTGCATCCAAAGCAGCGTAGGCAGCAGGGCCAGGGAGGGGATTCTGCCCCTCTGCTCTGCTCTGGAGAGACCCCACCTGCAGGGCTGCATCAGCTCTGGGGTCCTCAGCAAAAGAAGGACACGGACCTGTTGGAGTGAGTCAAAAGGTGATCAGAGGACTGGAGCATCTCTCCTGTGAAAACAGGCTGAGAAAGTTGGAGTTGCTCAGCCTGGAGAAGAGAAGGCTCCAAGGAGACCATATAACACCTTTCAGTACCTAAAGATGGCTTATAAAAAGGTTTAGATTAGATATTAGGAAGAAATTCTTTACTGTGAGGGTGGCGAGGCACTGGAACAGGTTGCCCAGCTGGAAGTCCTCAAGACCAGACTGAATGGGGCTTTCAGCAGCCTGGTCTAGGGGGTAGTGCCCACAGTAGGGGTGCTGAAATTAGATGATCTTTAAGGTCCCTTCAAAATCGAAACCAAACAATTCTGTGATTCTATGGTTCTATAATCCCTGGTGGGGTAGCACATACAGGCATTTAATGCAACCCTAGGCCTTCAGGATTACATGGATTTGGAAGGGAATAGAGTCCTTGCGGCATCAGCAACCTCTAATTTATTAAGGAAGCATACAACAGTGTTGTGATGCAACAACAAGTTTTAGCCTCTGTTGGAAGATGCTGAAAAGAAGGCAACAAGGATTTTCCCCAGCACTGTCTGAAGCAAGCCCAGACCCCAAATGGCAGCAATGGAGCTGATTTCATAGTGAGATGAGTCCCATGAGACCCACCACACTGGCAGCTGCTCATCCCTACTCAGCCTCTGGATTTCTTTGTCAATATTTGTAGGAATTTTTTGTAATTAATGATGTCACAACCCTAATTCAGGACATTCCTGGGAGAAATAGGCAGATAGCAATGGAGGGACACCATCACACCAGCACCATCTCCTGAGGAAATGAGACCAAGAAAGAGAAAAACAGGAAGCAGATGCTTCCCTGCCTCCACAGGGAAGCAAAGCATGGCTGAACCATCCCCCTGCACTTGTCAGGCACTGGAACCTCTCAGCTACCATCTACTGACGGGGGCTGCAGGAAGGGGCTGCAGCCCCAAGCTGAGGTACTTGGCTCCCAGTGGCTCCAAGCATGGCACAGCCCAGGCTCCTGCCTCAGCCCACTGCCAGGTCTCACCAGCATGAACCCAGAGTGTGCTGGTGCTTCCTCGACTGGCCAGACCTGCAAGAAGTCATTTCACTCATTCTCTTGCTCAACACCTCAACTGAGTAGAATTAAATACTTGTCTGTATATGTTTGGTGAGCAGCAAGCAGAACAGGTCACTGCATGCACAGGCAGAGATGGGCTGGAGCTTTTTGATGTAGCAAATTCACCTGAATTGCAATTAAGAGGTGCTGAGACTTCAGCAAATTTGGGTGGACTAAGTAATTAGTTTAAGCTGAAAGAGAAGAAAAAGAGTTCTGAAAAGAGCAGCAAGCCTCCATCTTGACATTTTAAAAACTGAAATTTTTTTCTTGTTCTTTCAAGTGCTGGTTTTGGCTTGAAAGTGACCTAATTTACTTTTTCTTTTCTTTTTTTCTTATTTTTTTTAAGTAATGAAAAGCCATAAATAATCTCAAACCAGAATGTCTTATGCTACGCTTATGAAAAATCAAAGAAGAAAATAAGCATTCTCCTTTAGGGGGTGATCCAAACCAAAAAGTATTTTCAATTTTTCCCTTCAGCCACTGAAATGAAAAACCTATTATTTGTACAGCTACACTACTGAAAGGCATCTCTTCAATGTGTACTGCTGGCAATTTCTTCTTTCTACCTGCCAAAGGAGGGGTTTGTCTTCAAGTTCAATAAAAGTATAAGAGAGAAAGAACAAAAGGGCAATTTATCAATGTAGCATAGCAGATAAAATGGCTTTTCCATATTTACTTGTTTCTCTGAAAGAAGGAACCTCAGCTCTTTGCCTCCTGCCCTACTCCGCTCAAAATCATATAGACATGAAATCTTATAGACACAAGTGCTGAGCTCTCATCACACACAAGATTAATTGCAGATGTGAAACCTTCTGACTTCACTGACATGTAAGGTCTAACCAACAGTGGAGAAAGCAAAGGTCAAAATTTATTTGGGTCAATAACACCAGCAACGACAAACACCCAGAAGATCATAAACCTCAGTCCTTGTTGTAGCTTTGGGGCATCCATCTCTTCCCTTCACAGCAGAACCTGCTGTCAGCAGAGGCTGCTGGTGTCAGGGGTTCAGTGCCAGCATCAGAGATCAGAGATGGGTTTGTGGTCCCCATCTCACCACAGAGAATGCATTGCACCCACCATCTGCTCTGGCTGCCCAGCAGGATGGGATGTGAGGTAAAGGGATGGGTGGAAACAGGACAAGGCCCACTAGCTGCATTTATATTCATGCAATAGACCTCTTCCTAAAATGTGGAGCTGGAGACATTGCTGCTCAGGCTGGTGTCTCACCAGGGCTGGGATGATAGCTCCAGCTGCTTGAAGGGCTCAGTCTTGCTACAGTCAAAAATCAACACCCATTAACTCCATCTTTCAAGAAGACAAATCGAATGTGAGATTTTCTAAAGGGCCTTCACTCAGGTCCTGTGTGGAGCCTTCACCTAGGGCAAGGGGTGCTAATTTTACACTTATAGCTTCTACTATTCCTCTGAGGAAAAACAAGGTGAGAAAAGAGCCACATTCCTCCTATATCCTGATACAATGTTGAAAAAATAATAGGGGCTAAATACATTAAGACACCTTTCACTCTGCAGCTTTTACTCTACCTCAAAAACAGCAATGAAGATCACAAGCACTGTCCATTTTCAATCTAACCTGCAAATTTCATCCAAACCGCAGGAAAAAATAGCATAACATTGGAATGACCATTTCACCAATGTTTTATAATCCCTCTGTCAGGAGTGGCTGCTGGAGCACAAGTCTCAGTTAAGCTCCTCTTCTGGAGCATTTCCAGTTCAAGACAATCTGCCACACAGCCTCTCACAACACTCAGCAACCGCAAGGGGATATTTTTTTTTAGTACCATAAACTGTAGAATTCACATGGCCAGAACAGCAGAAAAATAAAAGTTAATGACCTGAGATTAACCCAGACAGACAAGAGATTAAAGCATCAAACCCTAAATGCTACAGCATGCAGGGGCTTGATCTGATGGACAAGTATAGGCTGGAAGTGTTTGCCCAAACACTGCCCTCAAAATTGGCTCCATCCACGTGGCTCAGGCGCTGCTAAGTGGAGATGCAGAGGCTTTACGAAGGATCTCACATTTCTGTGAGCTATCATGTCTCCTTGCATATGGTTCAGCTTAAGAGCTCTAACTCTATCCACCTACTTCACTGGGAGTAAAATTCAGTAGCTCTTCCAGAAGACACAGACTCAGCTACTTCTCCTCTTCTCCATGAGGAACAAAAAAGGGCAAAGTGTCATGAGATATTCAATTCAATCTGATCCAGCTAGATCTACACTAGGGCTGGTGATACTCACACACTACCTTGCTGGTCTGAGCCCCCAGAACAGCACACTGGAGCTCTTGGCATTTAATGATTTCTTGATTTAGATGAACAACCTTTCCAACACCTTGTAGCACCTAAGAAGAGCTCACATGTGATCCCTTCTGGGTAGCATCAGTCCTGGGGGAGACAGGCAGTGTGGGGTGCACACAACTGGCTCCTGGGATCAGAGCAGCCCCAAACTCCACCATCCCATTGCTTGTGGCCAGGCCAGGGCTGGTGACTGCAGAGCCACCACCAGCTTGTAGTAGCTTGGTGTAAGAGAGAGCATGGGCAGGGACTGTGGCCAGAGAAAGGCTGCACAATGGCTGAGGTGGTCACAAGTCATAGGAGGTCTGGTAGATGGGGCAGCAGGGAGCACACCAAGGAGAGCGGGGTTCAGTATCAGTGTGGAGAGGGAGGCTGGGACAAGGGAGAAAAATCTGTTTCTGTTCATATTGCAAACTCTGCAGGGGTGGCTGGCCATTGGTAGTGTGTTCTCCAGCAAGAGAGGGCACTGATCCAAACACATGCTTCCCAGGCAATTTTTGTGGTTTGGGATTGATATTGACCATACCAAAGGGATGATATGGGCAGCCGAGGAAGAACTGAGGCTGAGACAAAAAGCAGGGACTGAAGAAAAGAGCTTGGTCCAGCTGGAGATGTGGAAGAGAGCCCGGCCAGGCTGTGGGAGAAGGTCTCAGGCAGCAGCCTTGCAGCAATCACACATGGGATTAAATGCTGTGAGACAGATCCCTTTACCTGTGATGTTTCCCAGTGCCCTGCAATAATACAGGGATAGCCTTCTTTTCATCAGGCACACGCTGGGAACCTCCCTCCCCACACTCACCGAAGGGGCCTTATGGTGCCTACACAATAACCCAGATCCTTCCCAATCCCAATGAGTCCAGAGAAGTTAAAGCATCCCCTGATCCATAGTTTTGCCCAGAGTAAAAAGTGAGTAACTTTTGACAACTTCTGTGCCAAAAAGGCCGTGCACTCAGAATGTGAGGGCAGTGCCAAGGGGAACTCTTGTCGCTCAGGCAAGCAGCAGCTGCTCTCGGGCATGTATCACTGCTCTGCAAAGGCACTGCCTTCCTGCAGCTGTTCATCGGCCCAAAGGCAATATGAGCCAGAATGGGAAGGTCTGACTGAGCCTTACAGAGCTGAGCAGGGCAGGGTCAGGACTATGAGGGGGACATTACAAATTCATTTAACCTGGAGCAACGTGGGCACAGTGAAAGGCACAAGGTGATAAACTACTTCCCCTGTACCCCAGAGCTCAGCCTGACAGCTGCCTTTAATCACCCACAGCTGTTCTTTACTGCCTTGGATGTGCTCTCCTTTAATTAGCCCAAAAGGTGACTAATGAGCTATTTGTTAATGTCATCAATCAAAAAGCTCTTTTTGTAGCTGGTCTGAAACAGGTTTTTTTTAAAAAGCATCGAGTTTCAGCCAACTGGCACGGGGCATGATCACAAGCGAATTACATGATCTCATGGCAGTTATCTCGAACTAATACATCATTAATCTGATCTTAGGACAGCTAAAGGAGAAGCCCAGAGCCAAGAAGCACTTGAACGCTCCACAGTTCACAAGACAGGAGCCCTTTTTATAAAAGCTGCAGGTTTACACACAGCAGGCACATGTCAGGGCAAGCTGCACGGGTTATTGCTCCCCTCACCCTGATAAACAAAAACATTCACAAGCCAGGAAACAAACGGTCTCTTCCAAAGGGAACCTTCCCCAAAACACAGCCACCATCTCCCTGACTCAGTTCAGAGCTGCAAGGATGACCAGAGATGGAAGGGGCTCAGGGTCAGGATCCCAGCATGGCTCAGGAACCCTAAGGTATTTTTGATAAGCTTTCTGTAGGAAAAAACCCTTTTGGAGGACCTATCCCAGTCTGGTCTCAAGGACAGGTGGGTAGTTTCAGGTCACCTGCACCAATGGGGATGGGCACTAGAAGTGATTGTTATGGCTAAAATATCCTGGAAGCTAATTGCCTGTGAAGATAACTGGCACTAGAAGCTCCTATCTATCCTCTACATCTCTTTGGATGTAAAGGTAGGAGACGAAACATTAAATAAATTCCTATTTACATGTCATAACTTCGTTTAAATAGCTCACCTCTAACTGGAGACAACCATCTACACAGATAACCAGACAAAAGCTTGAAAACCTTTGAAAACAATATCCTTGGTTTCAGCCAAACTCTTACTCTTACTCTTGAGCAAGGGTACTTCCCAAAATGGTCCCAAAGGAGCTGCTCACAAACCTGTCCCAGCCATCTCACAGGGATGGCAGGACATCAGGATCCACTTCACAGTACTCCAGGACCACTGCTCTGATGACACAGTGCAGGAGTTGCTGGGTGCACATATCAATACAGATTTGGGATGAGTTTAAGATCTGTGAGGTCCTCCAAGTCACCATGTGGAATAAAATTTCCCTTTCTTACTTCTCTGGTTTTCTTCCAAAGTCAGAAAATTGAATTGCAACTCTTTGAAGCAAAGCTTGTGTCTCTTTTCGTGTCTGTTGCAGAGCTGTCTGTATTAAACTAGCAGCACCAAATGCCACCATACCTCAGCTCTGCCAGTTATCTTCACAGGCAATTAGATGCCAGGATATTTTAGTCATAACAATCACTTATCTACTTAAGAGAAAATAATTTCTCTGTGCTGTTTCCCTGACCTCTCAGAAAACACACAACTGCCTTTTTTTCTTTTTTTCTTTTTTTTTTTTTTGCAGTCATAGGAGAAAATGTTCCTGTTCCAGCCTCAGTTCAGACAACATCTTTAAAAAAATGGCAACGTAGAAATGGTAAATCTTACCTGAAAAAACACCTGTGATTTCTCTGGCGACAAAAAGCCTCTGTGCCTTGGTGCTGCAAGACCAAAGCTTTCCTGGGAAATATTTGTCCTCTGTTGGGTAAGAGCTCCACAAAAACTATGTAGCCATTGTCTGGACTTGCTTTAGTTTGGGTAGGTAAGTCAGGGGAATTCAGCTGCTCTTGTGTGTTCAAAGAGCTTCAAAATGCTCTACACCACCTCTTGCATTATGGTTCCCACAAGTATGCCAGGTATGTGTCTGTCTTCCTGAGTCACGTAATTATCTATGGGAAAGTAATCCGTGGAAACCCAGCAGAAGGGAAAAAACACCCAACTGGCTGTCTAAATCCCTTGACAGTCCAAAGTAGCCCCGCAAGGAGATCTTCTCAAAAAGAGGCTTTGCTAATTCCTACGTCCAAAATGCCAAAGCTAGCACAGATGCTGGGCTGTCTGCTTCCCACCTTCCTCAGGAGTTTGCAGCACCACACGTGGGAAGCGCCAAGGAGAAGGAGCAGCCCAGTCTCAAAAACAACCACGGCACTGTAAGAGACAATCTGAAGCTCATTGGGTTGCACAGGTTATGGGATGGCCTCTAGCCAGCAGGAAATGTAGGGTGAAATAGTCCCTGATGACTGCTGCTAATGAAGTCTGAGTCATCAGTGATACAGAATGAAAAAATAGTGTGATGCAGTGGTGTCTGGGCTAGTTATATCTTGATAAGGAAGGTGGATGTCTTCCTGGGTTTTTCCTTGAGTCAGAAGCACCTGGGGAAAGTGATACCAGGAAAGGGATATCTGCCATGATCAAAAGCCTCCTCAGGCAGTCTCAGAACAGGAATAAATAACATGAGAGAATGTTACCTTGTAAGTTAACTTTCCAGAGAAGTCACTTGTACCAAGCAGATGGGAGGACATAAGGGTGACAATGAGGAGCAAAGAGTGAAGGGAGCCTTGGATACCCCACCTTCTTGTAAGGAAAATATGGTCTTACCATGGTGAGAATGGCTCCAGCAGATGTTCACACTCTGCAATCTCTTTTCAGTGTGACCAGTTTTCCTTTTTGTAAATATGATTTACCACAAGTACATCCCAAAAGTGAAGCTCCAAATCCTACACGACATCCAAAAGCTCACTTGAGCATAGGCAGCCCACACAACTGTGGCAGATGTGAACAGATCTTGGTTTTTGCTCCATTTCCTGAAAGATCATCACCATCCATCATGTCTCTGGACAGCTTATGGTACTCAGGAGATTATATAAAATTTTGAGCTTGGTTGTTATGTGCTTCCAGCTACCACGTTAGACAGAAAACCTCACACCTAGGAGGCAAACAGCCCCCATTCCCAGGGCCAGGAGGGCTTCATGCACCCCTGTGTACTGGATGACAAAGAGAAATGTGCTGTGCAGCATTCGAGCCAACTCTGAGGCTTGTTTTTATCCCCCCATTCCATTGGCCAGCACTGCCTAAGACATCTGTCAGTATCTGGCTGTGCTTGGCACCTTCAGGCAGTGCAAGCCGGTTGGGATGCTGCCAGGCATGAGGTGGGTTGCAGACTGCCTGTGTATTCAGGAAGCCAGCAGGTCCAGGAGCAGCAGGTATCAGTGAGGGAAAAAGACCCTTAGATACCCTGCACTCCCATTCTTTCTCCAATGGCATAGCTCTGGCCACAAAAGAAAGAGCATTCAAAGCTCTTACCAAGAGACCTTTTGGTGACTGTCAGCATGGTGCCAACTGGTGCTGGCTGTCTTGGCAGCCAGTGACTGGAGCAGTGAAAGATTCTGGCTGTGTCACCACCTATGCACAGGGGAGGAGCTGAGAGAGCCCTGGCTGTGCTGGTGTGTCCCAAGGCCCTCCTCACACCCAGGCTCACTCACCACAGCTGTAGAGCAGCAGGAGCAGCACCGGCAGTGTCAAAGCTCTCCCACCAAGCCCCTGACATGCTGATGCACCAGAATCCATCCTGGACAATGGGGATGCCATCAGGCTTCAACTCTGTAGTGGGAGAAACTTGGAGAAATCACTGGCTGGATAGAAGCCAACTAATGGTCATTTGTGCGATGGAGACTTTGGGTTAAGGTTTTTTTTTCCAAAAAAAAAAAAAAAAAAAAAAAAACACACTACATATAGTAGGCTTGTAATTACAGGGATACCAAGTCCTGATGGCTTTTCCAGGCCTGTTGACTCGGGGCACGCTTTACCTTCCTCCCGGGATGTCTGTGCAGGGCTGTGGTCGCCCTGCCATGGCACAGGCTCATCCACTCCTGCACAAACATCCTGGGGAGCCAAAACTGCCTTCAGGAGGGTGAGAAGATAGTGCTGCGTAATTCATGGTGCTCCACTGCTCTTGTGCTGTGAGTCATGAGCTTCCCAGGAGATTTACAGCCAGAGTCACCGATTTGCCTTGAATCAAATGGAGTGGATGGTTTCAGCCCAAGCCAAGCTCCCAGATGACTCTGGGCGAGGCAGAGATGAGCAGTCATTTCACTGCAGTGCACCTGCTCCACTCTTTCCCCTCTTCCTACCCTGTGCTGAGGACAAGGGATGGTGCTGGATATCACCAGCCTCCTATAACCACCCTTTCTCCGGCCACATTACCTGAGCTGTGCTTCTGGGTGCCCATGTAAAAACTCCCATCCCTTGCTCCTCATCCTGCTCACCCGTTCTTCTGAACTGGTGGGAGAAGTCTTCACAATGGGGCCTGTCTTCTGCTGTACATCTGTGTGGATGTAAACACTGCATTGCCCCAAAAGAGTGGAGCAAATAGAGACAGATGATCATATCAGTCAACAGGATGAGAGGGGCCATCCCACTGTTGTTGGAAAATTGTCTCAAAACAGATACTCTTTCCTAGGAAAGCCTTTTCAGGCTTCACCTCACAGGGCAGCTCAGGCATAAGTGAGGTTGGGTGGGAGATTGTCCATATCCTGAACACTGGTGGGGTCCTGCACAGCTGCCTCTTGAGAAGCAGTGGAGTTACCTGGCTGCAGGCTGGTTTGTTCCAATCCCCACCCCTAGACCATGCCATGCCTGTAATGCTGTCTTATTCAGAGACAGTGCTGGGTTGTCTTTGCCAGGAAGAGGAGGAAAGTGTGACTGGTAGTAGGAAGGAGATAAGTCCCAGGCCAGGTACAGGCAATGGGGAGTCTCAGGTTACTTGTGGGGCAGGCAGAGATGGGCAGCAGTGCCTGGGTTATTCAGTGATGGGAGTCAGAGAGGAAGAGTTCTGTCTTATTGAGACCCTGACAGACAGCACAGCCATATTCACCATAATTTTCTCCCTAGTGAAGGATGGAGCAGGCCAAGGAAGCTTCTTTGCTCAAATATCCGCATAGATCCTTCAATGCAATTGAGGCTCAGGCAGGATCTTTATTGGCATGTAGGAAACACTTTTTGCTGTAATATTTTCCAGAGGACTAACTTAAACATAAAATATTTACAGCTCCCTCTTCAGAGAAACCTGCTTTTGGGACAATCTTCCTGTGCTGAACAAAATCAGAACTCTGAAGAGAAAAATACAGAGGGAATCCAACCAGCCTCTCACTGAATTACTTTCCTCAAGATCAGACAAGAGCAGAAAAGAGGTGGTGATGTTGGGGACTATGAGAGGAATTGATGGCAAAATCAGACCTCAGTGGCCTGTGTGAAGGATGCCTTGTCCATCCTTCCCTATCTGACTTCTTATAGGGGCACCCTGCACCTGGTCTGGCTCCTAATCCTTCCTCATTCAGTTCAGGGCTGAGCCAGCACCTTTGCTTCCTGTGACTCACCAATGCACAGATCTGTTCCCCCAGCCCTGTATTTTGCCATCCAACGGCAAGCCCACTCTCACTCCCATGTGAATGTGAAAGTCCTGTTGTGGTGTTGGGAAGAAGAGAAACAAATCTCTTTTGTCTCCTTACACCCAACAGTCTAGTGCCAGTTTATGAGGTGTGATGATCTCTGCCTCTGGGGTCAGTCATAACACAGACACCTAATGTCTTCCATTGGGATCACAGAAGTGCAGCCAACAGTTGCTTTCTGCTGATTTTCTCCTGGCTGCCTGCTCTTCCCTGTGAACTGTGTGGTGGGATGCTGTGGTCACGTCCTACTTCACATTCTCTGCAGGTCCCTTCTCTAGTTGCAGGAGGATCTGGACGCATCCAGGGCAGAGCCCTACCTGGCACAGGGCTCCATCTATCCACCGGCAAGGGAGAACCAGGGCTGCTCCTGGGGTAAGAGGATGGTGCAATTATAACCTCCACCAATTACACTGGGCAAGATTTTGGCCACCAGTCTTATTGAAAGCGTGGTGGTGGGTGAGTAACCAAGTCCCTGCCTCATTCTCTTTGGTTCTCATGAAAAACTAGAGAAGATCTGATGCTCTTCATCAGAACAAACCCAAAAGATGAAACTTCCAAATATCTCAGTAAAGAGAAATGCCATTTTCCAGCCAGGTCTACTTGCTACTTAAGAAAAAACCTGACTCCACCAGAAAAACATCAGCATTGCAGTGGCCTTTGCTCCAGCTGAAATTTGAAGCACGTAATCTCCTCTCCTTTCAGTAACTCCTTCCAAAACTCTAAGTATTCTTTAGACTTTTATTTTGTATCAATAAGGGGGGTTCAATTTGTTCATGTTATTTAAACTCTCAGCAAGGAACCAAAGTAATAATTATCCACCCCCTGGTTTGTTGATTCACAAGAGACTCTGACGAGTGTTGATGCCGCGCAACCAGCATGAGCTATGGGCAAGGAACAACCATTACAAAAGTGTCTGCTCAGGTCAATTCTGGAAGAACAGTGTCTGACAGGATGCGTCCAGCTGCATCCTGGAGACTGAGACACCTGGTGATTTAATCATCCCTTGAGGCAGTATTACTTTCATATGCACCTTACTGAAAAATTCATCAGCAATCCAACATTGGTGGTAGCACTTCTCAAATGGAAACAGCTCCAGGTGTAGGGCAAAGGGAAACCGAATCCAGTCAATAATATTTTCCCTGACTTCAAGAAATAATGGAGCAGACCCCCCATTTGCAGCAAAGTAAATGGATGGTGAGAGCACTTTTTTTTTACTATATGGTACCAAATAACTGCCCTACACTTCTTAATAGCCAGGATACCTCCAGTAATACTGACACGTTTGTGATGGTGCAAGTAAACTGAAAAACCTTCCTGTGCCTTTACCACACACTTCATTGTAATCAGTCCTACCCATGTTGGCCATTATGATTCTCTAATCAGAAGTATCATAGCTATGAACTCTTTTAAGGGTTGCTTAGGAGTTTTTTGCTACCATGAATAGACAAAGAATAAGCTTTAAATTCTATTAAATACATTAATTTTTGCCTGACTCCCTCTCTTCCAAAGAAAGCAACTACTCTTAGGCCTTTTTCTGTTCTTATGCTGGAAGCATTCTTAGTAAGTCTGATCAAATTGGGGGCACCTTCTTCTAGGGTAAGGAACAAATCCATGTCTCTTCCCAAAAAGATGGTGTGACAGAGGCAGCACTTTCCTTTTTCTTTCCTTCCAGTAAGCCACTACATTTAGGCTTTCCCCAAAAAATTATGGCAGTCTTTGATTTCCTCCATATCTCAGTCTTGTCTCTCCACAAAAACAGACACAGTCCCTTGCAAACCCATCTTCTCCCCTATGGGGACACTGAAATACATTGAATGTAAGAATGGATTATCTGCAACACCAAGATTTAGGCTTTTTCTTCAAGGTTTTTCATGATGGATGAAGCATTGCATATGTTCCTTGGATGGGGTCCGAAGGAGACCAAATCTACCTATTTTCCCCCCATGAGCAAGCTGTAACAGCCCATTCTTGGCTGTCTGTGCCTTAGGCTGTGCCAGTGGGTTTTCCATTGCTGCTTTTTTTTCCCAGGCAGTGGAGCTTGCCCACCAGTCTCTGCAGTTTTCCAAAGGGCCGTCATTTGTATCTGCAGTGGCCAGGATGCACAGAGACCTCAGGGATGCTCCCTTCCTTTGGAAGTGCCTTGTCCCCTCAACACTTGGACTCATGGGGATCAGCAGCAGCTCCTGTGTCCCTGTGCTCACCCCACTGCCTCCCAATTGCCAGAGGAATCAATATTTCCCTGGAAAATATCAACTAATCCTTCTTTTTATTTTTCCCCCCTCATTTCAATAATGTATTACTTTCAATAAAACTTCTGCCAGGAAAAGTTTCTTAGGTTGGAACTTTTAGTCCGTGTGTGGAAAAACCACCTGGGAGGCGGCAGCAATCAGCAGTCAGGGCAGGACAATGGTGGGATCTCAGCTGGCCTGCTTTAATGCAGGTCTCTGACCTGAGCTTCCTACATCCTTAACCCTTTGGTTACGATCTTGGGCTTCAAGTCTTCTTCCAACAAAACTAAAAAATCAAAAAACACACAGATGAGATTTGATCCTCTTGTGAAGCTGGGGGGAGGGGCAGGGGGAGAGCTATATAAAGCTCAAAAAGTGTTTCTTCCCAGCCTTAGCTCAGACTGGTTTACTCCCAGGGTAAGTTCTCCACACATTTCCCGTGATGCTGCCTGTCCCAAGCCAAGATCACACTATCCGCACCCTCTGCAGCTCAGCTCTGGGAGACAAGAAGGGCTCCAGGCTTCAGGGGGTATTTAACAGGGGGTATTTCAGCCAGACTGAAATGCAGAGATGATGGATGATCTGTGCTAACTTGGCTCAGCCCTTCCACCCATCCATGTCCTGCCCAGGCAGCAAAACATCACATACAGCTGGGACTGCTTTTCCCTGCTAGTACTGAATGTGTCTGTCCTCACAAACAACAATGCCCCACCAAAACATCTTCATAGCAAAACTCCTGTTCCTCACACCTCAGCCTGCTCACCAATTCTTCTGAACTGGTGGGGGAAAGATCTTGTGCTAAACATCTGCCCAGCTGCAAGCACTGCACTCCTCTGAAAAAGCAGACAAATGGAGAGAGAGGTTTGCACCAGTCAGTGGGATGAGAAATTCTGTGGCTGCCTAATTCTGTCTGAAAGCAGACACTTCTTCCTAACAAAGCCTTTCTGGGCTTCACTTCTCAGGGAGGAGCTGAGTGGGAGCTAGTCCATATCCTGAACACTGGTGGGATGCTGCACCACTGCCTCTTGGTGTCAGGAAAGGAAGGAGTGAGGTGGATGGGGAGCTTGTGGGGAGCTGCCACTTATCCAGCATTTTTGTGAAACGAGCCCTTTGTTTCCCTTGTTTTCCTTTAGCCAGCACCCAAAGTCAGACAGGTATCTCCAGCACCATCCAACATTGTGTTTTGAACAGAACTTTATCTTCTTTACTTTGCCATTTTACTGACAAAACCAACAACAGAAAGTAACATTGATTTAGGTACACACCCGAGTGTATTTCCTTTCCTCTTCCAATTTGTCAGTTCAGCAGCCAAACCAAACACAGCCATCCCCCTGCCTGCTCTCTGGCCATCAATGCACCAATAAATAACAGTGCTCCATTTTCAGCTTACCTTGAGAGGTCTCTCCTTGCACTGCCAGCTGTATCTAGCTCCCCTGTTGTGAGTTTTCCCAGCCCCATTCTCCTTCCCCCCAGCTGTGTGGCTGAACCACCTGCCCAGTGACAGCTCAGGGGTCTCTGTTACAAAACTGAGCATTGGGTGCCACTGCTTGGGACAGGATCCAAACCTACATGGTGGTGGAGTTATTCCTGGTTTACATCAGTGTGTGTGGGCATGGGACTCCGTGCGGGGAGCTGACATGAGCCTTTGACATCACTGGTTAAATTTAGGGAATTAGCACAGTCCTAAAATGCTCTGGAGGAAAGCTACTGCCAGGCTGACAAGAGAGAGACAACATCCTGCAACCACCTCCCACCCAAGCACAGGGTAAGGGATGGAGCCAGGAGTTTCTACGCCAGCCCCACTGCCATGCTGCATCATCCCTTCAAAACAACCCCCCATCAAGGTGCACTCAGCTCTGCTGCAGCACAAAAGTAGACAGCCTCCTCAGGCTTGCCCATGACATGGACAAAGGGACCCCTCCTGAAATCCCACAGCCCCATGGAGCTGCTGGTCCTTGCTCTGCTGGTCAGGGTAGAAGGTTGTGGAGTGACAGAGGTGCCCTCACATGGTGGGGATATGGCAGGGGAGGTAAAGCTGGGCAAGTCCCAGCCCATGGACTCCCCCAACACCTCGTGCAGCTGGGAATCCCTGCCCCAGAGGATGCTGCAGCTCTCATTAACTAGAGCAGCCACAAGAGAAGAGTATCTCCAAAGAAAAGGAATGGGGAAAACTCACAAGAGAGGAAGCCTCCCCCAGAAGCTGAAGAGGGAACTCTAAAACCCAGGAGGAGTCTCTGAGCTCCAAGTCTGTCTGATGTTTGTAGAGCTGGGTGGAAGCTGTAGCTATGTAATTGCAATTCAGGTTGGTTTTGGGAACCTCAGTCCTGCCAGAAGATGGCTTCTGCAGTTTGTGGTGTCTTCCATAGACACTCTATTTCTCTCTTGACTCTGCAGATTCTTGAAAAGGCCTCTCTAATCTCTGTGTGAAGCACATCCCAGAAAGCTATTGCAATAATATAGCTTTGAATTTTCACATGCCTTCTGCATGGAGATTGTGAGACACCCAATTCAACATGACCAGAAGCAGCAGCTCTCTATTTCTCAGCGTACCATCTTGCACAAGCAAGTGCCTTGTTTTGCTGCAGTCTTGTGGCACCTGAAAAATGGAGACTGGAGTATTTTGGGTGTGAGGAAAGAACATCTGTTTGTTTTCCTGAAGGAGTAGCTCTGCAGCCACCAAACAGACAGTGAAACTGCAGCCACAGGAAGCACCTGATTCCAAGCCAGACTGTGAGAAACAAGAGAACCCTTAACAGCTTTCTCAATACTTGTCCCTAGCCTGTGCTAATTGCAAAAGGCAGTGGAGCCAAGCAGGCTGATGGCCCTCAAGTCCAGCCTCTTGTTTTTGGCATTAATGCTGCCTAAGAATACGCTAATATAATCTGTAGAGCTTACTGTTATTGTAATGAAGTTTTCTTCAGATCTTAATCAGATTTACTGGATATGTGGGAGGGTTGCTGAGAGTACTGCCAAATTTCTCTATTTCATGAAAAATCATCCCCATAGCTTCAGCCTGTAAAACAGTTCCATGCCTATGGGATGTGGAAGGTTCAAGTCCAGGATATTCCCTCCATAGCAGAGCACAAACAGGCCCTTATTAGCACTGTATATGAATAATGTGCCTGCTGCATCAGGGATTATGTGTTTCTATTCAGTCTCAAATAGTGGCAAAATTCAAATACTTTTCAGAGAAAAGTCCAAATGATTCACTCTTGGTACACAAGAGTATATCTGTATACCTGATATCTTCAAGCATCAGGTACCATCACTTTCGTTTTCTTTCCAACATTGCTCTTGTGCATCCAGACATTAATTTACAGGTTTCACAACCACTTTCATTGTGCATCATTAGGCCTTCAAAGTCTGTGAGCACTGAGGACATCTGCTGCAATTTGACTCTTCAGCTAACAAGAAAGACACGGTGTTGTTCTCAGATCAGTCATCCCTCTGCCCTTTGTTGTTCCCACTTTGATTAATGTTTTCTCTTTGATGCTGCTCAGGGACACGTTACAAGCACCTTCATCTTCCCACCTGCCCCTGCAGCCTCTGTGCATCACCAGCCATTTCCACCATGGCAATTATCTCTGCCAAAGGGCACCTGATTCTACCTCACAGCTTTCATGTCCAAGCGTTTGAACATAATGAATTTGATGGTGATTAGTGCAGATCCAAGCATGCCTTGTGAAGAGCCATGGTGCTTATTAACATGAAAGGTACTCATTATGTTATACTAGAACCAGATAATGCCAGAGCAGAGCTTCTGTGCCATCATAGTCCACAGCTGTCTGCCACAAGGAATCATATCAGAAGATTGCGCTAAACCAGCTGAGGTAGATCTCACAGCTAGTTTCATCCTCTATATCCATTTTTACTCTCAGAAGGATGTTTTCATCTTCTAATGGTTAAGGACATTCTTCTCATTTCCAGTCTAAATATATTCATGGGCAGTTTATATCCATTTGTTCTAAAACCTATGTTCTCTTCTAGTTTAAACAGTTTAGTCCCATTCCCTTTTCTAACCCAGGAACTTATTTTTGAAAAAGCAATTGCAACCAGTATATGCAGCACTAAGCTGTTTTATACATTTTGGTTGGTATACCCTAAGGCTCCGACATGTAAACATTCCTCTGCTTAATTCTATTCTAGCATGTAGGTCTATCAAAATTAAAGAGACTCCTTGGAAACAAATGAAACATAACTTGGCAAGAAAATTGGTTGTGTAATTTGCTGCATTTATGTGTATTCAGCATCTAAAAAAGGTATGTTCTTCTTTTCAAAAGTATCATAACATGTATGTTCTTTTAAGAGAAATTATTATCCTTTGATTTGACTTCTTTCATTATGAAATTACAGAGCACTACAACAAATTAATACAATTACTAAGATTTAAAAGATGTCACAAGCATATCTGAAGCTGAAGTGCTTTTTCACTAATATTGTTTAAAGGAATACAAAATCAAAACCCTTCATCCAGAAAAACCCTTCACCCAGCAAGATGCCAAGACAGCAAAGAATCTTCATCTTTAATGATAACAGTTCCTTCTTGCTCAGTGTGCAGCACTCTGTCATTTCTGATTGCTAAATATGTATTTTGTATGCAATTTAATAATGAAAAGCTAAGAAAATTGTGGCCAAGTCAACACCACATCACCCATAAAAGTAGAATATGTGATGTTTTTACCTACAAATGGGTTAGCCTGTAGCTAACAAAAATGTATTTTTTGAGTGATAGAGCAACAAAACCTTCCCAACAGCTTCATCTACACAGTACCTGGGCACAAAACTGAATTATTATTCTGCATTACAATGAACTTCTCATACAGAAATACCTATTTCAGATAAAACTGCTGTTTTTACCATCATGAATTCCTAACTCTGAGTGCACAAGCACAGCCTCAGCCTGTAGTAACTGGCCATGTGATGTTTCAGTGCAGAAAATTGGTTTGTCTTGTGCAACCATACTGAGCTCTTTCCTCTTCTAACCTGTGTGCTGGAGCATAAAGTGAGCTTCAGCAGCTCCTTCCATGTCAGTTCATTTGATTTCTCTCTGTGTGTAGGGGTAGACAGAAATCTTTCTCATTGTCTCATTTTCTCATTCTCTCATTCTCTCTTTTCCCTGACCCAGGGTTAGACAGCTGGCTCGTAGGTAAACACCTTGGCTCAGGTGTCAGCCCTGTGAAGCTGCATCCAGTGTCCACTGCTGCATGAATACCCTGATCA
This sequence comes from Peucedramus taeniatus, assembly GCA_013400575.1. Taxonomy (NCBI): domain Eukaryota; kingdom Metazoa; phylum Chordata; class Aves; order Passeriformes; family Fringillidae; genus Peucedramus; species Peucedramus taeniatus. Next base: position 103,513 of record WBNO01006746.1, read on the forward strand.
AACAGTGTTTGAAGTCCCATCCTCAAGGACTACGCCAGGAGTCACACTCTTTATTTTATCCAAGATCAGAGAACTTATGGGATTTTATTTGTCTGGCATATGTGTAAGTCAGCTTGGGGCTCACTTTGCCTTCACTTCTGTCCAGTGCTTTCAGCAGCTCAGCTACCAAGCCAGCCCCAGACTCTCTCCCTGCTAGCAAACCCTTGCATTTCTAGCTCATAAAACAGTCTACATATTCCCAAAAAGACTTTTTTTCTTATTTTCAAGAAGTTTTTGTTAACAGTGACCTGCCTTATCAGAAGGCATGAGCATTTCCAAAGGATGATTCAGCCAACCAGCCCACCAGCTCTCCCAAAATAGATGACTATCCCACCAGAGGTGCCCATTCTCCTCCACTGATTAAAAAGAGAGCCTAAAGCAAGTACTTTAGACTTGAATATATTATTTCTGAATGTCCTAGAGCTGGGGCTAAAATGGTTTTTTCCCCCTCAAAAATGGATTTGCAACAGCAGACTACTTTCAAAACTTTCTAACCAGGAAAGGGTACACAGATGGGGTTAGTTTTACCTGTTTTAAGCTCTAAAATTCATCCCAGGAGAATGGAGGAGTCTACTTTCAGGATGAGATTAATGACACAAAATTCCTGACTTGGGATGATTTGATTCACCCTCAAAAGCTGCCATCCCTCTCTCATCTCACTGACACCAGCAGATGGACAGTCGAGATGAGCCAGAGCTGGGAGAAGGTGGCCACTCCCTGCAGTCCCTGTGCGCAAAGAGGGCTGGAGCTGGGGCACCTATGGCCAGCTTTGGTTTGTATTTCTTGTGTTTAAAGATTGTGATCTTCTAAATTCTTATAATGTCTTAAACTTCAGGTAGATTTCCATCCCAGTGCCCAGTGACATACTTGCAAAGCTAAATTAGGCATGCACGCGTCCCTCCTGTGCCTGTTAGGTGAGGCATGCTGATGAGCTATGAAGGTTTTCTCAGGAAGAGATGGTGTTCTGCAAACTGTGTTTTCTTCTGGCATTTTTAGATGCTCTGTGGTTTCCCTTTGGGTATTTTCTCATCTGTTTTTGCTGCTGGCATGTTCAGGCAGACTGAAGTGTCAGTGAGCATGGCAGAGGGATACTGCATGCGGAGCTGCATCTGCACAAAGCAACAGCCAGCTCCAGAGATAAACGCTTCCCTACAGATTGGTGTGGTAGAAAAATGTTCCTTTACCTGCTGTTAAACAAAAATTATCACAGTGAGTCATCCACAAAACTCTAGGGAAACAAGCAGGACACTGTGACTATTCTCTGGGCTGCAATTAGCAGATGATTTTAATAAACCTGAAGTCACTGAAGCATAGAATCACAGAATATTTTGTATTTAAAGAGACTTTAAAGACCATCTAGTTACAACCCACCACACCATGGGCAGGGACAGCATCCACTAGACCAGACTTCTCAGGGCCCCATGCAACCTGGCCTTGAACACTTCCAGGGATGTGCCATCCTCAGTTTCTCTGGGCAGCCTGTGCCAGTACCTCACCACACACAGCATAAAAAGTTTCTTCCTTACATTCAATCTAAAACTCCTCTCAGTCAGTTCAAAGCCATGCCCCTTTGACCTATCAGTATCTGCCCACAAAAAAAGTGGTCTCATGGTGATGGATCAGGTGAAAAACACAATTTCTTTCCATAGCATGGACATGTCTCTTTCTCTCTCACACACACATGCACATGCATTTCGTTATCTTTCTCCATTCTCCAGTTCTTGTTTTTGCACTATGCCAGTGGCTTCAGTTCAAAGACAATTCACACTTTCTCTGCTTCAAAGTTATTTTTTGCTTTACAGCTCCGTGACTGCAGGGGCCATACCAGTTTTCCCTGACACCTTACTGTGGAGCTTCACAGAGGGCTGCTTCAAACACAGGAGCTGCAGTTTCATAGCTCATCTGCAAAAGATGACCTCCTCAGGAGGAACAGCATGGGTGAATGCCCTGCTTTGACTTCAGCCTTCTGCATCTGCAGCCAGGACCTGGAGGCAGATGTCTTTGGCCACTTGAACCAAAACAAGTCAGATTGGCAAAGTTTTACTGTTTGACTCACTGACAGCCACTCTTATGGCTGTCAGCCACACCCTAGTGTGCACACCTAGGGTTGTGTGACTTTAATTAAACCAGTACAATGCTGCAGGTTTAAGCAGATACACCTTTCAGTTTAGCAGTGGACATTTGGCATGATGTAGCTGGGTCCCCACTCAGTTTAACAGAGTCAAAACCAGGCCTCCAAAGAGAAACTCTTGTAAAATTTAGAGCAAATATAATGGGCCTTGGTCTCTTCTGTTTTATTCTATTATTTATATCACAGTAGTTAAACCATTAACTTCAGTCGTGCTTCTAAGCCTGAGGAGGGAGGGAGGAGGGCTCACACATGCTTTGTATCTTGTTTGGTTGAAGTTATAATTGCTAAAGCAAAATTGGTTTCTGTTTTGATTTCCCAGAACACATAAAAACCAAGCAGGCAGCTGATATTGGAGTGATCCAGTCACTAGTGGTGTCCCTCAGGGGTCTGTGCTGGGGTCAGTTCTGTTCAATATTTTTGCTGACAATGTGGATAAGGAGATTGAGTCTTCCATTGGTAAATTTGCAGACGACACCAAGCTGGGAGCCTGTGCTGATCCGTTGGAAGGTAGGAGGGCTCTGCAGAGAGACCTGGAATAGTTGGATTGATGGTCAGAGTTCGGTAAGATGAAGTTTAATAAGTCCAAGCGTCGAGTCCTGCATTTTGGCTACAATAACCCCCTGCAATGTTCTAGGCTGAGGACAGTGTGGCTGGACAGTGCACAGGCAGAAAGGGACCTGGAGGCACTGGTCGACAGCAGCTGAACATGAGCCAGCAGTGTGCCCTGGTGGCCAAGGCCAACGGCATCCTGGCCTGTATCAGGAACAGTACAGGATGTGGTCAGCAGGCCCAGGGAGGTCATTCTCCCCCTGTACTCAGCACTGGTGAGGCCACACCTTGAGTGCTGTGTCCAGTTCTGGCTCCCCAGTTTGGGAAGGACATTGAGATGCTTGAGTGCATCCAGAGGAGGGCAACGAGGCTGTTGAGGGGCTTGGAACACAAACCCTGTGAGGAACAACTGAGGGAGCTGGGGGTGTTTAGCCTGGAGAAAAGGAAACTCAGAGGTGACCGTATCACTCTCTACAACTGCCTGAAAGGTGGTTGTAGTCAGGTGGGGGTTGGTCTCTTTCTCCAGGCAGCAACTGAGGGAACAAGAGGACACAGTCTCAAGCCGTGCCAAGGGAAAGATAGGTTGAATATTAGGAAAAAGTTTTTTACAGAAAGGGTGATAATGTATTGGAATGTTTTGCCCAGGGAGGTGGTGGAGTCACCATCCCTGGATGTGTTTAAAAGAAGATTGGATGTGGCACTCGGTGCCATGGTTTAGTTGAAGCATTAGGGCATGGGTTGGACTCGATGATCTTGAAGGTCTCTTCCAGCCTAGTGATTCTGTGATTCTATGATGAGTTTGAGAGACAAATCATCTGGGAATGGTGCTGAATGTGAAGAGCAATTTTGTATTACTATGATATTCATCACTTTCTGGAAGATCTGAGAGGGAAACCTGAAGAAATCAGCCTGAATTCCTCTATTTTGCTGCTTGATAGAGGAAAAATTTCTACTTACTAAAAATGGGCATGAAGAAATTATATTTTTATTAAGTGTCTGCACACTTGCTGCTTTTGGAACTAAAAAGCATTTTACCTTAAGCACTCATATGTGCAGAAAGCCAACACGCCATGTTTTAATACAAAATGAAATATGACCTTTTAAGAACCCTTAAACTTCTGAAGAGTAAATGCTAAATCTATATATAATTCAAAGTATATCAGCTAAATTAGATACTGGATTCAAACCTGTCCTGAATAAAACCATTCTCACTTTTTTTTTTTTTGGCTTTTTTTATTCCTTAACTAAAAGACTTATGAAATTTTTCTGTTATTAGCCAGTTTAGTGCATGGGGAAACCTGCTGTCAGAAGCAGAGTGTCTGCTGTGCCCGTGCCCATAAGCATCTCCAACAGCCAAAGTGCTCAAGAGCTGGATCCAGACACGATTGGGGGTTCCCAGAAGTCAGATCCTTCTAGACCCAGCTCTTGTCCTGGGACTGCCAGGACAAAGTCTGGATCAGGTAATGGATAAAATGCAAGGTGAGATTTTGCAAGGCGATATTCATTTCCTGGTCCTCACCACCTCTGCTAGTTAGCTGTTTGCTGAAAAGTTAAGCTATTTCAATAAAAATGTGAAGTACTGGATACTGCTGCATGAAGTTCCTATAACTTTCCTTGACCCACAAATTACTCTGCTGCAATGTTATCAGGGAATAAAAACATTGAGTCAAAACCACTTTTATGATGTTAACACTCCCATTCCTATTTTGAAATTAATTTACTTATTTGAAAAGAATTTTAAAAGGAAGTACACAAGTGTGCATACTGCCTTGGCAGGGAGTGTAATATACTTGTATGTGTTTAATAGCATCACTGATTTAAAGAAAGTCCGAGCCAACTGGGTATGGCAAAATAGCAAGGATTTAATTAAATTTGGTTTTTGAGAGATCTTTTACTGATGTATCACTAAGGACAGGTACCCCTTGGCCTTGACAGTTCTCAGCAAACTCATGCAATCCCTTCCCCTTCACACCTTCTTAAAAATAATTTCCAGAAAGTTTTCTTACTGTTTAAGATCGTATCAGCTGTTCAGTATTTAAACTCACAGTCACACATGGCTCAGGTATCCTATAACCACCCTGTGGAAAGTAATTGGGGAAAGACCTTGGACCAGCATGTGGACAAAACACAAGGAGATTGGCAGATACAGGGAACAGCAGAGGTGGGCAAATGTGGATGCCAGTATCGCCAAACCATCTGTAAATGAAGTTACCAACTTGTTACCTTCCTAATATTTGAAATATAAGCAGGAAATACACAAAATACTGCCATTTGAAATGTGTGACATGATCTTTTCATCCCCTTGAATTCATCACCTGAACATCAATGCTTATAGTACAGAAAATCCAAACCACAGTAGGAACGTTGTTCAGTGCCACATTTGTATGGCCAAAGGCTGTGCTTTAGATGGGGAAACAGTTTGGACAGACACTCAGTTGTGTCCATCAAGGCTGGATGGGAAATATGTAAACTTCTTGCAGAAAAGGCTTAGTTCCAGTTTGTGTTTGCAAACCATGTCTGGGAGCCAAAACTGCACAGCAGGCCTGAGCACAGCCCTCCTTCAAGTCACTGGTGGGGGCACAGCAAGAGTAGAAACAACATTTGAGTTTCACAGACTGAGACCAGAGCAAAACCTGGAGCACTTCCTCCATTTCCAGCCCACATGTCAGTGGGTTTTATGTGTTCATCTGTTCCTACACTGCCCGGCATTGACATCAGGGTTCATATTCCAAAACATCTGTGCCAGTGCCTGTTTCCTTACCTTGGTATCCAGATTAACAATGGAATGAGTTCAGCAAAAGCTTCAACATAATATATTTTTGCAATCCAATGTTCATACGTATCAAAAATATTCCTACGGTGCAATGAAACGTTATTTCTTGAGAACTGTTTGAAATTTCATGTAAGCAGACCGTAAATAAATTCTGTAAATGGAAAAGTGACCTTGAAAAAAAACCCCAGAAGTCAAATGTATGTGCCTGCAGAGTAAGATGTAGTCTATTTATGCCCCATATCTCGGGGCACTAGTGGGGGGTTTGCCCCTGGACACCAGAATGTGTATTTAAATGTCATCATTCCTGATGCTCTGCCACCCTGGGCACACAAAGTCCTCAGCTGTCCTAATTTAGAGAACATATTATTCCTCATTTTTAATGTAAACCCAGATGTTTTCCTCTCACTAATGAGAGGGGAAGTGAGAGATGTGGAACAAGACTTTACTGGCAGCCTTGAGATTCCAATGAGATTTCAGAAAATCATTTTTACAGTATGATGTTATTCACTTCACTGGGCAGAGAAGCAGTCAGGCAGCTCCAGGCTTGGCTCGCTGTGGCTGCTGTCTCCCTGTTTGTGGGCATGGGGTGCTCACAGGCCAACCAGACCCTGTGAAAAAAGTATTTGAGAAAGTGAATGATCATTTCTTACCTGCATCGGTGCTGCTTCTTTTTATTTTTTTCCCTGTGCACAGTGCTGCTATGGAATTGCTCTCCCCATCCCTGGTGGCCATAGACCACCCAAGGTCACATTCTGCATGTTCAGCCAGAGGCTCAATTTCACATTGAAAACTGTATTTTTTGGACATGATATATATAGTTGGTGGAAGGAAAGCTGATTTTATCTATTTTTTGACTAATCATGCCTAAAAGCTCCTTAAAACTCAGTGAGGAGCCAGCATGACACCTTCAGGATTCCCCTTTCCACCAGCAGTTGTTGGATGCTCTCTGAGGCTGCTGCTTCTGCATTCCTGAGCCCTTCCTTACCCCACCCGGCCTAACCTGTTCAGTCACCTGCACGGCCTGTGTCTGCCCACGGAGCAGCCCTGCCTTCCTCATCCACTGCCCCATCAGGCTCAAACGCAGGGCTGGCAGCAAAGCACCACCCTGTTGTGGTTCCTGCTGCAATGTCCTGATGAGATGCTGTGGAGAGATGCCAGCTGAATTTCCTGCTCTCCTGCCTGCTGAGATGGACTGGTGGGATGCCTGCAGTGATGCCTGCGATGCCACTGGGGTGGTGCCTGGTGGGATGTCAGCTCTGATGCACACTGAGGCACCATGGTGGGATGCCTGCTGGAATGCCTTCTAGATTTAGCCATCTTTTAAGACAAGTGAGACCAAACATCTAAATATTTGTGATTTTTTTTCCTTCACCACAGTGCACAGAGTGTGTGCTCTGTGTAGATATGCAAAAGCATTTCAATTTTTGTGTTTACAAGCTCTGTCTTGTTCTGGAAGGAATGGCCCCAAATGGCCCAGGATCCACAGCCATGCTCCCAGCCAGCCCTCTCCAAGGCCCTTAGTCTGCCCTGAACACTGGCAGAGAAAGAGAAGCTACTATCTTAGATTCTTGCCTGCAACTACCAGTGATGCTCTTTATAGCCAGCAGCCCTTCACGGGGACACTAAGAACAGGTTCAGAGCACAGGCCCATTCCACAGCTTTTCAGCAGTTGCAGACTTTCTGGGAAGACTTTGCAGTGCCTGGCAATGTCCTCCTTCCCCGTGCCCACTGCCAGTCTGTCCCACACCCTAGATGATTCACCAGGAACCTCATGGAGAAAGCTGTGTCTTGCTCAGCTCCTCCAGGGCTCCCCTTGGACACCTGGAAGGAGCCTCAGCACCAGCAGCACTGTTTGCACCCGCAGAACCTGTGCTGCAGGAGGGGGAGGAGCATTTTGTGCATATGAGCATGAAATGCCTTGAATGCAGGGGCTGCAGTTGGAGTGAAGGGTCACAGTGTCACACACAGAGTGCCTCTGTCTCTGCTGCACACAGAGACACATTCACCACTGTGGCAACCCTCTTGTTTATTTTCTAGGAAAGTCTGTCTTCTCCAGCATACCTCTTTTTCTGATTATGAATGTAATGAAATACCCAAATGCACACCTCTTCCATGCATGATTTCACAATATATTACCTGTTACAATACCGATTTAATCCAAATTCTTGTCCATTAAGGTCATTATTACACTTCACTCTAAAATTGTACTGACAGCAATGCAGAACTGCTGTGAGAAACTGTGGAATCAGATTTATGTGGATCACTAAGAGAAATTCTGCAGTTGTATTTTTCTCTTCCAGGAGGAACTTGTATTAGAAATTACCTTTAAAACCTAAGACTACATGTGTGAAATTGTTCTATATGCAATTTATTCTATTTTTAATGAGCTGTGATATCCTAAAGCAATAAAAAAAAGTTAATATGGATTGCTATGCAGCCTTTACAATGCAACTAATGACTCTGCCAGCAAGTTCACACTGGAATTTTAATTTATATTTGTCGTTTTAAAAATACAAGAATTTCTGTTAATAATATAGGCAAGGCAACTTTCATTAGATGAAAAAATGCTAAAAATAGTCATGTACAGCTTCATTAAGTTCAGGTTTATGGTCTGGTTCTGAATTTAATATTTTCTTAGAAGGAGTGATGGCAGATACTCTCTGAGCCACGTATTCCCCCTTAGCTTGGCTCTCTGCACTGGACTGTGTGCAGATGCCAAACATTTGCTCAGCAGGGTGTAAATGTGTCCTTGGCATTCAGGGTGCTTACAAGGAACCAAGGCATGCATTTGTCCCAGACCATAGCTGTGACAATTTGGGTCCTTTGAGAAATCAAAGCCACATATCCAGGCACTTACAGATATATATTTTATAATTTTAAGTGAATTTAAGCTCAGGTTTATTTACATGCACTTGAAGCAGCTAAGTCCTAGGATCGTGTCCTGGCCTAAGATCCCTCATGTGCTGATCATCACTGAAGATAGGCTCAGTCCTTGTAAGGCCTGGTTTCCTTTCAGGAGCTTCCTGGCCTTCTTCACTGTCTAGCAGCGTAGCCTACAGCAACCACACATCTTCACTGTGAATGCAGCAATTTGCTGGGCATGGAAGAGGAAAGACATCCAGCAATATAAAACTATGCAGTGTCTCTCTACATCTGATTTCCTTAGAAAAATAAGAAATATTAAGATTTAAAAATATTTGTACATGTTTTTTGGGAAAAAAAAACCAAGCTCTCACAGAACAGGTAAGTGCTGAACCTGCTCAGGCTCCTAGGGTGTGAAAAAAGCCCCAAAACATCTCATGTATCCTGTGGTGATGTTTAGCAGCGGGGGAACTTCCACCCCTATGGCCGTCTCTGGCTGATTTTGCTATTAGGATAAAGAGCAGGATAGGTGTATAAGGTATGTGAGTTTATCCACTGTTACATATGCTATTTAAAACATTGTCATCATTGAAGATGATGGCATGCTCTCCATTTATTAGAGGTCCTGAGTGGCCTGGGATATCTGGTTCCTGGTAAGGGCTGTATTTCTGAATCCCATCACTTCTAGATGAGTCATTTCTTGTGATTCTGCTTATCCATCTGCCCTTCTCAACACCCATTCACACCTCAGCTGGCAGCACTCTGACAACTGTTAGCTGACTGTATTCACAGAAACAGAACCACAGAACACTCTGAGTTGAAAGGGACCCACAAGGGTCATCGAGTCCCACTCTGAGGTGAATAGGCCAGACAGGGATTTAACCCACAACCTTGGCTTTAGTAGCACCATGCTCTGACCAAAGTAACAAAGATTTCCAACCACTCAATCACTGTCAAAGGTACCAGCACAAGAAGTTTAATATAAATTTGTGGAAGTGGAACGAAGTTCACTGGCAAGATTCACTGTATTTCTTACTGTATAGGTGAAGCATGTGAAGAATAATTAGTTTAGAATCAATCTAGCATGATTTACAAAGGAATGTGTTCTAGTTGTTGGTGCAGGTCATGGTGTGGCAGTAAAGTCTTCACCAATGTAAGATTCATTCCAAGGGGGGTAGGCAGTAATAGCTGGATTGTAAGAATTGTTGGGTTGCAACAAGACCATCACACTGGGCAGATTAAAATGTAAATACACTTTTCTAAATTAAAAAACTCTTGAAAAATCAGGCCTAGGGCTGCAAACACCAGTGTTACTGTGAGGAATTATGCTTAGTGTACTGCTGGTCCTCAGCATATGCTCTTATCATCAAACCATTACTTCATCCTTTTTTTCTCATAAAAATGCTGGACAGTCAATGATTTAACATTTAAACGTATTTAAACCTCTTGATGAAAACTGCTCTAGAGTGGAGTACATCTTGAGTGCTGGCTAAACATGCTGAGGACAAAAGATGTGTATTTTCTACTGTGAGTTTACATAAATTTTGCATTATTTGAAATAAAGGTGTCATGGACTGCAGAGCAAG
>WBNO01006757.1:0-119347 GCA_013400575.1 Peucedramus taeniatus
TTTTTTAATGTCAGAGAATTGAGGCTCCTGCTAGAAACAGACTACCACTATGAAAATCTAGGAAGATATCCATAAGGCTTCTATGGAGACAGAAAGGCTGCTGTACAGTTTCAGTGTCAAAGTACTTTAACGTTCTAAAGCAATGCTTTTCCTGCTAAAAAGAAAAGCAATTGGATTAATACCTTGCAAGTACAAATGTGCTGAGTTTACAATTTCATTTTATGAAAAAAATCAACAATGTGCTGGACCCAGAACAAAACACAGCACTTCAGTTGCATTTCATTCCGTCTCTAGCTTTGTGCTTCATTAAACAACCAGGAGCTCCCAAGGTGACTGAATCACTCTTGAAATATTTGTAACAGATCTGACAGTTGATGGGCGCTTAAGAAACAAAATTATATTTTTCTCACAGACAGTAGTCTTAATTGTTCATTGCTCCATGTTTGAAGTGTGTAAAATATAGTCTATTTGATCTTGTACAAAGTAAGAAATTAACTAAAAATCCATATCATAACCTTCCTTGTAACATCAAAGAATACTATAGAAGGAAATATAAAGAAGAGGACACAATTGTCATTCATCTTGTTTCCTTTTCTTTCAATCAATCATCACTTAGTTCAACCAGTAGGGTATTCTCCTGCTGAATTCCTTGCCTTTGCAGATCACCAGATGTTCATGTTAACTTAAGTGTTCCATTTACCACCAGTCCAGGTGGCTGCAGCCTGGCTTTGCTCCAGGAATTCTTAATTTGTCCAAATGTACTTCTAGCTGTTGGTAAACCTTTAGCTCAGCCACACGTTGTAACTCTTAAATCAGCTATTCTTTATTGTGTATGTGTTGGATCTCTTGTTACACTTCAGAACTCTGAGCCAAAGACAACTTGTGAGCTAGAGATGGGGGCAGAAGGAGCAAGAAGTCAAAGCTGTGTAAAAAACTTGAAAGGCCTCATTAGATGTCAGTGAGGCTGCTGCATTAGGTATCAGTTGTCACTGTCAACTGATCTGTTTGACTGTTGTGCTTTGAGAGATTGCAGTTGACAGAACAGTATCTGCCACCAGTTTGTGTGACAAAGAGGTGCTGCATTTTTTTGATCTAGAGGAGTTGACTTGCTTTGGTGAATTTTATACCTCCTCTTTGCATATGCCAGGCAGCTGTTCTTAGGACTCAGGTCTGTGTTTTACCTGCTGCTGTGGTTAATGTGTCAATTCAGGTGAGAACATGTAGTGACCTCCTTACTCATAAGCATGGCCTCACAGTGAACACCCTAGGAAGAGGTAAAGTGGTGGTGTTGTTGTTATTTTCAATGGTACCATTCCAGAGATGTCAGCATCAGAAACCTTCTTCAAGACAGAATTTCAAGGAAATTGTGGGTTTTTTCAAAGTGAAAGCAGGTCATAGGTCCAGCCATAGGTCCTTTGCTTTACACTGAAGCATCAAAAATGGTAGCAGCGAAAAGTACTTGTGGCAAAGCCTGTAGCTGCCCCTCAGGAAAAACAGCACTTTGTGTAACATTTCCACTACTAAATAGCCACTGTAAAAAGAAAAATTATCTTCTTTTGTTTAATTTTTTTCTTTGATCTTTAGACTCAGCTACAAAAATTACAATTTACAAATTACAAATAATAAGATTTGGATTTTTGAAAGAGGGGTTGTACTCTGGACATGGCATTAGGATGCTGGGACTCTCTGCAGCTTGGTTTCCCAAACTGCCTGACACATCAACTGCTGAGCCTGCTTCACCTCTTCCACTATAAAATGTTGATGTTGTTTACGTATTTCAAGAGGACTGCTTAATTAACAACAGCTTGTAGAGTGGTTTCAAGATGGAAAAACATGGCAATTACTGCAAACAGTAAAGGCACTGCAGGCTAATTTTCATTGATGATAAAGTTGATTAACAAATACACAGCTCTAATAAACACTGTTACTGCTTTTGAGTGCAGGAGCAGGTGAAGAGTTGCCATGAGAACTGATGCAGCTGAGTGTGCTCAGTTCAACACCACTGATGTCACTTTATTATTATGGTAATTGTGTTCATTGATTCATTGATTACTAGGAGTTTGTTGACCAGAGTGAGGAACTGTCACTCCCTCTTTACTCTGCCTGATGGTGTACATGCTCTGTGTCATCTCTAAGGAGTAAGCATCAAGTGACAGTCTCACTTCTTCCTAGAGTCCCAGTGCGATGGGTTGTCTCCCAGGGGAATGCCAACACAAAACCAATAAAGGGGTGTAAGGCACCATACAAATAGGATGCTCTATAAAAGAGGCATAATTTAAGAGCATTGCCCTTTTTTAGTTTGCAATGCTAATCATCAGCACCCTGAAATTTGTTTAACCTTCTCTTCCTTAAGACATGGCAGGAGATTTTTTGTTTGTTTGTTTGTGGTTTTTGTTGTTTTGTTTTTTTGTTGTTGATTTTGTTTGGTTTTGGGTTTTTTGGGGGATGCTGGTTGGGGTTTATTTGTTGGGGTTTTTTTTAAGTTGAAGCCTTTTGCAATGACTTAGGGCAATACTAAGGATCTTCTACCCCGTAGTTTGAGAATTAGAGAAAAGTTTTGGTTTTCATCTGTCCCTACGCATTTGTTTTACATTGGTATATCCAGCTCCAGGAAATGGTCCACTGTGTAGTAACAAATGAATTAACAGCAAAGTAATCTTTTTTTCTCTCCCTGAAACACCTAAAACTCTCATTTAAGAGGGATAAATACAGGTGCACAAACCTCAGCTCATTATTTTCAAATTGTCTTGTGAGTTGCTACTTGTTGCTTTAGCAACACAATTAGAAACGTGTTTTTAAAAGGAAAAGATACATTGCTTTCTCTTGAGTAATGACCTGTACAGCCGTTCTCTGCTGTGATCTTATTTCCAGTAAAATGTTTACTTTCTTTTAAATAGCTAAAGTGATGCATAGGAGTAGTTACATGGGACCATTGCTGATTGCCATGGTGAAATGCCGTTGTCTGTCTACAGGGTAGAAATTGCCATAGTAAAATGTCCTTGTACATGAAGTCCAATGTGGAAAAAAATACAACTTGATTTTGCAGATCTGGTTCCTATGCATATTCAGAAACAAGTCTGCTAAATAAATTACTTAATGGGAGTTTACTACCTTCCTTCTGTTGTCACTACTTAGTCAAATAGGCAGAACAGTCTGCTTTTGTCGCTGTACCATCAGAAACCAGGTAGTGACTTGCAAGGTTCCAATCAGTTATAATGCATAACACAACAGAGAGATGTCAGTGTGAATATAATTTGAGCATGACATGCTCTATTAAATTACTGCCTGGTTTTGATTATTAGAGCCTTTAATCCTGCTAAATGGTGCATGTAAGACAGAGGACCAGATTAATTCTAGATCCCAGCTGAGACTGGAAGGTTGAGCCGAACTGATCTGATGAATGGCCAATAAATACAGACAATCACAATGTCATTTTAATAGGCTCTCTGGGAAAATGAATAGATGAATAGTTTTTTTCTTTAAATGTCTGTTTACAGCTCATCACCAGGAACACAACTTCAGTTTTATTTTTCATTTCATGTACCAAGGTTGAGAGTGCATGCTTTAGAAAAGAAGCTCTACAAATAAATGCATACCATAGCACAATACAGTATGTCATTAAATAGAAACGTAATAAGGTTTGGGAATAATTTGAACAGCTTGATTTTTCCTGACCATTACTTAAGAACTTGAAATGTGAAATGAAAATTACCCTACATGAAATAATGACACAACATAAGGGCTTAGTGCCTTTTTATCAAGCACAATAAAAGCAGAAAATACATGCCACCCCTTGACTGATGTCACAATATTTTGATTACTGTAAATAGTCACATGCCTGAATAAGCTTGAGAACTGTGGTACATCAGTCCTGCTCCCACTGTGTTTGGTGGCAGAACTAAGACTCCCGTAGGTTTCAGTACCTGCAAATTGTAGCCTTAGTGGTGAACATAAAAACAAGGATATGAGCGTATTTACTGAGCTATGTTATTACAGCACCAAAGTCCCTTGGTCCTTATTCAAAGAAATTTCTTATCCCCATTAATTGTAATTAGTGCTCCATGAGGAAGTAAGTTTTGGTATTCTATATTTGGAAATCAAGGATTTCAAATTTTTTTAAGAAGGATAAAGGGGATGTTTTTTGTATGCAGTGTTGCTGCACTCACCTCTGAAGTGGGAGTGGCAACTAAGCCTTTCAGCCTGCAGCTTGCAGCTGGAAGGGGGTGCTTAGTGGGGGTGAAACTCTGCTAGCATATTCAAAAATGTTTATTGTCTCAGCATTTGTTATTTTACATTCTCATCTGATGTTGTTAGCTCCGCTCTTTTGTATTTTATGCATTTAACCCTTAGCGGCAGGAGTCCACCCCTGCTTTCAATGCTCTGCTGACTTCCTTTCTCATCCTCTTGGTACTTTTTCAGACCTGCAGCTCCCACTTGTGACCCCAGACTGTTCTGGCCAGCCTGGACTGTCGAGGGCCAGCACGGCAGGAAATGTGTCCCAGGGCAGTGCCATCGCTGAGCGGGACCGTGCCTCCCATCTGCAGCACTGGTGGAAGCAGAGCATGAGCACAAAGCTGTAAGTTAATGACAACCCACCCTCAGGAACTGCAGGTGCTTCAGCACATGGTTATTTGGGAGTCAGGAATACAGAATGCAGCAAAAGAGGAGACCACAGCAGATGGAGCACTCAGATGTATTGCATTTCATACTTGCAGAATGTTTGTTTCTGTATTAGCCAAGTTTGTACATGTTTTGGGTACAAATGTCTAAGTCTTTGAGGCATTGAAACACCTCAACAAATAAATACAGACTCAGAGACACCCCTGAACCTTTAGGTCTCATGGTGGCTGAGCTGTTTCCTGCTCCTATCCCTGCTTTGTCCCCACCACAGACACATATATGTAGTCCTTTACACAGAGATCCTCCTTTAAGGTGAAGAACCAAGAAGCACTTGATAATTTGTTTGTTATCAAGTGCTGTTTCCTACATTTTTCCCACTATTTTACAAATTTTATGTTCTGAGGCCCCATTATTCTGCAGAGGGGAGAAAAAGTTCTGTTTAAGGTAGATGCTATTAGACTTACTTAACAGATAGGAAAATTGAGGTCTGGAAAGGCCACATATTGCCAAAAATTACACAGAAATGGAACAAGAGCCCTTGTCTTTTACCAGTAATCAGTCTTAGAGACCTATAATTTCTATAGTCATCTTCCCATTGAATTTTCTATGAGGTAAATTGATACTCAGAGATTTTAACAGGCAGATTAATAATGCCATTGTGAATATGCACAATTATAGCTCAGATTTCCTTAAGTAATGAGCTTTTAAATAACAGGTTTTTTCTTGGGTTTGCTTTTTTTGTTTTGTTTCTATGGCTGACTCTCTTTGTGTATACTATGGAAGCTGTAGGCCAGTTTTTAGAGAGCTGCATCACTTCTTAAACACAGTTGCTTGGAGAATTCTTAGGTTTAACTGATTTTTATAGGTTATTTCTAGGTATCCTACTCTTTCATAATATTTGGAATTTTTGTATATGGCTTTCATTAGGGGAAGTATGCAGCACCACATGTTTCTGTCCCTTTATTACAGAAGAAAGTGCTAACAATAGTGCAGTCTTTCCATAGGGTTGGCTGGGGGTGTTCTTCTGAATTCACTACAAATCAGCATTAAATAGGGTACCTTGACTATGCATTTCTGTTATTTAACATGCTTGGATTTCTTTAATGTTTAATTTAATCTTGATTTAATCATTTACTCTGAATATCTGGGATTTGTAACACTTAATTATTCCCACAATGCAGTTAACCCATATGTACTCTCAAACATCACTCCCTCTAAATATAGTTGCTTCCTGTGTTTGGAAACTAAGAGTTAAAAATGCTGAAATCAGTAAAAGGACTTGATGTAAAGCTTTGTTCCAGCCTACTTGATTTAATCTACTGTGTTGCTTAACTTGGGGAGAAAAGGGCTAATTTCCTATTTCCACTAATTTCACTATTTCACTATTTTCTTATAGTTCATTTGCAAAAGAACTGTATCAATGCTATATATTTTTATTACTTTCCAGGAATCAAGTATCAACATCAGACCACAAGGACATCCTTAAAGCTCAAGACTTTTCTGTAATCATCAAAGCGTATGTGCTTGTGACATCCTTAACACCTCTGCGGGCATTCATTCATTCAACCTCCACTGTCTGGCATCCACCCAAGAGGAAGCATTTTACCATAAAGGTAAAACATTTCATTTCCTCAGTTTTCCATCTTTCAGGAAAAATACATAGACAGAAAACTAGAGAATATCTTTCTTCTCTTTTACACCTTCTTTATTAGCAGCCCCCAGCCTATAGTAAGTATTCTTCTAATGTACAGTTTTAATTTCTCAGAACAAGAGGGGTTTGCTTCATGAAGCAGGAAAGCATTGCCCTGTGCACTGGGAGTCTGGGATTTGCAGTCCCAAGCCCATTTTTATTGGTGACATTTGATAGCAGTTGCAAAGTCAGAGTTTTCTCTGAAACACAGCAGTGTGGGTGCTGCATGCAGTAGCAACTTTTGCTGGGTTTTTAACAGTGTTGTGAAAAGGGAAAGTAAATATTTGAAACAGTTTGTTTAGATTTCTTTTTTAGGTGCAGTAAAACAGACCAGAGGAGGGTCAGGGCACTTTTAAATAAGGGGAAGTAAGTATACCATGGGTAGGGTGGTTCCCCCATGGTCTCAATTTTATGAAGAAGGATATTTTGTATGTTCCTTAGATTAATTCTGGACACCTCCAAGTGCATGGAGATACCCCTTTCTCTCCACATCTTGCTTGCTCAGCAGTCCCATGGATTTGAAAATATGCCTTCAGTTCCTTTCTTCTTCTAGCAGGGGACTGTGCTTGTAACACGTCAGTTCTTTGTGAAGAAGCTACAGTTGTGCTGCTGCTTCTTCCCTTTTGAAGAATTAAGATCACAATGTGACAGTGATTTCTTGAGGTCACATAGATCAGCTCCTGCAGCAGCTGTTAAAGGATGGGTGTGCTTTGCCCATGTAGCCTTCTTGGGGTAGGAGCAGGTCATGGCATTGGATCAGTCTGATATCACTGTGGTATCACCGTGAGGACTGTTGATGATATCAGCCATTTGGTACGTTCTACAGTTTTAGCTCTTGCCAAGTGGAGTGCCTAGTTTAAGCTCATTATCTAATTCTAGTCATTGGAGAAACTGACACTTCTAGAGAACAAATCATCCCACTTAATTTAGACACCAGTTTTGGAATGAGTTTCCTGGTGAAAGTGTTTGCTTCCTTCTATGGGCTATGGCACTCTTAGAGAAGATGCCAAATTCTGGATTGCCAAAATTAGGTGAGCTGAATCTACTTCTCTCTTCCCCCACCACTTAAGCTATGGAAGCCCATGGAGATATATTACTTTGCAATGTATTTTCCTCCATTTGCATTTATGAAGAGTAATGGTCACTTGCTTTCAAACCCTGGTATTCAGTTTTGGTTTATTTTTATTAAAATAGCGCAATATCCAGTAGCATCACTGTTGCAGCTGAAGTAGGGACTACTTTAAAGGCTAGTAGTCATTAGTAGTTGTTATATGGCTCTGAAAAACAATTCCCACTGAGGGAAGTCTGCTGAACAGGGTTGCAGCCACCATTTACAGAGCACTTTGGCAGCTGAAGAAGCGATAAAAATGATAGATGGAAGTAGCAGTGCATCTACAGTGATTCCAGTCTGTTTACTGCTGTTGTGGCATTATGCCTCCCATAGCTTCAGACAAACTCATCAAAATTGTGAAAAATCACAAAAGATAGGCCCCATTTGTGAAAGAAAGCATATTTTTAATGATGTAGATATTGAAATGCAGGTTAACAAAATGATGGAAAATGGGGTATGTAAGGCTGCCTCTCAGCACAGTGTGCCCTGTAAAGAACATGGAAGGAGGCAGGGAGCTTCCAAAAGGATGACACTGGGAATTCATAGTGACTAGAAAGCACCACTGAGAAAATCATATAGAGGGCCTGTACTTGATGCAGAGGGAACAGGCAGGTCACCCACCAGAAAATACTTGGGAAAAGACGTTAATTCGCCATTGATATCCTTTGTTAAGAGATTTTGTCAAGTTTCTCAAAAACTTTGTTGAGCCCTTCATCACTTGCCAGTGTGACATACAATGCCAGGAGAGTAATCTCTCCCAAAGTAGCCAGTGGAGCAATGTATGCCTGTAACAGCCAAAGAGCCTGGTCCAGAAAGCTCCTAAGCTTCAAGTTTCCGCTCTAATACAATTCTATTGTATAGGATGGAAATTGCCACGTTTTGAAGCTTCAACCTGTCAATAGTCTATAGAGATAGACTCTCCAAGACCTCTTTTGTCACTGATTGATGGAATACCCACTGCATATTCAACATGCCTAGAGAGAAGACTTTGGTCTGGAAAAATTTGCCAGTGTTTTTCCACAACTGACTGAGTTTTGGTGTTTATTTTTTTTAAAATGCAGAGATGAGAATCATTTTGGTTATCTGCTTTCAGCAATGTTGTAACATAATTTAGAGACCTCCTCAGTGTGTATATACCTCTGATCAGGAAATTTTTTCTCATACCAGTATAATTACAACATTTTTAATGAGAAATTTATCTACATTTGTGGTTAACTTAATTTTTCTATCACAAGCTCAGTATGTTAAGTATGTTTAAAATTTGATCTTCCATGTACAACAATGCCTTATGGTTGCTAGGAGTCAATAGAATGTGAGATATATGAAAGAGAGATTTAAAAAAAACGCTGGAGATGGGGCAGCTATATGATATCAATGATTGAGAGAAACTGTGTAAAGAAAAAACAGGAGTTTCATAAAAGAATACTGCATTCCCCACTGCCTTTTTGTTAGTAAACTTTTATAAATGATTTTTGCAACGCATATTTGCTTTTTATAGTCATAGGGGCATGACTTCAGAATGATTTCTTGAATAAGCGTTGGTCAGATGGCAGTTCAGGAAGAGTTCAAGTGTGTTTTGCTCACCAGCTGCCAGGTTTTCTCTGGATTATACATATTTTACTATTTCATTTCAGAAAGCAAAAGAAGGTAAATCCTGAGCTGGCATGAGGATTTTGTGTGCAGTCAAGGGGTAACAAAAGTGCGAGTCCAAATTTGGGCCCAGCATGGGAAGATGCAAGAGATGCAGGGGAGAGAATGGCTTTCTGCCACACAGATGTTTAGATATAAGGCTTGTGTAATAGCCCAATTTCTTTGAGGAGAGTTGGAAACTGCTTATTTAGACCATCTGTGTGTTGCAAAATTATTAATGAAATAGAAGCTTTGTATTTTGCATATTGTACCAATTAAGGGAAGTGTGTCTGTCAGTGTATGCAGTAATTCCTTTTGTGTTAATCGACATTATATATGTGCATTGAGAAGAATGCTGACCCCTAATAATTATTTCTTTTCTAGAAGCCAGTGTGCAAACCAGTAATTTATGATTAATTATTTCAAGGCTTAACACACTGCAAACTTCTTCCTTTGCCCTGCCATTAACCTTTCCCCACCTGATCCCAGTGCTTTATGAAGGGATGCACTTTTGTAGACAGAAGTACCACATCCTGCATCATCAGGGGAGGCTCTTCTGTGCTGTCAGCAACTTCCCTTGGCCCCTGCTATTGCTCATCATCCTTTTGCTCATCCAAAATAGACAGGTGCCTACTGGACTTGAGTTCCTTGACTGGTGTTCTTGCATAACCCTTGATGCACTCAGATTAAACTATGTTCTTAAGTAATTTTCGAGTTGTGAAGTGCAGTAAGTATAATTTATTAAAGCAGTTTGCTGTTAAGCTTTCTGTTGTATGAATCACTATAATTAAAACTCTCTTTGTGTATTAAGCATTTGGAAACTTGAGTAAAGATTTTTTTTCTTTTTTTTCTACTTAACATACATGCAAAGAGAACTGGACCCTCACCTTTACAGGAAATCCATCTCTTAATATGACGTGGCAGTCTGGCTTAGAGCCGAGCATGGTGGAAATTAAGTTGCAGTATTGCCCCCAAGTGCCCAGCTTTGGTACTGCTTGAAGTATCAGCACGTATTTAAAGTGAGATAGAATGCAAACATATATGCAGATAAAATGCAAAATGCTTGCAAACAGCAGAAAGGCTTGGGATTTTATTCCTTACTTTTACGGGTTTTTTTTCTTTGTTTGTTTGTTTGTTTGTGTGTTTTAAAATTTAAGATTAAGATTTTGTCACTTACAGGAGCAAACACAAATGAAAACTTACCATGAATTCTTAATCACTTATATTGCAGGTTTACTTGGGACTAAAATTAAATTCACTCATTAGGTTCTGTTAGAATGATGTAATGCTCTTCTTTATGGGAGACTGAGCATAATATAAATTCCATCTCTGTTTTCTTTCCTCATGGTATCTGTAATTTCTCTTTTCACTGATATAAGAATGGAAGTCAGTCTGGACTGGGGAGATCACAGACATGCTTCGTCTGACACTTCATTTGTGGCAGTCAAGAGAGCATGATGAAACTTTGTAACAGGACAAACATAAAGTGGTAGTGGTCCCTAGGCAGACTATATCCATTTCTAGTAACCTGCAATGTCAGGAACACAAAACTGGAAGTGGAATATATGTCTTGATTGTTTAATAAGATCCAGTGGGCTTTTATCCATGCAATTCTCTACTAGATTTTTAAATTCATTAATGATTTTGGTCTTAGCAATCTTTTTGAGCAATGATACTATACGGATTAATTATGTATTGCTTGAGAAAAGAGTATTTGTTTGCTTTAAAACTTCAGCAAAGTCATATATTGCTTGATTTCATATCCTTAATTATTGTCTTAGAAAATAAGAAATCCTTCCTTCTTTGTCTTCTTCATCTGTGTCAACCTGTCATGCAGTGCAGAAATAAAATTCTTTCTGGAGTTCTTTACTGTTTTTCTCATTCTGAACATCCCTATTTAGCTAAGTAAGAGCTTGAGACTGATTTTCCTCTAAAACATGTGAATATGTCATAAGTTTTTACACTATTATCCTGGCCCTTAGCTCTCTGGTATTTTTCTAGTTCACATATCCCCTTGCTTTGGCTGTTCAATCCAGTCAGGTCTGTAAGCATGCCCTTCTGTGGCTTCCAGCTTCCCTAGACCTGCCTCCTACTATCCTGATTCTTCTCATTCTTCCTTTTATTGAATTCCAACTTCCTTTAGTCAAGATGATACACTTTTGGTATCAACCAAAAGAAGCAACCTGGGAAATACTGTTAGGAAATCACCTTAACTCTCCCACTAAGAAGTCAGAGCTGAATTGGGAAACTATTCTTAGTTCAGACTCAGTCAAAAAGCCTAATTTCATGGCTGCTGAAGCTGGTGAGTGGCTTTTTGATTTTAGACTTAGTCTTAAGAGCAAGGAGCTTTAGAGAAAAGAAACATTTCTCAGATGGCCTTTTCTTCTCCCTGTAATTAAGTTATGAAAGTGCTAAGAGGCAAGATGCTGAGGTTTTTTGTGATTAATTTTTTTTCTGGACAATTTAATATCATCTTTTTAAAAATCATTTGTAATGTAAAATATATACAGAATTGGGAAATCCACTGTAAAAAATAGTTGGACACTAATGTGATTTCCCCTTTCATCAAGTGCCATGTTAGAGCTGCAGAGAAAGGGCACATCCTAGCAATAAATCAGGAGTGGAATAAACAGATCTACTTGAAGCTAATGCAATAAACTTATGATAAATTACTGAACTGTTTTCTCCATGTTTTATTCTGGAACCATTGGTACCTGATTAATGGGTACATTTTTCTCCTTTTTCTCTCCATGGCCTTTGACTGTTTTCATACTCTCTGGTCAGTAGAAATGTCCACCTGTGCTAGCACAAAATAAGTGAAATAGCTTCATTGCTAAGTGTGCTTCTTCCTGGCCTTCTGTGTGGAATTAGTTTTTATACTTGCAGACATGTCAGATATCTAGATACTTCCATACATATAATCAAGGAAATTCTTGTTTGTGTGCAAACCAGTATTTTTATACCTATGAACAACTACTTATGCCCAAAAGTATTGGGACCTGGTGAAGAAATTTCACCAAAGATAGATCCAGTAAGAAGAATGAATGTACAAAAACGAACGGAAAGAATAGAGCCTATGTTGGAAGTTTTTAGAGCTTTATTGAATTTATTCAAGCTATTTTCAAGAAGAGGCAATTACTGTAAGACCTTGAGAGCCTGAAGATCCAGATGATCAGAAAGCATGCAACAGCTCCAGTGCATAACAGAACAATCTGGAGAGTATGCCCTTTGCTACTTCAAAAAGAGTAATTTCTGGAAACCAAAGGTCATGCTCTCACACCTCAGACACAAACCTTACTTTCAGCTCTTATCCTGATAACTTTGCCATGTCATTTTGAAGGCTACTGCTAGGAACAGTAAGGTCTTCCAAAATCGATTAATACGAATACTGTAAAGTAGGATGTTCTAAATCCCAAAATGTAAACTTCAAAATTGCATTGAATTACTCAGTAGTGGTCTCTTCTTCTACCTCCTTGCCTGAGGTAGGTTCAAAGCTCAAATATGCCTCCAAAGGGGAGTTACTGTTACAGGAAAAAATGTAGGAGTTCACATTGTTTAACCAAACCCAGAAGTGTCTAACTGATGATATACTATCAACTGACAGCCAGTAATTATAATATACCTTCTCTCAATTTCAGTAACAGAAGAGATAAATAATGATACCAGGCACTTAAAAAACTTAATTGAACATTACACATTTCTAAACACCCTTCTGTAAGTACTCTCTGAAACTCTGGTGACATCTGCTCATTCACCCATGTTTATCCAGCCTCTGTCTCACAAGCAGCACAGGTAGACACAGTCCTGCTCTCCTGGGATGCAGCTGCCCTTCTTTCATGCACCTCTGCTTGGAGAAGTGGGGCCCTTGCTCTTGTGAGTGCCCATTTCACATGTATCCACACAGGACCTGTGCCCATCCTTACATCCCAGTATTCCCTGAAGCCTAGGCAGAAGGTGGTGCTAGCAGGCTGATTTGTGGCAGTGCCTGACCAGGTTTTGGCTGCTGCTTTCTCCACCCTGAGTCTCTCCCCTGCTGCAAATTTTAATGCTCCTTTTCTGTTATTTCCCAAGCTGACTTCTTTGTTTCAAAAGTCACTTTGTAATTTCCTGGTTACTGTTTAACCTTGCTGATGGTTGCATTCCTCTGTATCATGGTAAGTTTGGTCAAACATCATCCCAGACAGTTCTGCATATTCCAGGCACACAGGTGGTGTTGTCCGTGGACAGGCTGTGTGAGCACTCCAGTGATAGATCTCCTGTCTGTCTTCAGTGTCTCACTTAGATTCCCCAGGGGAACCAAGCAATTTTAGATTGCAATTAATGTCACTGTTTTGAGACATCTACTTTAGGATGGCATAAATTATGCTCTTCAAGCATCTGTGTTCTGCAGTGGTGTGTAAAGAGAACCTAGACATTTAGCTTGTACACAGACATAAGCTGTGTAGTCTTGTAGTGTGGGATTCCTCTACAATATTGGCACCTGGGTGATTTGTCTTCATGTGAGCTGTGTCTCTGAACACCTGTTACAATCAACAGAGAACTAATCAGTGCAGTCAGTAAAGGAAGGTGTTATAAGTTTGCATTTATGGCCATTCCCAATGTTAGTTAAGGAAAATCTTTCTGGTTTGTTTCATCAGGAGGCAAGATTGTTTAGGATTGAGCTAGAAGGCAATCTCAGAAAGATCACTACCGTTTGGTTTTATACTCTTTCTCAAGCCAATCCTCAGCTGACTGTTTAGGTAACTGCCCCAGGCTGCCCCAGCAGCTCTCCTGAGAAACTAATTAGCAGAAAAACTACCCAAGGAAAATCTTCTTGAGGGAATTGCTACAGTCATCATAACATTCAGCTCAGTGAGTGCCACACTCTTCCACTCTTCAGGCTCCATGACTCTGTGCATGAAGTCTGCAAATCAGAATTCCTTTGTCAATTAAATTGCATTTTTTCAATGTGTCAGACCTTTACCTGATGATTCAGTGTATTTTTGAGGAGCCAGAGGGATCTATGTCATTGAGATTATAAGGCTTATTTTAATGACTGTGGATTTTAAAAACTAGATGTCAAAATGGGCAAAAGAAAAAGCATCATAAAATTAATATTGATTTGGCCTTTTTTTCCCCCAGTGGCTTTTCCTAAAGCAAGAAGTTATTGGGCAGTGAAAGGTCAATGAGTTTAAATTAATCTGAAGAGTATTTCTAGTTCATTCTGCCTTTACAGAAAATGTGTACTTGATCCATGTAACATGACTGCATTTGAACATTTCTGTAAGGCATTACATAAATATTTGGAACATACCTCCGATTGTATGAGTCCAGAATTTGGATGAACACCTTCAAGCTTCTGAGAAATCTTGCAGTTCTGTATATAATGGCGTCATTGTATAAATGTGCATGTCTGCATTTAGTCGTATAGCCTACTAAAATTTAAACCCTATTCCTCTGCTTCAAAATTGGCCAGCCAGAGGTCAGCTTTCTTTCAGAGCAGGTTCCTGTAATTGCCAGCAGTATTTCCTACTCTGTCCTCTTTAAATTGTTCAATGCTTCTGTTAATCACATCCTATCAATGCTGAGGATGCATTTGCTGGACAGGCAGTTTCCTCTGAAAGTGAGAGGATCAGCATCAGTGGTGGTCACTTGAAGAAACCTTCAGCTCTTTAGTATTTTGCAGTTGAACACAGATATTTATATACTTTTATTCACTCAGAAGAACCTGAGGTTGCTGCAGATTTTCACACATTATCACCCTTATTCCATATACTTTAACTTTTTCCTATCTGTTGCTGTAAATCCTGTGGAATCAGTTGGAGTCAAACCTAATCTGAACCTGTTTAAATAGGACTTTTTTATGAATTGGAATTTAACATGAAGTATTCATCTCATCTCTATTGGTCCTGAACCAGCCTGACTAAATATTTATTTTCAGCCATTGGCTTAGAATAAACATTGGTCTAAAACCTGATATCCTCTAATGAGAACCTGTTGAGCAATGTTTCTTTTCTAGGCTGGCTAAGGAGAGCTGTAACTAAAATGCAGTTTCTTGGAGATGCCAGTTTTATTTTAATGCCTGTTCTGATGGCAACAGTTGACTATTAATAGCCAACAGCATGCTGTGAGTACCAGTAGGGCAAGCCAGCCTGTTTTCATCAATTGTTATTGGAAATGTATGCATTATGTATCCTTTGTGTTTAAGTGCTTGGATATTGATTGATGATGAGGGAGGAGATGAGCTAGTGATGCTCTTGCTCTTCCTTGGAGTAATCCCCATGTCTCCTTATAAAACTCTTCAACTCCTTATGTTCCCTGTGCAGCACAGTAGCACACCTTCTCACTTAGTCCTTCAATACCCACTGGAGATTTAGGAAGTTAGAGGAAGGGTGCAGCCAGAGTAGCGGGAATGTAAGTCGTGCGCAGAATCTGGCAGAGGTGCTGGAAATAATTGCAAAATTCAGCTGAAGAGCCACCTTGGTGAGATGGGCCTTCAGTTTAATGTTTTTTATTTCACATAAACAGTTTAATTAACTGTGTTTGTCCTAACAAGGACCTGAAGTGGAACAATTTAACTTGGAGATGAATCTGAATCAGAACTGATTTGAAAAATGTGGAGCTTCTTGTTCTTAAACTTTGTATCACTCTGTGGGAAAAACACAGCTTTGGTGGTCTTAGACTTTGGGAGACAAGGACTCCTTCTCAGTCTGTTTTGGAGATGAAATAGTCTGTGATGTGAGGAACTGCATAACCTCTAAATAATGCAGCTGGGGCTCCTTTGCCCCAGTACACGTGGAAGACATTCTACAGTATAGAAATACAGTGTGATCGAATTCAAGATTTCAGCATCATGCAAATATCCAAAGAACAGAGTTGAGGCTATACATGCAACCTTTTCTTCACCATTTCCTGCAGTCAGAAGTTTAATTTTTTAACTTCAGCCATATATACTGTTGTCATTTTTTTTCCTACTGGCATTTCAAATAGCTTTACTGAAAAGATGAAATAAAGTCACAGGCACTATATACCTTCAGCACAGATCTGTGCATAGGTCACCATTCTTTTAGTCAGTAAAACTTGGAAAGGCAACCACTTTTTGAAATAGAAACAGAGGTGATAAGAACAGGAAGGCAAACAGACCAAATTCCTACCCTTCAGTTATTTACCAGCACAACTGGATGGAGTTAGTGAAACTGCAGAGAGCAAAAAGCAAAGGAGGATCAATGTTAGCTGCATATTCAAGTATCTCCCATGGCTGGCTGTAAGAAATGTTACAGTATTTTTTAAAAAGGAAATTGAAGAGTGCTTATTACATTTAACTGAAATATGCTACCTGAAGAAACTGAAAGCCATTCATCTGTGCCAGTGCAGACCAGTGTTCCTGGAAGTATTTATGCTCACAAAGGGAGACTCCAGAACTGTCTAGAAAATTCTGCGGACTGGGGTGTAGAGAGCTATGCTGTAAGTTCTGGTGTCAGCACAGTGAATGCATAGCACATCACCAGGAACTAGAATTGTATAGACCCTTACTGGGTCTATTACTGTTCAGCATCTTTGTTAAATGTCTGGATGATTGGGCAGAGTGTATACTCAGCAAGTTTGGTGATGACAAAAAACTGGGAGGAGTGGCTGATGCAGCAGAGGATCATCCTGCCACCCAGAAGGACCTCAGCAGACTGGAGGTAAGGACTGAAAAGGACCTCATGCAGTTCAGCACGGGGAAGTGCACAGTCCTGCACCTGGGAAGGAACAGCCTCAGGCACCAGCACATGCTGGAGGCCAGCAGCTGGAAAACAACTTTGCAGAAAAGGGTCTAGGACACCTAGTTGACCATCAGGCAGCAGTCTGCCCTTGTGGCACACCTGGAGCACTGTGTCCAGTTCTGCACTCTCCAATACAAGAGGGATGTGGAGGAAGTCTGGAGTGGGGGACAGGGCCATAAGGTGATTAAGATTCTGCAGCATTCCTGATATGAGGAAATTCTGAAAGAGCTGGGACTGTTTAGCCTGGATACTCTTCTCAGGGGCCAGAGGGATGTCATCAAAGTGTACAAATAGCTGAAAAAAAAGCTGAAAAAAAGCTGACAATTCCCAGAAATAATCAGAAAATTCTCATTTCTTAATGTTAATATAAAATGTGTTCTGCATATACTTTACATGTTTTATTTCTGAAGATAGTACTTTTTTGCTATGTGAAAGTGTATCTTTGGCAGTATAGCACTACTTTATTATCTAACAGTTCTACATAGTTCAGATCTAATTGGGTTCTGTGCTGTATGATAACTGTAATACAAATATGGTTCAAAGGCAGCCCCTTTCTTAGCACCAAGGACTGATACTACAAAACCTGCCTATGTCCCACTCTTCACTGGGTCTCTGTGCTGCTCCAGTTGTTTTCCTGAATCTCTGTCTGAAGTGATGATAGGGGTGAATTTACATGAGTGGTGAAAGCACCTGAGGACAGTACTGTGCAGGCCAGTAAATATGCCATTGGGAGGATTCATGAGTCTGAAAACCACAGAATATGCAGAGTTTGGTCAAAACACAGGCTGCAGTGGCTGATCATTTTTTCCAGCATCTTTCTTCTATACTCTATTTAAAGCTTGTTGACTGGGGGTAAGGATTTGCAGTCAAGGTCCAGTGGGATGGCCCTTGGCATGGTATGTTAAGAGAAGGCTTTTGCTTTGAGTGTGCTATTACCCACTGATGAAGATACAAGTGCTTGTATCTGTTTGTGAGTTTGTTTGCCTAGAACCAGTGACAGCAGAAGGTTTTATCAAAGCAAGCTTAGATTCTGAGCAATATTTTTAAAACCATTAATACAGATTTTGTTTCTGATATACTTATTTGTAAATGAAACATCATTATCTATTAGTATGTTGTGTGGAGCTTTTCATTCCACTTTATTGTACAAATGAATAAGAATCGAAGATGATATTCCAAGGCAATTTTTGTTTCTGTCAGTCTTCTAGTTTATTATTTTAAGCACTGATTTACTCTAAATGCTCAAAAATATATGTATTCTCTTTCACAGCTGCAAAGATTTTTTGAGATATTCTTCAGAAACAGTTCTCCCCAACAAGCCTTCAACAACATGAAGGAGGCTATTAACAAACTTCTACTTATAACTGAGGTCTTCAGCAAATCATCTGCCTCAGGACCAAATTCTTTCAATCAGTAAGTGACTTGCAGTAGTCATTGTAATGCTAGTGTCAAGATAGCTCCTTAGAACAGAATAAAAATTGCAGAAGATACAAGAATCTTAAAATAAAAAATTTCCATCTATTTCATACTTCTTAATAAAGTAATGACATGCTGCATTTAAGGAGTACAACTCTTCAATATCCACAGTGTTTCTAGTTTGTGAAAAGGTTATGATGGACCAGATGCTGTCCTAATGAAGTGTTTCAGGCAGCACAAATGAACAGAAATCACTCACAATTGGGCTTGTCCTAACATACATAAAGTTGTATTTCCTTTCAGTGAGCATGCTGTCATATGTCAAATATTTAATGCTAGAGTAGCTCAGATTGTTCAGAGCTGGCTCTGGCAGGCAATCTGAACAAGAGACACTGTAAAACACTTTATAAAGTGTATGTTATGAAATGTACCTAGGCACCAACAGTCACATTTCTGTATGTAATCACTACTATTAGTGTTAAAATTCTTACACGTAAATCAACCTCAATTATGTAATATTTTTACTAAATAAAATTATTATTTGTTCTATGTATGTTATGTCCCATCCTTGACATTTTTATGATAAGTACTAAATAAGTTACTATTTATTAAATTTATGTGTTTAAGCTATTTTGAGAACCAGGTGTTTTAGTAGCAGGAATGTAAAGCTCATTATTTGACTTACACAAGTTGGGAATAAAGCTTACATTGTGAGTGGAGAGGGTAGCAAGGAGGGGAGGAGTGTAATGGGGATGAAGCTATTTTGACAGTGGTCCAAAATCTCTTTTTTACCAATGAAATGGACTCTCTTGTTTGTGTAACACAAGACTTGCTTATAAGTCCTGGCCCATGCCTCCAAATATCCCCATAGATGCAGCAGAGCTCTTTGCTCAACTGAGCCTGGAGTGTTTCACCATCTCTTCCCCTCCAAATGTCTTCAAGGCTTTTGCAGGGCCTCATCCACTCTCTTCAAAAGATATTTCTTCCTTCAGCATAATTCACCTTCCTCTCTGTCAATTATTAAAACCCCTTTTATATAGCACTATTTTGATCACCTTACAATCTGACTCCTTCCATGTTTAATGCTGCTGGCTCTTCTTAGAAATTTATTTAGTCTGTATCACATATTGTTTCTTGACCTATGTGTGCATGTTTTCCTGCATGTGTTCTCTGGACCTGTGTGTGTATTGAATTTTACTGTGTTTAGGGACATGGTTCAATTATGGGCTTGGCAGTGCTAGGTTTATGATTGGAAACAATGATCTTGAAGGTCTTTTCCAACCTAAATTATTTTATGATTCCGTATTTCACAACAGTACCTAACCTCACTGAAACAGATTCCTTTTATATTGTATTTCAGATGCAGCCAATGTTTTCAAATGCTAACCTTTGACATTGGATTTGGCATGTCCATACACCCAGTAGTTCTTAAGGTGAGAAAATTGCACAAATTATTGCTTCACTGAAAAAAATTACACCAAGAAGAACACAGCAGAAAAGCCTCTTTGATAGGTACCCTCAAATGTCTAAGAAATGTACCAACACTTTAATATTAATTTGGGCTGATTGTGGAGAGTTTCTGTAGAAGAAACCAGTTTTTAAAAGTCAGAGTTCCTGTGATGAAATTCACCAGACCATCAAAATGTGCAAACTTTTCAGTTTACATTAAAAGATTATCTATTACCCCAAATGAATATCAGTGAAACAAAATCCATAGGAAGCACTGCATGAAAGTGGAATTAGGTTTTAAATGTGACAGAACAAAGATGAATGGAGAAGTTAAAATACCGCAATTGGCTTTTAATACAAATTAAAGTTCTCCATAAATTGGATTGTACTTCCTCATTTCATTACCTCCTTTGACCTCCACTGTGCTGCCTTCTTCCTGAATGATCCACAAGGCCCTTAAAACCAGGGGAATGAGACCAGTGCCAGTTTTTGTACCACTCCTTCCTCAGAACAGATTGTCCTGAAAAAAATTATTGTACTGCTTTCCAGCTGTTCTCATTACCTCATGTATACACATGAATATGCATATACCTAGATATGCAAAGTGTTTCTTTATATTTATGATATACAAATATTAACAAAAATTAGGTAATATATCCCCACTTAAAATCTGTTCAAGTGTCTAGTAATAACAGTGCAGTCAATCTCTGCATTCTTCAGAAAAAAAACATCCTTTAAACACATAGGAAAAATGCACATATGAAAGGAAATTTGCATAATTTAAGAAGTCCATGAAGACAATATTTTTAATTAGTCTGAGAAGACTTACTTAGCTAGTATAAGAAATGTGGTATGTCATAACAATTCGATAATTTTATATCAGACTGTAAAAAATTATCCCAGAAGAGTTTAAAAAATAAACCTAAAACATAACGTTTCCCTTCCTGTATAGAAGTTTCAACCATTATCTGTTATCCATAAGTTTATAGCAAATCAGTAAGATTTAGTATTTTCTTCTGAAAAAACAAATGGCTTTATGAAATAGCTGTTGATAATTAATGCCACATTGACTTTCAATATTATAACTTGGAAATTATAGTATGCACACAACCTATTCATATTGGTGCTGTATTTGTGTTTATGCTAAAATAATTATTCAGTCATATTTCATAACCATGAATTTGTTCCTTGTGTTTATATATTGTAAAACTTATACTTTCATTTGTAGTAACCGATGTTCTGTAGTAACGC
Source organism: Peucedramus taeniatus (assembly GCA_013400575.1). Lineage (NCBI taxonomy): Eukaryota > Metazoa > Chordata > Aves > Passeriformes > Fringillidae > Peucedramus > Peucedramus taeniatus. Next base: position 20,912 of record WBNO01006757.1, read on the forward strand.
CTAGAACATGGGTTTTTCAAGAGTTATATTAACATATAATCTGATATGTTATATTTTTAATCAAATTTCAAATGAAATATGGGAAAAAGCTTTTCACATGTGCCTGCAATACTGCACTCTGTGCACTGGAGGGCAGCAAACATTGCGGTATGGAGTCGTGACAGCCAATGTGCACAGCATTTTTATAATCCTGTCCGTTTGAGTTGTTAATACCTTTTTTTAAAGTTCCAGTTTAGTATTTATTGCTATGAGAAGACTGGACTTGTTATTCAAACTATGATTTTTTATAATTTTTTTTCAAACAGGTGCATGAAAACTTTGACTTCCAAGTTGAGAATGAATCGACTACTCAGGACCAAATTTCCAAAGAACTTATTTTTGAAGATACATTTAGATTTCTCTTATCTAATGAATCCTCAACATCCATTTTCATAGAAGCTTTGCAAAAAATATATGGGTCATCTGTGAGCAAGGTAGTTCATTCGAACTTTTCTGTATTATTATTTGAAAATATTTAATTTTAAATTGTATGCTTCGGAAATTGTCAGTGCCAACTTATAGAATGAAGGTTTTATTGAATGAGAACCATCTTTTTTTGTATTCTGGGGAGAAAAACTGTATTTATATTGAACAATTTAAGTTTCTTTTGTAAAAATTCTACTCTCAAATTATGTCATTTTCAAAAATACTGTGATTTAAATATATATTTAAAGCTTTAAAAATAAATTTTCACACTATTTTTTAATGGCCTCTTTTAATATAAAGATTTGTGTGTTTTCACAATTTTGTCCAGAATTGGTTAACTCATGCATGGAGATCCATGAACATCAGAATTAAATTTTGTTTCTTACAACTTTGTGTCTTATTCTCAATGCAAGATCTAGTTTCAGTTTTTTGGGTTGGTTTTGTGTGGGTTTTTTTGGTTTTTTTGGTGTTTTTTGGTGTTTTTTTTTTCCTGTTGTTTTTGTTTTGTTTTGTTTTTTGTTTTTTGGTTGCTTGGTTGGTTTTGGTTGGTTTGTTTTGGTGGGTTTTTTTTGTATTTATAGAATCTGCATAAATTTTACTTCATTAGTGAAAATCATTTCTGACAAGCTGAGATCTCTTTTAGCAGTATTTCTCCGTCTGGGAACTTTTAAGGATGCATTTCTGAGGAGTCTCCTGCTTGAAAGACTTATGGGGACTAAATTATCCAGGCAACTTCTGCCCCTTGGACAGATGTGGCTAAAATAGTGTCGTGGGTTCTAAGTTTATAAATTTAGATAAAGGATAAGGTGGAAAGCTGCAGACATGGAGACAATGCAGCGATAGGATCACGCAGCCCATGTTCCAGAGACCGTAGTTTCTGTGGGTTCATTTCTAGACAAAGCTAGGGCACAGTCTGCTTTATTCTAGACTGAAAATGGGATGAGCTATTTAGGAGCTGGCTGGCTGAGGTTAGGGCTGGTTGAGAGCTGCTGTAACTTGTTCCTATGGTCAGGGATTTGGGTCTAATGAAAGCACATTGCTTTCCATGTGACTTCACCAGAACATGCTGCCCTTTCCTTCACAGGATGGAGCATACAACAGAGAAGATCAGCAATGTTTCTCTTTGGAAGAGATAAATTCAATGATTACTTTCATAAAGGAGCTGAAGAATCTTGGACAATTTGAGCTGGTAAAATAAATAGGGTTTTTTTTTATTGGATATATATTTTATGTAAATTTCTTAACATTCCTCCTTCATTACCATTCTCTGCTGTCTCTGGCATTTGTAATTAGGCTGGATGGGAGGGGAGCAAGGAGATAGAGGTAACACTGATTTTACTTTGGTGGATCATTTAAATTTAATTTAAAATAGATAAATAAATACAATTGAGTATTTGAGCTGAGCTTCCACTGAAAAAGACAGCTAAAGCAGAAATGGAGACAAGAAAATAGAAGGAAAGGAAAAGAAGGAAAACAATGTAAATTACTAATGAGGTGGTAAGAAAATAGAATGACAATGAAGCAAAAACAGGAGTGAGTGGACGGACTAGAGAAAGTACAATACTGAGATCATGATCAAAAAGTAGATATAGATGAAAAAATGGCAAAAAAAAAAGAAAAAAAAGCAGGTGAAATATGTTTTTACTTCATGCTTTGAGTTCCTTTTTGGAGAAGAGCACAGATAGAGGAATAGCAATCAGTGTCTGTGAATAGGCACAGTTAATGAGGGAAATGGTGAGTATTCAGAAAATAAAGGATCTGCAACTGAATCTGTTGTTCAGAAAGTGTGCATGAAATCAGGATTTCTATGAGACTTCCTGGATGAGTATTAGGGATGGAGACTGATGACACTTTCTGAAGAAGCATTGAGTCTAATAGATCTTGAATTCATAGGATCATCTCTGTTGGAAGGGGCCCAGAAGGATCATCAAGTCCAACTCTTAAGTGAATGGCCAATACAGGGGTTGAACCTGTAACCTTGGCATTATTAGCTTTGTGCTCTGACTAACTGAACTAACCTCAGGGCCAGCTGAGAGGCAGAAGAGATCAACCTCCATGTCAATACTGGTAATCCTGATTTTCAAGGTTGGGCATGACAGTCCTTTTCAAAGCATGTGGTAAAAAGCATTAATATATAACCAGCCCTATGCTGTGTATTCTGTCTTCTGATCACTTTTCACATCTTTGCACTCTACAAATATCATACTGTGTTGTCTCAAATCAGTGTCTCTCTTCTCAGCTTTTCCCTTCTTCTGCACCCAAGATCCAAATGTTGCTGCGCGACCTTTATCGAATGGTAGACCCAATGAGGCGGCTTAGTTCAGTCCTGACTGAGCATTGGTTGCTTTCCAGTGTCCTTCAGCAGTTCCAGTTAATGAATAAAGAGGCACATACAAATCTTTCAGAGTGGTAAGATAACTATTTTATGTTTTGAAGGTTGTTTCTCAAGTTATATAATGGCAATATTTCCAATGAGCATCATAAAACTTAATCCTTCAGTAGATGTAGGTGAACTTGCAACCCTTGACATGAAGGTTGATCATCCCATATGGAGTCCTCCCAGCCATTCTGCCATCAGAACCGTAGCTAGGTTTCTAAATAGAAAAGGTTTTGCTTCTCTATCTAATATGAAGGACTCTGGATTAAAAATTAATTGGAGCTATCGTAAAATTTTAAAAGAAAAATTAACTAGGTACATTTTTTTCTAAAAAACTGTAAACTGTATATTAGGAGCATTTCCTAGGGTTAAGACTGTCTTAGTTTATGTACCAACTAAAAGCAAAACTGGGAAGAAAATACAAAATTTCAGGTGAAGATTTTTTCAAAAGAATTAATAATTTTGATGGGCTCCAAATTTTCTGTCCAACTAAGGACAGGTCAGAGAGCTTAACACTCCAAGAACCTCATTTTAACTCCTTGTGAAAAGATGGAAAAAATGCTGTAATGACAAGGTTAGATCTACTGAACTTTTGGCAAGAAGTTTTAACTTTAACTTTNAAGGAAAGGAAAGGAAAGGAAAGGAAAGGAAAGGAAAGGAAGTAAACTTGTAGTATACTGTTAGTTATATATGTTTAGCATAAAATTTTTCAAAATGTGTTTTCTGTTTTCAATATCTCTTAGCTAATGATGTTTCATATACACGTATGCCATACTGACTGCTGACATTTATGATTTATGAACAAGGACTTGGTAACAGAGGCACATTAGACATTGTGTATGTTCCATTCCACTGAGTCTCAAGAAGAATGTGTGAATGGTATTAGTATGTACATTTTGCTGGGAGAATGGGTTAGTGAGTATATAAGGCATCTGTAAGATTTCTTAAGGTTTAATTTTGTTCCTCATTGGATTGGGCGTGGCTCTCAGCAAATCAATAATTATCTGTATTTTAGTTGCTTTACTGTAAAGGGGAGCTTATACTTTATCTCTGTACTAGGTAACTGTTTGTTAGTGTTTTAAATATATACAGTTCTATGGAAGTGCTAAATTATTGTTGTTACTGCCGACCACTCCGATCACTCTGTGAGAAGTAACTCAAAGATGCAGCTGCTTGCATTCAGATGTAAGCCCTTGCCCTTTTGCAGAAATATTTAGGTTTGCATATCAAAGCATACCAGCCTTTAGCAGCTTTCTGTTCTAATCTAAGCTGTGCCACTCACTCACTTTGAGCAAGCCCCTTGGCCTCTTTTTTTTCCTTCAAGCTCAACATTATTATATGTGTATAAATATGTAGAAGTACCATGACCTTTCTCCAGGGCATAGGCCAATCTGCTTCTTTGCTCTGTATTTTTCTGCAGTGGCTAAGTTAATAACACCATTCTCTTCCTTCGCTGTATAAAAAAACATGTCCCTTGACATTACTAAATCAGAATCTTCCACTCCTTTAGCTACATGCATGTGAGGGTGATGCATGTGTCAGATATGCATGTGATTATACTTAATTGCCAGGAAGAAAGAGCTTAATTGTACTTACTCCCCAAATAACTCAGGTGTGCATTCTCTTTGAGCTTTGATTAATCTTTTTTTTTTCCCCATCTTTGATGAGTTTTTGTATCAGAACACTTTTCCTGAATTTCTTCAGTTAAGGCCAGGCTGTTCGGTCAATTTATTTAATAGTTTTTGTTTCCCTGACTGTGGAAAATTGTTATTTCTGTTTGTCAGATCTAGTGATTGCATAACTGACTGTCCAAGCAGACAAGAAATTCATGGGAAAAGTAGTGACTTCTGACTGAGGTCTTGTACTATTACTTCATTCACTGATCATGACTCCATAGGATGAAGGCAGGATATAAAGACGTTTCCTAGTCTGCATATTTTAACTGTTTTCGTCTATATGACTAGTACTGAAACCTTGAATGGTATCAGTGAACTCTCTGAATTCCTTCCACAGGAGAAGTAAGAAGAACTGTAGAAACTCATCTCAAACTATAATGAAATAATTACAGCCTAGGTGAAAATGACCACCTCAGATGTATTGGTATAATATATTACACCTAACATGTACTCTGAAAAAAAATTGTCAGCATTTTTTATGGACTTTTTTCAATTCTATGCAGTTTATACTTGTGATATGACTAGGACATACATAACTGCTGTGTTTTGAAATAGGGGCAATGAGGTGTCATGGAAACTATATTTGGCTATGTCAGATAGCATGGGAGAATCAGATTAGTGAGTAAAGCTAACCCTTCTGTATCTGCAGAAAACAAAAGCCTCAGTAGGTCAAAGAGCTGCAAATGTTTTTTTTAAATCAACTGATGTATTGGAAAAGCAGTTCTAGCTTCTCATATGCAATCCCTTTTTTAGTTCAAACTGGAAGCATCAGCCCTCTAACTGAATCTGGGCTGAAAATACTTTTTTAAAATTTAACTTGGTCATGTCAATTACCTGGGAAGTCTGAGAAATTAACATGTTTTGGACCATGGGACAGAAAAAGGAAATAACAAAGGAAGACAAGATCACTGACCTAGAATGGGAGGAGTGAGAGACAGAAGGAAGGAGGAAAGGAGAGAGTTGTATTAAGTGCCAGGAAATTAATCCTTCTCTTGCATCTGAACTTTTTTATTTCACTTCTGAAGATCACCACAAGGTATTTCATTTAAGGATCCAAATGCCTTCATGGAAACTGTGACTGAAGCCAAACAAACACTCTACAAAATAGAGAGCTTATTTTGAAGAGAAACTATAACATCATTTAAAGAAAGAAAATTATTAACTCTACTGAATATTGAAATATGGTCTCAATCCTGAGTTTATGACCCGTTAAAAGTTTCACCATTCACAGCTAACATATCCATCAGAGACACCAAAGGTGACTAGTTTTTTGTTGCATCGCTCCACCCACACCTGGAGGACAGGCAGTAATTGCAGTGGGTCTTAGGTGGAAAATCTGAGGGTCTTTTATTCTTCTGCCACAGCAACAGGAGCACTCCCGAATACAGCCAAGCACTAAGACCTCCACTCCAATAAAGGGCGATTCCAATTTATACACACTAACGTGGAACATTCTAGCAACATTCTAACCAACCATAACAGGCAAGGTAACCCATATTAGCATGGTAACTCCCATGATCCCCTTTGAACAAACTTTAACTCTCACTAACTCGAAACAATGTCCCTGAACTTAGGGTGTTGCTTCCCATGGCCTCAGGCTGATCCTGGCTATGGCTGGCTTGCTGGCTGGGCCAGGTCACTGGACTGCCCCATTTTTTCCTTTTTGTATTTAAATCTTGTGAAGTATTCTATTTCTACATGTCCTTTATTGTTAGGTCTGATTGCATAGACAATCAGAGCTATATTACTACTGTTACTGTGAATCCTTTGCTTTTCTTGTTTGCTGAATCAGAGAGATTCCTAAAGAACAGGTTCATAGTCAATAGTTTGTGATGTACATATTGGGAATCTTTTGACAAGCATGCACTCACCAAGGGTACTGACATAGAAACATTAGTTTCATTAGAGCTAACTGCAAAGTGTGTAGGCAAAGAGCACATCTGTACTTGACACCTCCAAGATACTTAAGTAAATAGGGGGCCACTCAAACAGATAAAGGTCTTTTCTTGAGTAACAGCATGTGAAGGAAAGGAGTCTGCAAAGCCCTCTGTATTAGGAGGAGCTTCATAACTGCATCATATCTCAGTCTGCTGATTGCAAGGAGCTTGGACAAAGGAAAGCTTCATGGTGTTTATGATTAAAAAGCTCAGGCTGCAGCAGAGATAAATCACTGAACCACAGAGTCATTTATATTGGAAAGGTTCCTCTCATCCTATCTCTTATTACGTGGGAGAATGACTCCACCTGGTACAACCTTGTTTCAGGGAGTTGCAGAGAGCGATAAGGTCTCCCATGAGCCTCTTTTTCTCCAGACTAAACACCCTCACCTCACTGAGCCACTCCTCATAAGGCTTGTGCTCCAGCCCCTTCCCCAGTGTCATTACCCTTCTCTGGACATGCTCCAGCACCTCAATGTCTTTCGTGTAGTGAGAAGCCAAAACTGAACAAAAGGTTCAAGGTGTGACCTCACCAGTGCTAAGTGCAGGGGGACAATCATGCTCCAGCCCTGCTGGCCATGTTGTAATCTGAGTATCTTTCTCTAATATGATTTACAAATATTACATTTTGCTACTCTGCTGTAATCAGATATAGTTATAGGTCTCTTGATGATGTCTAAAGTTAATTTCAGTCTCTACAGATTTGAGATTCATACAGGTCATGCTGTTCTTTTGTGAGCAAGGACCTTGCAGTTGTGGTGGCTCACCTGCCACACTCCTGAGGTGTTCTCTGACTAAACCAAAGTCTGTCATTTTATAGAGTTAAGACGTTGCGTTCACTGTAAAACAGGGTTTGGGACCAGGCAAGCAAAAGAGGAACAGTGGAGAGAAAAAATTTGTTTGGGCACAAGATGTATGAAGCAAAGTGACGCAGAGTCCCCAGGCAGGTGCAAAGGAGAGCTGGTTTTTTGCAAAAACGAGGCCTTTTTGAGCAGCCAGGCCTTTATCAGTCACATAATTTTAAATCATAACAAACATAATCCAACCAACCACCATACACTATGATGTGAACACATAATGGTTATATAACTTGTTTTTCTTCTTCTAATTCAGCTGAGTCACTTTCCCATAGTCCTCTTCTACTTAGCCAAAGTAGCAGGCCTGAGCCATGAATTTACAAGGGTAACAAGGCCCTTATTTTATAAGGCTTTACCTATATATTTGACAGATGTTAGCTTTTGCTTCCTTGACAAGCATAAAGAGGGGTGCAATATTGCTTACAACTTGGAAAGCAAGCCCTCCAAGAGTTTGTTGAGTGCCTCCTTTGCAGTAGGTAATGAATTTGCATGGAATTAAGGTGATTGTCTAGACACTGCAAGCTCAGAGCTCTACATTTTCCTGCTCTCACAAAGACAGGTGTGCCAGCTGCTTCTTTGCTTATTTCATTGAGTTAATACGGAAATCTGTTTTATCACTGGGCATTTTTTTATCACTGGACAGTTCACCTTTTTCCATGATTGACCTCAATACTGCTTTCAGAAGCTCCTGTTGAAACATCAGTGATGGATGATTGCACAGAACAATACTGCTACCTTGCTTCCTCGGCACAGACAATGGCTTTGTGTCCTTCAAAATCTGAACTGCAGTATCGAGGAAGAAGCTGCATTATGAGAACTTCTAAAGGAAGCACTAGGAGGAAAACCAGTGAAAACTTCAAGAAATGCTAATGGACCTCCAAAAAGGTCTCATCAGCCAGAGTGTTGAAGCGAAACTTACTCCCTTTTTTCTATCATGCTACCAAAATTCTACTTGAAAGAAAAAATCTGCTGAGTTCACAATATGGGCACCACTGACATGTTGATTATTTGTTGCAATTTACTTGTCTTTTTTTCACAGAGATTTTACATATACACACACATGCGCATATGTACACACACACATACACGCACACACACTCTGGATTTGTTTTGAATTTGCAAACAAAGGAAAACACATAGAGGTTCCATTTTAGGAATTCATGCTAATGTCAGCACAGATAATCCCCTGGAGACATGCCTTCATTTTTATTTAATTCTTTTTGAACAGTCTAAATTTAATCTCAAGTATATGCAAAAAAAAAAAAAATAAAACCAAACTATCATAGAAGCAGTTAAGAGATATGGTTCGGTTTATTTTCTTCTTGGCTACATAGACTCTTCCTTTTCCCAGCAATGCAACTATATTTTGGAATTTATTTCTTCTTTTTTCTATTGATGTGGTGTGCTGCCATGTATTATGGAATGTGTGTTTTCTGTTGCATTCACTCAGGTAATATATCTAATGCTGGGAATATGAATCCAGAAGGTTCATTTTTCTATGGAGAATACTAAAATACCATGTGCCTTGGGATACCACATAGAATTTTTTTTGCAAAATATTTCATTGTTTCTATTCCTTTCATTAATGTAGAAATATGTCTGCTATTGAATTGACAGGCAACTTTCTCAAGAAAATATGAGTCCTAAGCAGAATGTTCCTTCTGACTTCAGGAAGAATCATGAAGGTAAGGGTTCAGAGTAAGATCATTTATACAGTATGTTTTTCCTATTTGTATTATTTCTGATAACTTGTGGATTTAGATCACATTGCCTTGCATTCCAGCTGGAAAGTCTTGGCTTACTACATGTAATAGACCAATTTCTTCCTTGTCTTATGTGTTGCTATGTTGCTTTAGGCTTGCATTTGCAAGCCTAAAGTAAAGATCTCGCACTGTAAAAAATGAAAGTACAATATGTCTCTTAAAAATAAAAGTATGGTTGCTTCTCCAATAGGACTGTAATCAGAGTGAGAACAGAAAATTGTTAGCTGTTTCTGTTTATCTTTCAGCATTGCATTATTCCAGTAAGACTGGAGAAAGACAATGCAGTTATGGTAAGTAAAGGCCTTTCCAGAGCACAGAGGGGAAAACATTTCTTGAAAAAATTTCTTGGGTTTCTCTACATTCTCTCTAAGTGAATAGAGTATCTGTAGGCTTTTACTGAGAAAAAAAAAGGATATTTAAGTACCAAGAATGTTTATAAAAACTCAATAAATGGGCTATTATGTTAAATAAGCCTCAAAACTGAAATTAAACTTTGCTGTATGTGCATATTAATGTGAGTATTCCAGAATTCATTGATCCCTTGTGACACTTCAATAGACTTTTGCCCCCCCTCTTTCCAGTAACCTCAGAATACATCTGTTCTTGTGGAAAAGCCTTTAAATTTATTTGGAGTTTAATCAGCTTTTTTAAAAACTTTGTCTTCAGCTTGATAAAGGAGTATTAAGGAGCTGCTTAAGAGATGAGGAGTTTTTCTAAAATACCTGCTTGTAGGAATATTTAAAGTATTTTTAAAGATCTGTAAAGATGTAATTTTTTTTTTTTTTTTTTTTTTTTTTTAGCAATGCTTTTTGCTGCCTTCCTAATTCTCAAATTATCTGAGGGGCACATTTGTAAATGTGAAGCCATTACTCTATGGTGGAAAGGTTTTGCTACCCACTGAGCCTCATGTCCCCTCAGTTGCTGATCTCATATTGCCTCCAGGAACTACTGTTGTGCCAGATAGAGACCAGAAATACTCCTGGGCTGGTTGAGTGGCATCACCATTCTAACTGCATGATTCTTTAATTTAACAATACCTCAATTAATTTTACTTTTAAATTCCTCCTCATTTTTAAGCTATTAGTGAGACAACATTTCTAAGGCATATAGAATATGGAGAAATGTTTATACTCATCTGTGGGGGGGGGTTTAAATACCTTCTATGTGTCAATATGTAAGTCTCTATTCCCCTACAAAGCTAGCCCAAATTCTGTTCTTCCATTGGAATATCTTGCCTTAAATTTTAATCCATGCAAGAAAGTTCTCAAATTGCCCTATTTTGTTTCTCAGGGAAGGTATTTCAAAATAGAAATAAAAATATTTGCATCATTTTTGAGTCTTTTAAGCCACAGGATTTTTCAGATATTATAATAAAGGAGTTTCCTATCTGTAATATTGTCTGAAGTACTCAGTTTAAAACGTGTATTTTACACATATATACATGTGTATGCACATGTATATATGTGTAAAGCAGTTTTAAATGTGTTATACTGTAAATCTGAATCCAGTAGGCTGGATTAAAGTATTTGTCATAAGTAGGTTGCCAGCAAATAATTATTCTCATGAGTAATTTGGCAAAGACTATGAAATAAAGGACACATTTGAGCAAATAGGATTTGATTGTGGAGATTTCATACACGGGAAGGGAGCTGGAATTTGTTGATATAGGAATTTTAGTAAAACATTCTTCCAACTGTACTGCAAATGACCCCATGGGTCTTGATATCTCCATGTGACTTGTTCTTATGAACAGTAAGAGTTTATTTTGATTTTTATTGGAAATTACACTTGTACATAAACCCTGTACACAGCCTGGTACCTAAGCAGGTTATGAATTTTGGCCTACCTCTTCTTTAACTTTCAGTTAACTAACTAGAGACAGATCTCCCAGACTTAATCCTTCCATTTTCAAAGGCTTACCCAGGCTTTGAGGTTTGTGACTAAGACTTAAGCGATTGGACACCAAATGTTTAAAATCCCTCCAAGGCCTACAGATTTCTCTCAAGTGCCATTACAAACTCCATTAAAACTTTGCAGCAGGATTATGAGTCTCAAAGTCACTAGGCATTAAATATCTTGCCACTGTATATGGTATCAATCTGCCAGAAGTTGCATGTTGTTCTGAAATGTTCATACAGTTCACTTTTTTTTCTTTGATATCTTCTTGGAACAGATAAAGATACCCTATCTCATATCAGACAGATCTTCACCAGTCCACATCTGGACTTGAATCCTCAATTTAACCCAAAGATCAGAGAATACTATGTGGAAGTGCCATTCGACATGGTGACAGTGAAGATAGGAGCAGAACCCTCTAACTGTCAATGCCATGTACACCTCGACAACAAGAAAGGGCCAAGGTATGGGCAGCAAAATATGAGTGTAAAAACTTAATTTTGGAACTATGTCATAATGTTTCAGGTTTTTTTTTTTTGTTTCCAAAAACCCAGAACACAAATAGATTAATCACAGGAAGGTCAGAGGGAGTTCAACACTGAGAAACTTGTATTTATTTCTGACATCCTGAAGGCAATGGTCATATGTTGTTCTCAAGCCATAATTACCCCTGGCTTAATGGAGTGTACAGCTCCAATATCTCACCCAGCTTCTGCAGTCACTGACAGCATCAAAGTTGGGTGGGAAAAGACTATCACTACACTGCACACAGTAGATGATAGAGAATTCGAGCTTTTGTATCCAGGTGTTAATTTTGCACAGTGCCCTAATCTGCTGTCTTGCTGAGGTTGGTCTGCTTACATGGGTCAAAATAGGGCAGCTGGCTTCAAAAGAAGAAATAAGTTCAAGTTTACTAACTCAGAATGATCCATTTTTGTCATAGTTGTATTATAAGAGATTGTCATAGAATCACAGAGGTCACATTGAAAAAGACCCTTAAGATCATCATGTCCAACTGTTAACCCAGCACTGCCAAACCCAGCACTAAGCCACATCCCTAAGTGCCACATCTACGTGGCTTTTAAATGCTTCCAGGGTGGTGACATAGCCGCTTCCCTGGGCAGCCTGTTCCAATGCTTGACAACCCTTTCAGTGAAGAAATTCTTCCTGATATCAAACCTAAATCTCCCCTTGTGCAACTTAAAGCCATTTCCTTTTGTCCTCTCTCTCGGGAGACCCCCACCTTCTAAAAACTCCTGTCCAGCAGTTGTGGAGAGTGACATGGTCTCCCTTCAGCCTCCTTTTCTCCAGAATAAATACCCCTGGCTCCCTCAGCCACTCCTCATCAGACTTGTGCTCCAGTACCTTCACCTTGCTTTCTTCCTTCTCTGGATATGCTACAGTCACTCAATGTCTTTTCTTGTAGTGAGGGGCCCAAAAGTGAACACAGGATTTGAGGTGTGGCCTCCCTAGTGCCAAGTACATGGGGCAATCATTGCCCTGGTCCTGCTGGCCACATTATTTTTAGTACAGGACACAATGCCACTGGCCTTCTTGGCCACCTGGGCACACAGTGGGTCATGTTCAGCAGCTCCTGACAAGCACCCCCGGGTTCTTTTCTACCAGACATCTTTGCACTTTGCCCACAGCCTGTAGCTCTGCCTGGGGTTGTTGTGACCCAAGTGCAGAACCTGGCACTTGTTCTTGTTGAACCTATATACTTGGCCTTAGCCCTTCCATCCAGCCTATCCAGATCCCTCTGCAGAGCCTTCCTCCCCTCCATGGGATCAACACTCCCAACCAACTTAGTGTTATCTGCAATCTTACTGAGGGTGCCCTCAATCTCCATGTCCATATGATTGGTTTGGCCATCCAGCTGGTTTTTTACCCAGCAAAATGTATGTGAATGTAAGGGGTGGGCAGCCAGCTTTCTCTAGAGGAATACTGTGGGAAACAGTGCCAAGGGCTTCACTAGAATCTAGGTAGGCAACAATCACAGCCTTTCTCGCATCCACTAAGTAGGTCATCTTGCCATCCACTAGAGTCCCAGCTTATGTGATCGTTTAGAGAACTGTAAAGCTGGATGGTAGAGGAGAGATCAGAGTCATCACTAAACATCATCCTTGAGCACTGACCCACAATAAACCACAATGTTTAATTGCTGCTATGAACCCTGGCACAGTTTTGGCTTTCCCAACCAGCTCTGTCAGAGACAACAGCATGTACCAGGGACAATACCGATAGGTATTTGGATATGACCTGGTTTTTAAGGTTCAGAGGAACAAAAAGTGTTTATTTGTCTGGGTCAGGTACCTCAGAACCAGAGAACTGGCTTATTTACATACTAGCCATTACTGAGTGGATAAACAGGCAAACAGGGAGAATGATTTACTTGGGAAGAAGAATTCTTAACCATTTCAGAGCTAACTTTACTTCATGATATGAAGTGCTTAGCCAACACACCACCTTTTGACTGACTGTGAAGCAGATGCTTTGACTTAGAATGTCTGCTACTAACCAAAAAGTCTGTGCAGTTGTTACTGATCTAATGCCCAATATGTTTCCAGTATTTTCAATAAGAAATCAGTCTTGATTTATCATTTCAAAAGAAACTGTCATTAAATTATTCCCCCCAGCATTTTGCTGTTTTAATGTTAGCTGAAGTTAACATGAAGTCAACATGAAAATATATCTATGTGAAAACCTCAAAGATTTCTTCCGTGTAGAATGAAAAAGAGCAGCAAGATGTTCTTTACACTGAAGAGTAAAAGCTCTGCATGTGCAGGTTCTGTGCCTTTCAGTATTTGTTTCCCTGCTAAAGGAAGAAGAGCACAGTTCAGCTTTGCTCTGATCACTTAGTCCAGGAATCCATCACATTTGGCTAGTGGACAATTTCAGCAGCTAGCTACACTTCTGATTGTATTTGTTTCCCTGCTGACTTCATCACAAATTTGGGCATGCCAGGAGTTATTGTCCCTAATGATTTCATTCACAGATTTCATGTCATAATATTTGCCACTGCCTCTGTTTTCACTAAATTTTACCCTCAATATTTTTTCTTCTTGAAAGATCTTCAAATACTTAAAAATCCTATTTTGCAGTTTTTATTTGAAAGCTCGTGTATTTTGTAAGAGAAAGAAAATGTTAGAAATAGCCGTCTTTAGGAACAAGTAAAGTTTAGCAGCCATAGATAAAAGAGTGTAAATCTTTGTTTCTTTAGTGTTTATTGCACTTCTTTCCTATTTTGTCATACAGCATTGCTAACTACCCCCTTGGCCTTGGATTGAACAAAGTCATCATTCTCTTAACGGATGATTCGCAGCCCAGCCCTGAGATTGTGAGCAGCTACAGAATCACAATTTATCGAGAAGACCGCCCTAGCCTCCCTTTGTTTGATGACTATATGATGTGTGGGTTTGTGCAGGTATTGTCTCTGCATTCTTTTGCTATACACATTAATAGGAATAGCTGGTTTCTGTTCATCCCAAAGCTCATGCAGAGCCAGTTTTTGTTGAAATTGCACAAAATTCAGAATTTATGCAACATTTTGGATATAAAAGGCAAGCCCAGCGTAAGTACCTGTTACCATGTATTTGAGAGCTCCAGGTTAAGTAATCCTTACCTTGGTCAGCCAAAACTTTCTTATAACTTTTCGTAACTGTCTTTCTCTGACATTGGAGCCATGGAAATCCTTTTACCAGGAAAGATATTTATGATGACAGTCTGTTTATCCATGTTCAAGACAAATGCTGCTACATAATTTATGAATGAAAACTGTTTATTCTAGATCAATAAACACAATAAAAAAGCCTCACTCATAATTCCAAAGGAAGAGATGACTGTTGCTTATATCACATTTATCCAAACACGTGGTATCCACATAATTTTACAATACAAACACAAATTTGGGAATGTACATAATTTACTTCCAGCAAATAGCAGTCCTTAGGAAGGAGTGGGTCTGTTGAATGAAAATGAGCAGTCTATCCAATATGGCTTAATAAGGGCTGGGAAAGGGGATTTCAGACTAAATTAGACACAAAAGTGGAAGAAAGCTAATGAAAGTAACTGTGAAGATTTCAGTTAGTGAAACTATAGTGATAAAAATAATATGCATTAGAGAGAAAACCTGGGACACATGATGGATCAGAACTGTTTGTATTCCAGAGTTTGAGGACTAAGTGTTGGTTGCTGCTTGATATGATGGGCAAAAATAAACCGGGCAGTTCAAAGCAGGAAGAGACATTATAAATGGTAATCACTGGCAGTGCATTTTTCTGTGGAATTTTAGGCAGATTAAAAGGATTGGTGGGTTCGTTCCAGAGCATCCAGGAGTAAAATAGTTTGTCACAATTAATTCTGCTACCAAGAAGCAGAATTTTGAAAACTATTGTATTGAAACTGTCATGCTTGTTCATGTCAGATATCTAATCCTATCTTTATTTATTTTCTGTATGAAGATCCTTTAGCAAAACTTGCTTTCCTTCCCTGGTTTCTTTCTTTATACTTCAGAAGAAGTTGGTAGACCAGGATGGTAGAGGGCAGAGCATTTATATGATGAGGTTCTTGTTTTTCTTGTGGAGAAATAAGCACTAGGGCTTAAAACAGGAGTCAAAGAGATTAGAAATGTTGATAGCAAATTCTATGTTGACAATAATTATCTCAATCTGCAAATCAGGACTGCCAGAGAAAATGTAGGTAGTAGTCAAAGTGTACTGACTGCTGACCTGAATAACTGATTATGGTGTTGTCTGGCCCTCCACCTATTCTCTGTCTCTTCTCTTAGACTTCTCTTACAAGCTCAAAAGGTCACAGACCATCTTCTTGCTATTTGCACTGACTCAACCCTACATCTAGTAGTTGCTACAGTAAAATAAGAATAAACACATGTAATAGCTGAGATTTCGGTTCAGTTGTACAGCAACCTGCTTGACATCTTAAGTATGACAATATGAAAAGGTGAACAGCAGTAAGTTGAACTAGAGTTACATTACTAGGAGAACACACTGGCTGGAAAGATGTGAGGAAAGCTCTTTTTGTTTCCTTATTTGGGGCAAGTATCTGAGTGGAGTTCAAGTTCAAAAATATCTTCCAACACTAGAGTTTACACTGTTGTTAATGTTTTATGATACCATTTATGAAACTGAGTGTGAATCTTTGAAGCACTGTGAAGGCAAAGAGGTCTAGACTGATAAAAATAAAAAGTTTTTTAGAAATCTCTTTTGATTGAGCTTGGTTTTCTGCTCCTCTGTGAATAACTGCCCTCTAACTAATACAGTTCTTCAGAGCTAGGGATGACTTCAGGAGTTTGGAGCAAAAATGAGATGAAAAGCATTCTTGTGGTATCTAATATGCACTGTGAAGATACAGTATGAGATTCTAAAATAACTTTCAGATATGTTAGAGGCAAACTTATCAGAGAATGCCTTTAAAAAACAAACAAAGGCTGGAACTGGAGATAGAAATGGCATTCTAAAACACTTAAAAGTCTGCATTTTTTCCTATTTGCTAGAAGAAGAATGTATTGCCTTTTACTTAGAATGATTTTTTTTTTATCAGTACAAAACTTAGGTCTTAAACAGCATCGTTACATTTTGCTCTTCATACCAGAGAAAATTATGTAGTCTTGCAGAGCCAGTTGATACACCTCCATCAGTGGCATGAATACTTGTTCTCTTAGTAATGAAACCCTGTTTTAGGAGAAAAAGGATAAATACAGCTTGAACTGATGGAGTCTTTGGACACACTTGGACACTTGACTAGGTGCAAGTGGTATCACACATAAGGAGAGAAAGGCCACTGATAGTGGTGTGATCTTTCTCATAGAAGGCTTCAGTTAAAATTCTAATCCAGCAGCTTTTTTCCTCACTTTCTTTTATGCTTAATATCTTTAGGATATTCAGGTTTCACTGCAAGATGATACTGTAAGGAAGCTTACAATAAGAAGACAGTGTGGGATGTGGTTTCCAACAGTCTAACAATTCTCAAGCAGTTTAATAATCCTAGATTAATTTCAAGGTATTGAGTTGAGGAGTGTGTGATTCCAAGCCTTGAAATCCCTAAAAAGGGAAAAAATACTCTCTCCTGTACTTCTTGATAGCAGTTGTAATATCCCCATTAGAACCAAATTTGTGGGGGATAAACTGTAATCTCACAATAGCACCTTTAGCAGATTTGGTTGTCTTCCATTCTGTGTTCTGCATTTTGACAGTATTGTTTGGACTGCAAATGAAGAGGTTATGGATTTTTGCTTGAACTTAATTTTGTGCAATTGCTGACAATATTCAAATTAAGTCTCCTTTAAAGAAGTGGTGCCATTTCATTATCACCTCTGAAGCTGTGATGTGGAAGATAGTCAGAATCCAAGGCAGTCAACAGAAAAACCAGTGAGTTCTTCAGACAGAGTTATCAGCATCACTCTCAAGTGAAAGATCCCAGACTATGTAAATACTGTCATAAAGGACAAAATATTTTATTCATTCTTGCACTGCCCATTATCTTTAAAATGCAAACAGATCTATCTATACCTCACGTGAAATGTGTGGATGCTGCCTCTTTGATTGTTAATATTTGCCTAGTTGCAGTCGTGGAGAGTAACTGCTGATGTGCTCAGGGAACCTTTTTTGACCCTGTGAACTTCTGTATCTGTTTGCACCTACAGTGTCCTGTTGCCACATGGCTTGTTTTGTTTGTTGGGTCAGTTGGTTGGTTGTGGGTGAGTTGGGATTTGTTTTTTTGTTGTATTTTAATAATACAGTTATTTATTTGGGTTTGCATTTATATTGAGAGCAATGGATAGCTAATGCTATATTTTAGAGCATAGTGTTTTTCATTCTCTGTCATTTTCTTTTGTGCATTTGTACATTTGATTCCGAAATCAGTGTGGTACAGTGGGCTGATGTTCTGGCTGTCCTACAGCTCTTGCAGGTCTGAAAGAGTGAACTTACAGATCAGCTTCAAAAACTTTCCTGATTTTTATAGAACATCTTATGTATTATTATCTGTAGTGTTTTTGTAAATCCTTTTATCACATCCTTTTCCTGATAGCTGAAGAAGCCCAGCAGAGTTTATGATGAGATACTGGCATAGCATTGCTGATGTGTAACACTAAACAGCTGCAATGCAGCTGGAAACAAGATGCTAGCAACAACATGATTATTTCTCTGTCTGACTACTAAATTTCCATTGATCAAAAAGCAGTTAAGACCTAAGACTAGGATGTTAACTATATTTAACTTTTGTATAGACTTTTTGGAGTAGAGATGAAAAAAATATTTAGAAAGGAAGAAGCCTTAAAAAAAGAAAAAAAAGAAGTAATTATTTCATTTTTATGCTCAGGAGAGCGAATACCTAAATGAGAATACCAGTTTTCTTTTCAGCTCAAATTATACATTTCAAAAGGAAAATAAAATGGTTTTACTTTGTTTTAAACTGTGTGCTGTTGCCACTGTTAAGCTTTTCATACCAGAACGTAGAAGTAAAAACTGTCAATTATAGAAACATGTATTAACTCTTTGCCTAGTACTTTCATGCAAAGATTTCAAAGAACCTTGCAAATATTAAATAACGTGAAAAAAACCTCCAAAAACCAAAAACACCAAAAAAACCCCCCAACCAAGCAGTTTAGAAAGAAAACAGAGAACTTGTCCTGTAGTGGGACAGGCTGGATGCACACTAGTCTCTTCTGAATTTCCCATTAGCTTAATTAGATTCAGTGTGACCACCATTACAAACAACCCGTCTCTTCTGTCCTAAGGACATTGTAAATGCTATGAACAGACTCTTCAGTTTTGCTGTGGTTATTGTAGCAGCAGCTGACCCTCTTAGCAGTTCTGAGTTTGAGTGTCTTGCTTGAAAAGGCATGGAAAGTGCATCTCTGGAACTACAGTCTAATTATATCAGCAAACAGACTGCATCTTACTTGCAAAGTTAGCTTACTTCCCTTTTAGAGAAAAAAAAGATTATCCATTATAGGAGCAATCATGCATTGCATTTGTCTGCCTTCTCAGATATAGAGCTGGTGAAACTTTTATTTAGTGGTTTTGAATTTGCTCCAGACATCAAAAAACTAGTTTTAGTTCTTTTTTGTTGTTGTTGTTGTTACTCAAAAGAGGATGCTTCAATTCAGTGAGGACTATTTGACTTAAAATTTTTAGCATTCAAAATTTGTATTGGTATGACTGTTAGATATTTTATCCATTGTGCAGCCCAGAATGCTAACTCTTTCCAAGGAGGGAGTGGCTGAGACAACCAAAAAGCTCACTCATTAGATCTGAAATAGCCAAGTTTAAATTTTCCTCAGAAACACTGGTGAGAGCACAGTATGACAATCATGTTTTCCAGGAGCAATGCCAACTTAAGCATCCTTTTCCCTGCCTGCAGCTACTCATGAACCAGATGGGAAGACTTTTTTAAAGATGAACTAGTTTCTAGGATAAGGTTCTCATTCTCTCTATTGAACACAAGGTGGGGGGATAAGTGCAGGGGCAGAAATTATCTGCTGAGCACAGAAGGAGGGTTAGTGGGTGCTGGTTAAGGCAGCTTTTTTGTCTTCATGAAAGAAATTCACATTGAGATTGGGTTTAAAGCTCTTGCTCATTTTAAATAAGCAGGAGCTTCATGTTCAAAAATTGTAGAAGTGATTTATGGATGAAAACACACAAAACACTAGAAGTACTTTTGCATTGCTATTAACTTATAAATTATTTTGTTTCTGTGTGACTGCAACCTACTTCCCAGGAAAAACAAAGTGAGGTTCACATAGCCTTGAGGAGCAAATACGTAGCAAACTGAACATGTGTTAAATTGTCAGCAGTTCAGGTGAAAGCCACAAAATAGAGAGCTAATAGAGAGAGACTGCCATAAAAAGAGGGCTGAGGTCTTACATCTTCAACTGCTGTATGTCAGCATGGTTCAATTAATTTCAGGGGAGCAATTCCAAATTATACTAATTGAGTACCTGTCCTGACAGAAATATACAGCTAAATTCTTTTCCATTATATATGCCAGGCAATGCTTATGAGTGAATTCACTTGCATAAAACTGCTGAACTTTTTAGTGATTTTCCTAAATATCTGTGTCAAACAACATCTTAGGATAATCTAAAAAACTGCTTGAAGGTGTTTTAAAGTATTTAAAGATAAAGAGATGTTTAATCACCATTCACTGTAAGTATAAACTGAACAAAAATCTAAATTTAATATCACAACTTGGTGCTTTAAAAAGTATATTTAAGATAATGTAGAAGGGAGAGATGTAAATAATAAATACACTTAGCTAATTTTCATGTAGAGGGTTAATTTGTGTATGTATCTCAGAACAAACTTTGTAGAGTCAGCATGTTCTGTCTTTCTCAACATCTATACCACTGGGGAGAGAAGGCTCACCACATTTTCTTAATTATACCAAAGACTTTTGTGATGATTTAAAGCATCGCTCTGTAGATGAGTCAGAGGAACAATTAACAATTGTGATGGATATTCTTTATATATATGCAGTTCTGTGCTAAACTCCTTTTGGATCTCAGAATCAGGATGTTGCTGTTAGGCTGACATCTTAATCAGCAGCCAGCATCTGCTGCTTTAAGGAAACGTCCCAAAACCACAGCAGAGCATAGATCCATCATCTGAAGGAATTAATATAATGCTCTAGGAGTCAAGCCCATCTTTCACCTACAAAGTTAGCTCCATAGACAGTCTGCACTATCATCTGGTAGTCACAAGTTCACATAATCAGTGCTCTCTGTGGGACGTCTGCTGCACTCTGCAGAGGCCACACAGAGCAATGGGTGCAACTTGGGAATAAAATGGAAAGAAATAACAAAAGAACAAGTCTGTTTGTGCTTCTATTTAGACATCTCTTGCTCTGAGCATGGAATCAAAATTTGTAGTTTTATTCTGTATCTCCAGTAGGCTGTGCCTGACTAGGATCATCATCCTCCTCTCCAGTACTTTGGGGATGTCACATTACAGAGCCCAAACTTTAAGACTCAAGTTCATGTTGGCTCCAGCTGCCTGGAGAAAAGTTTACAGTCTTCCAGTGTACAGTATTTTCCTTATGCTCCTGCTTTTATACTTCTTGTGCTTAGTCTTCTCTATGTAGCTAAGTTTCCTGTTTAACATGTGATTCAAGATTAATACCAGATACCCTCCAGGAAATGTGTCCAGAAGTTTCAGGCAGACACGGAAGAGAGTGGATGTTTCTATGTAGCAGCAGCTACATTTGTCATTATTACAATACACTGTCCTTGGGAAATGGTGTGTTACACAGATTACTGATGGATAAATTGCCACCAGTGCTTTGAGACAATCTGTATAAATACTGATTCAATGATCCAACAGTTATAAGCCAGTGGTGACTGGGATGACACCAACAAACTAATTTGGTTTATAATCATGAACCAGAGGAAGATTTAAGTTGCTATAATAATTAGGCCTTAAAGCCTGACAATTTTATAGGCAGCTTTCAGCCTTAGTTTTTCCAATGTTCCTTTTCCTTGGTTGGCACTCTTGTGGATAAGAACTTCTTAAGTCAGGACTGATAACACTCTTCAGCACCAGTGAATTTATTGACACAACTAGAGTTGTTTGTAGCACCTCCTACCTCAGCAGTGGAAAATTTAGTATCTCCCACCATTCTCTTCTTCTTTTATGTGTTTGCAATTTAGCACAGTCTTACTAGGAACATCCCATACTCCTAGATACTCAGTTAGGTGACTCCTGACTTGAATTGTTATTTTGCTGCCACAGAAAAATGTCATTAGTAGCACATTATGTGATAAAAGATAAACCTCAACGACCTGACAATTCCATTCTTTTGTGTGCCCCGGCCGTTCTTCCCTTTCCTATAATTACTGATGCAATCCCGTGAGTGTGCATGACACATTAAAGATAGAGAAGATGAAGATCTGCCCATAAACTAGCCAAGCAGAAAGTCGTAATTGCATGACTAAAAATGTTAGGGAGTTAAATTGTGACCTGTATGATTGCAACTGGTGAACAAAATCCCACTGGGTGCTAGTGGGGTGTATGGTTGGACATTTCAGCCTTACAATAGCTGCTCTGTATGGTGCTGCAGGATGGAGAGATGCTGAGGCAGATACCTTGCAGATTCTGTAGATACACTGCTATCTCTGAGCCCATGACAGACTACTAGTAGAGACTGGAAGAGATCCAGGTTTTTCTAATTCCTTGCCTTTAACCTAAGGATTAAAATGTCTTTTTAAATAATAGCAGCAAATCATTGTGGGTGGCTGTGAAAGGAGACAGATGACGGTAAATGCTGGGTAGGCAATTCTGCTCCTGGGAGAACACTGTTCTCTGGAATAGTTTATCAGAAAACCTATTTTTATATTATTTTTGTCAGCTATGTGGTTTTTTGTTTGTGCTAAGTTATCAGGCAATCATCCCACACATTTAGATTTTCAGTTATGGTCCTTCTTTGCTCTTATTTTTGATGTTTTTAATATAATACAGGTCCAGTAACACTGCTGGAGTCAATTACATTTTGCTGGAGAATTGGTAGCACTAACTCTTGCAAAAAATTCCTCATACCACAGACTATTTTTGGTGCTTATTCTTGCATCCTCTCTCTGCCCTACACAGTAATTTCTCCATGCATTGCTGCATTGTGGTGCAGTTCAGGCAGAGAACTGTAGCTTGGTGGACTGATGGCCCTTTAGGGAGAAGAGGGAGCCACATGTTCAAATCACCTCAACCTGAGGCCAAGAGAAAGAGTGTTTGTGGAGGTTCTGGCCCAGCCTGACTAGTTGGGTTGCTTCCTTCTGGCTGCCCCTACCAACAGAAAGGCACTGCTGCAGCCAGACACTGGACAGGCAGAGGCAGGTTCTCTTGAGTCATGCCCTGTGTTGTATTGATATTACCTTGTGAAGGCACCTGAGATGTTTGGAGGGGAACAGATGATGTACTTGAGGACTGTCTCTCCCTCTACCAGCTGCTGTTGTTCCATGATTCCACAGGGAACCTAGCTTAGCTGTCTCAATCACCATGCTGGGTCAGGATTTGCATTGCCTACATTAACTACGCTAAATTAGGAAGACAGAGTGAAGCCCATAATCTTTTGATGTTTCCATTTCCAACTATACAATATCAGGACTTAAAAATTAACTGCTCAGTAAAGCATAAAGCCTTACAGGTCTTTGAATGAACCACGTAAGTATGAAAATTTGAAAGTTTGAGTTCAGCAGTTCTCCTTTACAAGTTGTAGAAATTCCAATGACATTTAAAAGTACAATAGTTGAAGGGGGTAGGGAAGAAGAAGGGGTCATCCAAAGTTTCTGAACTTAAATATTTAGCTTATGTTTTGGGTAAATAGCTGTGACAGTGTTTGCAGTCTGTCAATGTATTAAATTCTGTCTGATTCATGAAGAGAAAGTTCATTATTTAGAAATAACTTGCACTGTATGACAGCACTCAAAGTATTACAGCCATGATTAGACTGCCACTTTGTAAATCACAGACAAATCAGTAGGGGCACATGGGTGAAGTATTTGCAAAGTGTATGTTGAGCGTAAATCTGTGGGATTTTTATAAATGGTCACTGCAGTTTGTACTGAAGCAAAAGTTGTTGTTAAGGTTCAACTTCAGTAGCTTTGTGTGATACACCAGGGCTCTCTGGTGCCTTGGTTACATTTTTTGCTGAATGGAGGCACTCATTAAAAGGCTGATGTGGCAGTGGAGTTAGGGGCTGTTTGTGCTGACTGTGCGCAAGCTGATCTAAGTACAAGGAACAAGCAAAGTGCCTGTGCAACATGGCACACAGGCCATTCCAGCTACATCTTAATGGACTGTCACAGTTTCTGGTACGTGAGCTCATTACTCTGCAAGACTTTCTGTCATGCTCCTAGACATACTATGAGGTATATGGTAAAACTGTCTGGAGCCATGTTTGAGGCACACAGAAGTTGCATGTTCCTTAGTTATACAGTTGTACACCTCAGCTCTTCCAGTTCTGGGACTCTCCAAGTAGACTGCCATTTGGGTTTAGTAACAGCTTCTGTGCCCAATTTTGTGATGTGCACAACAGTAAAAGAAAAGAAAAATATCCTTCATTCAAGCCCTTTGAATAGGGAAAAGGCTCCTTTTGGCTTCCATGTAATTTGTATCTAACCTAACTAGACTTATTTCTTAACATGTAGGATCAAAAAATGAGTCTGTAGAAAAGATTATACCTCCTACTGCATCTCCAGAAACAATTGCTGGTCTTTGAGCATCTCTGCTTTTGATGCCAGTGGAAATTATTGGTGGCATTTTGGCATTGAAAAGCTGTGAAGTGGAGGGTATAGGTTGTTATGAAGATATAAAGGGAAGTCTAATGAGTAATAGTAATTTCATCATAAGTCTTAATAATAATTTGTCTAGACTTCTAATGACAGTCATAAAATTCTGATTTGGTAAAATAAAAGCAAAAATGAAAATTCTGCAATTCAGCCAAATGGCACAGTAGAACAATGAAGAGTGAAGTGTTTTATTGCTGCACTGCATAAAGGCTGTCATCTCTTCCAGCTATACGGTCACAATGTATATTTGAAATGCATATTGTTTTCCCTGTGCACTATTTTAATAAAGAAGATGGGTGGGACATGACCAAAATCCAACTGTGGGTCTTATGATAACGTATATAGGTTTGATCATTTTTGTTCTCCTTGAAAGAGCTGTGGATGCTGTGGCTCCAGATGTCAGTAACTTACTCAGGCCACCACACAAAAAATGGGAAATGGGATAATTCCGTATCTCAGTGAATACCTCAGAGAAAACTGAGAGCTGAAGATTTTATCACAAAATGTCTCAGTCCTTGAGTTCTGGACCTGTCTGTGATAAAAGTGGGAAATTTGGTCACCCTTTTTAAGAAGCTTGAGAAATTGCATACTTCATGGACTGGAGTATTATAGAAGTATTTAGCTTAATTCATGTATGTCTCTAACATCAGTCAGAAGTAGTTGTACCTAGGTCACAGAAACCTAGATGTTTTGTAGTTTCATCTAGAAGAACTTAGGAAACTCAGAATCCAACTTCTTTTCTCAAAGTTCAAGAGACAAATAAGAAAGTCAGTGTTCTAGATTATTTTACTTTGTTCTCAGTAGCTTCTTCTTTTAGAATGTTTTTAATTGAGGTCCAAAATAGAGTCCTAGCTGGCTTGTCAGATTCTTTTCTGTACAGAGCTATAAATGTATGAAAAAGGCTTTACTGTTCTAAAGACTGCTGGTTTCTGCCTATGGTGCTCCTGAGTAAGATGGTAAAAGCTTCTTGAATGGATAATCATAGTTTAATTGGTCTGATTTTGTGTTTGTTTAATAACTTGATAAAGAGCAGTAAAATGAGTAATTGAAAAGCATTTACCATGCAAGATGAGTCCAACACCTGAAGGACAAACTTCTGCCAAAGTCAGGAAGCCAATTCACCACTGCTCTTGTTCCTTTTGGACTCAGGGTAGGTATAAAACACAATCACTTATATAAAACACAGTCATCCATATATAACAAAGAAGAGACTCAGATTTTATACACTTTTCTTTGCTGAGAAAACCAGTTTCACAGTATAGATTCATTGCTATTTCTGTAGCTGTAAAATTTCTGTATCCTACAGAGAACTGTTATTCTCTTTACCTATCCCTCTACAGTCTGTGTTTCAAAGCAAAATTTAGGGCATTCATTATTGACAGTTCAATTGGTTTATTCTTTTCAGTTCACCTCATACACTGCTCTCAAATTCATCTGAAAATGTGAAATAGCCTGTTGAATTTTCCCCTTGATGATACCACAATAGATGTGAAAGAAGAGCCTTTAGCATAAGGCTTCCTAAGTGTTAACAGATCATGAAAATTGGCAACAACTGTTGTGCTGAGTATCATAACCTGCAAGAGGAGGGCCAGCAATTCCACAGTGATGAGAAGAGTGCTTGGTGTTTGAGCTGTGGTCACATTTGCCTTTCAAGTCATTTGGGCCTTCATGCCACACTTTTCAGGAGAAGAAAGCTAATGCAGCTGCCTTTGTTAATCAGTCAATATGACCTAGGCCCTCGGGGAGGCAGGCAAAGGCAGATACATACTGAGACACACAATCCTTGCTGATTAACAGTGAAAGCTGGTAAAGTTACTCTCTAAGCCTGTCTGGCCCATCAGCTGCAGAAATGTAATTTAGATGATTATCTACATGCCCATTAAACCTTGTGACCCATCACTAGTCTGTTTGAAGTTTGCCTGCTTAAACTCCCTAATAGGAAGAATAGAAGGATTAACTCAGAGGTCATGAAATAAGAGAGCAGCAAAGAAGATGACAAAAGAGCAGAGAAAAACTTCCTACTGCATGTGTTTGGTAAGGAGAAAGAACTACAGTACCATGATCATCTCAGCAGATACTGTTACTTTATGGAGCAAGCAAGCCATCTGGAATTCAGGCCATTTAATCCTTTGTGTGTGTGCTTTCAGTCTATTTTGTTGAGCTGCACGAATAAAATGAACTACCTGTGTGATGAATGTTGTCAAGTTAGGTGTTTACTAAACATAATGCTACATAAAAGAGTGTGGAATGCTGGTGGACAATAAGTGTTTCTGATTTTGTTCAGGGCTAGAGTGTGTAGATATAAACAAGGGAAAATTTTAAATCAATCACATCAGAGTAGCTGCAGTCAGGTCAGCATCAGGTCCAGTCTTGTTTCCTTTAGGATAAGAAGCTCTAGCCACTACAGATGCTTGTTAACTTAAGGATTATGAATGAAGATCTTACCCTATGATCTATTTTTAATTTGATCAAATTGAAATAAATATAAACATTTATAATAATCTGCCAAAATTTTTTGCAGAATGTTGCAATGAAATTGCTGACCAGTTAAAACTAAATTCGTAGAGAAAAGATGGGATGCATTGCAGAAAACAGAATGGAATACATGAGTACCACAGTAAGGGTGACCTAGGGTCTGACTAGTTACTGGAAGAAAATGAGCTTGAACTTTAAATGGAGTCTTGAAGGTCATTTACTTACTTTTGCATATACTACCACTCTTGAAATGAGTCCTTGCCCTTTTGCTAAAGACAGTCAGCCTATTTGCTGAGAAACATTGTTTGGGAGCATATTTCACTGCATTTTAAAGAAGAAAAAAAACATTCCTCTCATGCTGTGTTTGGATCTCTAGGTTTTGCAATATTTGATCTCTTTATAAAGAATTATTGTGGTCTATTTTGCAATATTTTTGGTATATTTATTTATTTAGATTTTTGTTCATATCATTATGATTAAACGTAGTTCTGTTTCTCATTTAATTGTATTGAATCAAGCATATTTTCCAGTTGTCTCAGACTGTTCATTTACATGAACAGCTCTGTATGAAACACAGCAATATGCTACTGGCAGTATTCAGTGCTGTAGCAATTCATTTTAGAACCTGAGACTTTTCCCCCAGTGTTTTTAGTATTTTTGTGACTGATAATGCGAACCTGATGCCCTGAAGCTAATGCCTGGACTTTGTAATAAAATGCATAAATTTTAAAATTCCACCTTAAGCATCACCTGAGGATGCCTTGCACATTAATCTGGTTGCAAGTTTTCCAAATTAGTGTCAACCACAGTTGGATCTTCACTGTAAAACTGTCAGTCTTCATGCGTTGGCCACACCAGCAGTGGTTCTCATCTTGAAAAATATAAAAGTTTAGGAGGGAAACAAACTTCTGCTGCTGATCATAAATCTTCCATTGAGTGGCATGTACTCAGCTGTTTGCAACCAGACTGCTTCAGAGGACAGAAGTTATTCATAAGTCTCATTCCATTGGTGTTGTCTGAAAAATAAAGTAGATGTCAATATCTGCTGGGAAGCCTTGTAGAAAACAGATCAAAGGCTTCTGGAGTTTATTTAAGAAGGAGCAGTTGTGAGTGGCTTAATGTCTGAGCATGGCATGAAAAGTGAAACAGCCATGACAATGAGCCACCATATGCAGAAGTGCTCTGGACTTCAGTAAAGAATTTGAGTAATATGTGGTACAGGTGGACTGTTGTCTCAGCCTGTCATTCTGTTATTCCTTTGTCTCTATGGAAGGCATTTCCTCCTCTGTCTAACCCCATTAAAGAGGGGAGAATTTCTTCTGAAAGTCATTGCAGAATAAAGCCACCTTCACTTATACAGTCTTGTCCCTGCAACAGAGATCCTGTCTTCTCTAGGGCATTTGGTTTAAAGGTCTGTGATTATGTGTGATTCACCTAACCTGTGGCTGACCAGCATTTTTACTTCAGTGGCATGAAGCTGTGTCAGATAAGATTTGGGCTAGATATTAGGAAAAGGTTTCTCATCCAGAGGATGTTTGGGCACTGGAACAGGCTCTCCGGGAAAGTGGTCACAGCACCAGCCTGACAGAATTCAATAAGTGTTTGGACAATGCTCTCAGACACAGGGTGTGACTCTTGGGACTGCCCTGTATAGGGACAGTAGCTGAACTCAATGATCCTTATGTGTCTCTTCCAGCTCTGGACATTCTATGATTTGAGAATTTATGAATGAAACCTGTATCTCTGTTTCAAGTGTGAGAAACTGTCTATTTTTCCATTAGAATTGTTTATTTTATTTATGCTTACTCCTCATATGTCTTTGTGGTGGTTGACCCAGGCTTGACCCAGGCCCACCAAAGCCACTCTATCCCTCCACTCCTAAATTTGGCAGGGGAGAAAAAATATGATGAAAGGCTTGTGAGTCAAGAAAAGGTCAGGGAGAGGTCACTCAGTGATAACTGTCATTGGCAAAACAGACTTGACTTAGGGAAATTAGTTGAATTTATTACAAATCAAAATCACAGTAGGATAATAAAAAGTAAAACAAACCTTAAAAACATATTCCTTCCCACCCTTCCCTCCTTCCCTGGCCCTTAATTGGTTCTTGATTCTCTACCTCTTCCACACCAGTGGTGCAGAGAGATGGGGAATGAGGGTTATGGCCAGTTTACCACATGTTGTTTCTGCTGCTGGTTCGTCTTCAGAGAGAGGAGTCCTTACTGCTGCTCCAGCATGACATCTCTCCCACAGGAGACAATCCTCCACAAACTTCTCCAGTGTGAGTCCTTCCCCAGACTGCAGTTTTCATGAACTGCCCTGGCATGTGTCCCTGTCCACAGAGTGAAGTCCTTCTGGAACAGACTGTTCCTGTGTGGGTCCCCTATGCAATCACAAGTCCTGCCAACAAACCTACTCCAGCATGGACTCTTCTCCCCAGCTTCTCAGGTCCCTGCCAGGAGCCTGCTCCAGTGCAGGCTTCCCATGGGGTCACCCTCTCCTCTCAGGCATCCACTTGCTCCAGCATGGGGTTCCTCCATGGGCTATGGATAGATCTCTGCTCCCCCGTGGACCTCCATAGTTGGCAGGGGCACAGCCTGTCACTCCATAGTCTGCACCAGGTTTTGCATGGGAATCTCTGCTCTAGCACCTGGCGCAGCTCCTCTTCCTCCTTCTCCACTGACTTTGATGTCTGCATAGTTGTTCCTCTCACATATTCTCAGTCCTCTCTTCTCCGGTCACAATTACTTCTGCACAATAAATATTTTATATTCTTCTTTACTCTGTTATGTCAGAGGCACTACCACCATCTCTGATTGGTTCAGTCTCAACCAGTGGCTGGTCCATCTTGGATCTGGCTGGCACTGGCTCCGTTGGACATGTAGGAACCTCCTGGCAGCTTCTCACAGAAATCTCCCCTATAGCTCCCCACTGTACTAAAAGCTTGCCATGCAAACCCACTACAGTCCTGTAGGGTGCCTTGATTTATAAAATACCTTGGGACAGCTGCAACATCTTCAGTTCATGCCACTAATAGATTCTAATAAAAATAGTGCCTGTGCTTTCTTATGGAATCATTCCTCCTATGTTTTAGGGACTTCCCATTTCTTTCTTCTTCCTTCAGCCATTCCCTATATGGCTATGTTTTCTTCATGGATGGTGAACAACAGCAGAAAAAAAACCAAAAAACCAAAACCTTAGAAGAACATGAAAAGGCTGAAAATTTAAATAAATGGCTGTCCTGATATCTCAAGGTGCTCCCTACCCCCTAGTCAGCTTTCTCTTTATTGACCTCAGTGGAGTACAAAGCCACAAGCCTTTTCCTGGCCATACCAGCCCCTGCTGGGAGAAGGACTGAGGAATGTTTCCAGTCACTGATCTCTTAGTCTGAGTTCCTACAAGAAAAGGAAAAGCTTCAGCAGGGAATTTCCCAACTATTGCATCTTTAGCAATGAAATCACTTTAGGAAAGGATCAAGGAACCTACTAGGAACTGCCACATGAAAAAGATAAAAAGAGAAAGGGAGCAGGTAACAATTGCCGTAATATTCACTTCTTATCACATCAGAAGCTTGGTATCACATCTTCCTTCAAGCTGCTGATCCCAAAGAGACTAGGACTGTGCATACCTGCCAGTTCTGTCTAAGTGCTCAGTATGTTCAAAGTAATTTTTTATACCTTAATGCATCCAGGAGACCCTAGATACCATGTTTTGGTACCTGTACCAACCCCTGAATACCCTGAATGTTGCTGGCTGGTCACCTGATAGGGTAAGGTAATTTTCATGACCTCTTGTTGCTATATTATTTTTTTTCCATGAAGTATGTTGTCACAACTCAAAAAACCTTACCAGTACTCCTGATAACTGTCCTCATTGTGCTGTACCTTTCCTGATACAACAGCCTAGTGTTTTTCATACTATTGAGCTACAGATATAAGTCAAAAAAATATATTGGGGAAAAAAACTTCTTGAGGGATTGTCTTCTTTTAATCAAAACTAAAACGTTCCTAAGTAAACTTATTGTGCAATGTGCCATAGTATCTTTTTCAAGAGATTAAATGCTTGACAGGAAAGTTGCACAATTTTAATTTAGTGATACTTTTGGGGGTCTTTTTAAAGCAGATGTTTAACACTTCAGAATTTTATTGTGAGAGGGTTTGGATGTACTAGAAATTGGTTACAATAGTAACAAAAATCTCTAAGAGTTGCCAAGTAAATTCTAGACAAAAGGGAACACTAATAGAATGCAGGAACTAAACAACAATACAGTAACAGTAAGAAGACAGAAAATACGTCAGGGACCTCTTATCCCCATGGCTTGATGAGGTTTCAGAGGGAAAACATGAAGATCTAGTGCATTTTTCTGCAAAGTGGTGTGCATGCTTAACTTCCCACACTGGACATTTCCACTGAAGTCAGTGGGATAACTTGTTCTGAATAATACCATATGTCTCCATCTTTTCAGGCCCAAAGTCTTAAGCTAAATTTATTAGGGCTGGGATGTGTATAGTTGTATCCATGTTCACGTTTGTTCAGGACAGTCATTATTAATTTATTCCTAAAACAGAAACATATCTGTAGTATCTATCAATGGTCCTGACTTTTGTCTTCTTTTTGCTCTTTTTGCATGATGACAGGCTTTGATATCTATGAAAAATGACCGTTTGTTAGATACGAAAAAATAAATTGTTTATTTTTTTAATGTGAATTATCACATTATTAATTCAGAGAAGCATATTCATTGACTACATAGAGTCGATAAGTATCAAGGATTTTCTTATACATATGGGACCTTGATACTGTCTTCTGAACTATTTTTGCAGTGGGATTTCCTGAAGTCTTTACAAATTGGTGGAACATAATCTGCTAGAATAATCAGAACAAAGAAAGAATATTGCCTCTTATTCCATCTCTTTTCTTTCTTTCTTCCTGTTTATGTAACAGTAGCATTCACTTGGTGTTTTTTTTGGGCATGTTTGTGGAAAAATATCTGTTAGGTCCACCATCAATGTCCCTTTCAAAATGAAAAACTATGAAAATAAAAAATGCTAGTCTTCCTCATCTGGTCATGTAATGGAGTTTGATCAAATTTTGGGGGAAAAACAGGTCAAAGACATGCAATTTTGGAAATTCTCAGGTGGCTTTAGAATTCCCATTGGGCCAGAGCCCTGGCAAGTAGGGAAAGTAATTAAAGGAGAGGGAGAAAATTTAATTGTATGTTTTGTGTTGGAGTGACTGATCTTTTACCTTGTGAGCACCATACTCGGGTAACTCTTCAGACCTCAAGTTGTCATAATTTCCACTCATTTATGAACAGAGTAACAAAGTACTCAACTGGCTATAAGTTCCTTGCACGTACCTTTAAAATTTCTCCATAAAAACATTTTATCAGCAGTATTAAATCAAATGCTTTCAAGTATTCTCTAGCTGGTTTGCTCAAGACTAAAAACGTATACAAATAACGCTTTACTTGATCAAGAGATAATTGAAGCATTTTTTATTTTTAATAGTAAAATGCACTGAAGTATTACACAGTGCACATTATGTGTTTTGACAAATATGATTTTCTGTTCTTCATTTCCTAAATTCACTAAACACAGAGCTTTAATTTGTCAGAAATCTACAAGATACTAATGTTTACTGTCAAATCAACCGCTCCTCTTACTGTTTCTTTATGTTTGCAGTTAAATACCTAAAGTTTTCCCTTTGCCAAATCTTTGTATTCTTTTCATTGAATGAGTTGACAAGTCTAACTTCAAAGTAAACACAACACCTGGAATCTTCTAGCTAATTGTGCAATGGGAGCAGAGGCTAAACTGAGGTCTTCATGAAGATCTGGACATCCCACAATAGAGTATGAGAAAAAAAGATGCAACAAGAATTCTGTATTTGTACTTAATCATAGGAAAACATAAAAAACGTGTAGATACATCATACAGGACTGTGTATTAATCATCACAATAAAATCTTAGGATATGACTTTTCCATTCTTAAAACACTGAGGAACAATTCAGAGGAGTTGTTTTGGTTTGTTGGGGTTTTATTTAAGCTAAAATTAAAATCTTGTGGCTGAAAACTTGAAATCTAAATGAAAGTAATAGGCAGGGCCAGTCAGGAGCAGAGTGCCTTCCTGTTGCCTGTACAAGACAAGGCTCTGCAGTATGCATACTGTGTACCCCTAAACAATTGGCAGGAACACACGACTAAAGAATATATTTGTGTTTTAGTAACCCTGAAATCAAAATAATATGGATGGGTTACAGTGACCAAAGGAAAGTACTACAGTTATCTCTACAAGCAGTAAATCCACTGAACAGAACTGCTGTGTAAGAACAGCATGTATAGCAGCAGCTCTCAGTCCCTGGCATGCACATTTACACTGGTATTTCATTTCTGGTATTCAAGGTTTCTTGTCTGTGATAACCTCTGCCACTGCTGTTCCCTATTCAGTTGTCTATTCAGTCTTCCACTGTAATATTTTGACTGCTAGAGAGGGCTGGAGAAACTAAGGCTTGTGTTTAGAGCAAGATAGCAAAATAAAATTAGTACCAGTACAAGGTTATGGTACTTTGTTTCTCCTGTATGCAATTTTATAGGTCTTAAATTTTCCTCTTTCTTTCTCCCTCCCCTTTTTCTTTCAACTTTCTCACTTTTCTTGTTTTGGGAATTCTGCATGTAGATTGAGGAGAATGAGGTTAAAATTTGGTCTGCATGAGCCGATGCTCCCAGTCACCCACCTTCCCTTAGGGATGAGGTACAGCATTTGTCAGCTCAGTTACTGTGAAAGTTCACACACAAGGTTCCACTCTCACAAACATTCCAGTTCCCCATCTGCAAGAGGAAAGTAGATGTCAGGAAAATTTTTAAGCTTGAAAATAGATTGTATATTTGTTTGCAACAATCCAAGCAGATTGGATTGCAGTCTGGGAAGAATTGGAAGATGAGGACAAAAGACTGTAAGGTCACCTAGGACAGGTGGTGAAACCCAGAATACAATGATCCCCTGCAATGATGACCTTTCCCCTCTGTTGCAAACAGGGTTAAGCTCTCTTAAATATTGCACCAAATCAGTGAGCAGTTTAGAGGCTGTTGGTGAACAGGACTTGGAGATCCAGGATGTAAGGACATGGTCTGTGAATTCTTGGCTAAGCAGATACATTAACTGTCCAGTTTTCTCGATGGTGAAGAAAATACTCAGAGGGAGCCACTCAATTTCCTTTTACCTGAGCCCATGGAAGGCTTCTCCAGAGTTTGTTTGGCAGGTGCTAAGACTCAGGCCCTCTATTTCCTGATAGAGAAAGTGCACTGTAAGCTTTTATACATTGGCAATTCCAAATATTACTAACACTTAGATAGAGAGAGTGAGCAGCTAGTACCTGACAAAAACCCTCCAGAAGAAAAGACATCCTGTTAAAGGCATAATATAAACAGCAAAAAAAGCATTGCAGATCACAGTGGGAGTAACTTGCATAATGTCTCACTGTTGGCAGTTCTTAACTTCCAGCAGTAAGGATAAGTTGGCACTTTTTATTTTTTAAGGAATTTTTGCTGAGGGATGAGAAGATGCCTGGCTCACAGAACCCCAACCATCTTCAGTTCTGCTTTGAAAAACACACTTTGGCATATACTGATTTCAGTTGTGCCCACAGCTTTGCCCACACATTTCAAGATTTATACACATGACTAGGATGCATTTTCAAAACTAATAATAAATATTCAGAAGTGTTTTAAAAATATGTGATGACTAACACATATTCAAAATGACCTGAAAGCAAATTCAGACTGTGAGACACAGGGTCTTGAAATGTCCAGCAGAGAATTCAACATTAGCTGCATGAAATTCTTCTGTGTAAAAGAAGTGAGGGATTATTATCTTTATTTTACTTACCTTCATGCATTTTTTTTCAGATATATTGCATACTTTATGTTGACATTATTCAGCAGTTTACTGTAATCCATAATAAACAGATTTTTTTCTTAAGCTGTTTTATACTTTTTGCATTTTATTGTTGCAAATGAGGACTGAGCCTGCATTCAGCTGTTGCTGTGCCAGCCTGGTGTAACCCCACCAAAGTAACTGAAGCTTTGTAATTGAGTACAGACTGGAGGTTTGTACATTTTGCAAAGCATCTGGAAACTTTGGTGGATCAGTGCCAAACCCATAACTCATTGTTATTGCTTTCATTATGTGATGATTTTATGACATATAATATTCCATTTTCTTAACAGCACTCTTTTAAATGCAAATGTCTGAGAACTGATACATTTCTGTCCCTAAGCTTTGTTCATTGCTAGCTTGGGTAAGGGTGTTTTATTGGAGCCTGGGTAAGATGTATTTGTTTTAATCTAGTGCTTGATTATGACAAACTTTTAGCACCTTACCTAAACCGTTTAGGCATCTGAGGCTTCCAAGACAGGACTGAGGGCATCACAATGCATCTGAACTTAAATCAGAAAATAACATGAAGGACTGAACCATTCATTCACTGTCTGAAAGACTGATATAGTCTCCTTAATAATATAATTTTCCTGGGAACATCAGAGTTCCCATTTGAAACGAGTACATCAGAAAAATGGAATAAAACAAGTTGAATTACTTTTTTTGTACCTCTGGCTGTCTTTAGGAGTATAAAGAAACTTAACAGATATTTGCTGCTTTGAATGTTTGCAGTGTTATCCCTGGGTCTGAGACAGGATCATTTATATTTATTTGACAGGTGGGTTTTTGTTCTTAGGGTTTCAGAAATCACCGAATTTCACATTTGAATTATTGCATATAACTAAACATTCTATTTTAAAGAATGGGCTAAGGCATAAATAGTGGTTCAATAGGAGGCATGAAATACTTTTGTTATCATCTTGGCAAGTTCTACAATAAAATGTGAATAATTCCTTTGGAAATTAGTTGATGCATGTATTATTTAGGTTCAGAAATACTGATTCATTGTCTGTTCAGGCTTTCAGTTTTTCTACTCCTACTTTGATTATCAGATGTCCAAAGAGGCTTCTTTTCAAGGCTGGTTCAGCATACTGGAATTGAAGCAATTAGGTGAGTTTTTCCTAAAATGAACTTTCAACCCAGAATGTCCTTCTGCTTCCTCTAGTCTTACCCCAAAATAAAAAAGAATGTAGCCCCTAGTTTCTTTTTCTTCTGCCCCCAACTCACTTGTGTCCTATCTTCCTCATTCTTAATGACCTCCTCCTGTTGTTCTCAATCTGCTTCTGTCCATGTAACAAAACAAGTAGATTATTCCTCAGAAAGCTCTTCTCTGATGGGAGAGAGTAATTTGTTTCCTGGCCAATAGTTTCATTGGTGATATGTCATTAGTGAGGAGAGATTCAGATGGATGCAAGATGAGTACTGCTGTGTCCTCCTCCTAACTGGCTTTGTCCTTCATAAGAAGTGTGACAGCACCTTAAATAATTGTCCTACTGATGGTCTTAATGGTTCCTTCTGAATCATATTTCAGTGATCATCCTGGATCAAAATATGTGACTGGTCAGTTTTTAGAGAAGCTTTCTTTTACTGGTTTATGGAATTCTCCACAGCTTGAAATCAGTGTAGTTGTCCTAAGGCAACTGTGTCTGCAATTTGATCTCTTATATAGTTTGATGATGGATTGATGTACAAAAAGATGGTTCTCTGTCACCTTAAACACTGTGCAAACCTAATTTTCCAGTCACGAAAAAAATCCATTCATTTGGGATTTTATCCAAGACAAAATATTTGCACCTGGAAGGTTGTGTTTTGGTCCCCACTACACAAAAAGGA
This sequence comes from Peucedramus taeniatus, assembly GCA_013400575.1. Classification (NCBI taxonomy): domain Eukaryota; kingdom Metazoa; phylum Chordata; class Aves; order Passeriformes; family Fringillidae; genus Peucedramus; species Peucedramus taeniatus. Next base: position 57,424 of record WBNO01006757.1, read on the forward strand.
CAAGGACAGGCTGGAGAGGGTCCAGCACAAAGATGATCAAAGGACTGAGAAGCCTGCCGGATGAGAAAAGGCTGAGACTGCTGGATTTGTTCAGTTTTGACAAAAGAAGACTTAGGGGAGACTTTAGCACCATGTTCCAGTATTTAAAGGGTGGCTGCAAATAAGATGGAGACTCCCTTTTTACAAGGAGTTACATAGAAAAGATATGGGGTAATGATATAAATTACTCTGGGAGAGATTCCATTTGAACACAGAAAGAATATTTTTCACAATGAGGTCAGCCATTGAAACAAACTGCAAAGAAAAGTGATGGATTAGCCAGTGTTGGACACCTGGGATTCAGTGGACAGGGTGCTATGTCATTTTGTCTAGATTGTGCTTTTGACAAAGAAGTTGGACCAGGTGATTCTTGAGGTCCCTTCCAACCTGGTATTCTGTGTTTTTACAGTTCTATGGCAATTCAGATTGAGACTCCAAGAAGGAACATCAGACAAAACTGGATTGAGAAAGTTAATTCCAGAATAGGTTAAAACCTTTGACTGGGACATCTTTGGCTAGAGGTGTGTTAAGAAACTGGTGGGGTACAACAGGTCTCTGCTGTATTGCTTTCAGTTACTGCTGGTCAGCTGTTTAGTTTGCTTCTTCAGCAAACATGCAGTCACTTCTTGTAGAAATTCTCCTACCCTGTTTCAAAATAAAATTACCCAGGTTCGCTAGACTGTGGTATGTGGAAGTTGAAATACTTCGGAGCCCTCAATAAATGAGTTATCACATTTCTGCCTGCTTTGAGCCTCCTAAAGTCTGTTTCAAACTAAATTATTCTGGGTCTGAAAGTGTAGAGTCCATGAAAATTATTTGAGTGTCAAGACTGTTAAGAATGCCTCAGCTCCATGGATTACTTCACAGTAATAGTAACTCCATCCCACAGTATGTCTTTTTTGTAATTCCTGTACACAGGAATCCCAGGTGAGTTTTCTCACCCCCTTTGTGTATGTGTCCCAAGAAGGAAAACAGGGAATATTTGCACTGCATCTAGCAAAATTTCACCTATCTTTGAAGGTCTGGGTTGACTCTAGCCCTTCCAGTTTGCTAAATTCCACAAATAAGACTGTGTGCCTGCCAGCTGGCAATCAGATGTACAAGTGAATAGAATTCATTAGCAGGGACTGGTTGTATTTGGAGATTGGACTTGCTGTGTACATATCCCACACATAGCTGCAGCTAGATTCCAACCTCTGGACCTTTGGCAATGTAAGGCAGGAGCATTGTCTGCCAAGTCAGACTGCAACTCCCCACTCAGCAAGTTAGAAGCTGTGCCAAAATTGCCTGTGAAACTAATTATCATACAAGTTATGTCCTACTACTCTCATAAAAGTTAGTCCACCTGAGAAAGGGGAACACATTCACTAATATTGTTTTTCTACACAGTTGTATTTACAGTTTTGCAAACAACTGTTTACTTGCATCACTTTCAAAATAAAAAACCCTTATCTTGTTTCTCTAGTATTACTCTGACAGTTTGAAGGATCGAGTTGATTGAGGTCCAAAGGATGCAATGTACTCCTTCATATCACATTTAATCAAAAATTCTACTCAGAAGAATTTGTCTCTTGATCATATTCACATAAAAGTAAATGGGGTTAGTAGTCAGTATCTTAGATGAATTCATATTTTTAATAGTTTTATGTGAAATGAGCATAAATAACCTGGAGTTTTCTGTTAGCAGGTCTTTTGGTTTAGAATTCTGATTCACTTTTTTCTGAATCCTTCTTGTGCTTGAAGGAAGACTCATTCATGCTTGTTGAGTCTTCTTTTTTGTCAGGGTCAGGATTGAATGTGTGAGAAAGTATCTCTTGTTTGGACTCAGATGTTTATTAGTTTTTATCTATATTATATTCACACAAACTGTGAGTTCTACAGTATTTTATGCTAATAAACTAAAAATGGAGTTGTATCTCTCTACAAGGCTTTTTAAGGATAAACTGTCTAATTAAGAAATGACTAATTATTTTCACTTTTAACTTAATAACTAATTACTTGTGGTTCGCGATGTGGTTTTTTTTATCTAATTATACAACATTACTTAAACTCATGAAGAAGAAAGTGAAGAAGAAGAATTAGCCTCTGTGTTAAAACTTCAGTCTTGTTTTATATGTATTACTATATTCTAAACCTTTAAATTTTAAGTTTTCTACAATGTGATATTACACACTTTTATTTAAACTATACACTTATCATTTCAGTTCTATCATTCAATTTTAGAAGCTTTCTCTATGGCCTCAGGTCAAATGTAGTATTTTCCTGGGGCCCAGTGCCTGTTAGCACAGAAAGTCAAAAATTCTCAGCAGCCTGGGTTCCAACACATACCAAAGTCTCTTCTGTATTGCACTGTTTTAAATTAACTTTATAGTTGCAAATCTCTAGAAAATTGCTCTTTGCCCTGTGAATTAATTCCTTTCTACTAATGGTTATTTAATTCATCTATGAAACAAGGGAAGGTCCTACAAAGGAGAAATAATAGATGTGAAACAGATACTTGGCAAAGAACATTAGTGCTCATTCCTTTTGCCAACTGCTTCTTCTTAGCATTTCATGAGCAATAGATTATGTGGCTTCTCACAGACTTTTTAGCTATGTTGTGGAATGCCCTTTACTGGAAGACTTTAAGTGAGATTAATAAAACTGCTGGTACACTTGATCTTGCCTTGGTATGGGAAGATGAACTAAATGACCCTGTGGATTTCTTTGCTGATGGGCTTTTATCCTGCTTTTTGTGTCCAGGATTCTCACAACTCGGATTTTTGTAAAAAGCTGTGCTATGCTACATTTAGTTAGTCTAAACTGGAAATAAAGTAGGACTGGTATGATTTTATCAATTTATTTTTCTCCTATCTAAGCTTAAGAACTTCTCTTTCCCTTCAGTTTTAAAGAAATGAAACAAGAGAGAAGTATCATTTGGAAACTCTTTATTGGCAGAGATCTTGCTCACAAATGCTGTGCTCTGTAAATTAAAGGTCAAGAGGGTTTTAAACCAGGATGTTCCTTGCCAACAAATGCAATTTAGGAAGCAATTATTTGTAGTTAATGTGGTTTGGGACGGATCCCATCATTAGAACAATGAGACTTTTCCCTTGTTTTTGACCCAGTAAACATTCTGTCACTAAGCTATGTAACCATACATATGGACATTAGGGAAATGAAGGAAGAGTTTGAGAAGAAAAGTCTCTGAATTGAAGGCAAACCCATGATACAGATTTCAACTCCAATTGAAGCTGGCATTGAGAATAAAGACTTCATTTATGATTGATGAAGACTTATGAGGTTGTTGGAGGTCAACAGAACTGTGGTGTTATGATTTACATAAAAGTAAAAGAGCAAAGCAATTACTTTAACCCATTGTTCAAAGCAAGCTATTATGTCTACCTAGTTTAAATTAAAAAACTGTGATGTAGTAGAAAACAAAGACATTTTCAGACATGTTTTACTTGCTAACAAAGTAATCTCCAACTATATATTGCTGGTCTAATACTTTTCCAGAAATTCAGCCTAATCACTAAAAATTCAATTTACCAGGAAACTTTTTCTAAATATTGGCTACATAAAACCAAATTGAAAGGTAGACTATGTTTTAAAATGCCTTTTTTTATCTGAAGAAAGCTGCTTTGCACAGTTATGAGAAGCGATATATGGTCAAAAGAGGTAAAGTTCTAATATTTAATTTTTGCAGCATATTCATAGGAAAATTTTAACATTTTATCTGCATTTCTGATCAGCTGTGCACACTGAAGAAAAGTTATTAATATTTTTCCTGGTTTTTCCTCTGATATTGGTGGTAATTCCAACTGAAAGGAAGATCATTTGCTAAACAAATGTGGCTAAACATGTCTTAGCCACACAGTTCCTATTGTATCTCCTGTTGGAGTCCTGTGCCATGGCTGGTGTCCAAGGACACAAAAACATCTGTTCCAACATAAATATGGAAAACTACTTTAGGAGACTTTTTTGTGTATTAGCATCAGCTGTGCTACATTTGTTAAACTTGTAGTATAAGTTCCAGTGTTCTGAACAAAGCCAGAGTATCTATCCCTGTTCTTTTGAAAGAGCAGAACAGAAATAGGACAGAAATGAAACAGTAAAAAAAAACCCCAAAAACAGCTGCAAAAAGAAGACCTGTGATCACATGTAAATACTGAAATAATGACTTTTTTTAAAATTAATGTTGCTACACACAGATATCAGAAGAGCTGAACATATCTTGTCAAATAGTATAATGGCCTATTAGCTTCAGGATCTATCTGGGTGTTTCTGAAAATAACATTTGAACTGATTGCATACACATCATTGAGCAGGAGTATGTTAGGCTGCCATTTTTCTTCTTATAATACTGTGTTACAGATTTTACCTAAACACACTCCACTCTATTGATGCTCTAATCCAGTGAAGGAAGGCTCAAGGCTCAAGATATTTTCAATAAGTAAAAGAACAAACAGTCTCAATTACTGAGATTATGCTTAGTCTATCCAGCAAAAATGCTGACTTTAATTACAAAACCTAACATGTACCATATTTTAAGCCTAGATAAGACTTCAAAAATAGCCATATGAATCTCAAAATGTCAGCTTGGTTCCTCTTTGTGGGAACATTCTGCTGGATAATGCTATGGAAGGCAAAAATAGCTGTAGGCTTTATTGTGCAAGTTTGGTGTTTGGTCCAGGTAGGTGAAATCGTGATGTCCTTAGCCAAGGGACACTTTCAGGGATCTCTTCCAGGCACAAACCCAGAAAAGCAGAGTCAATACATCATCCACACCTTCTTTATTAATTCTTTCCACTGGAGATTATGTTAGGAAATAAACTCTTTATTCCCTGTTGTTTAAGTTTGAAAGAGTTTGAATGCCTGACTGGCCAAATTAAGATGAGGCATTGTAGACCAGGCTCTGTCAGAAAGGTTAGTCAATAAAAACAGAGGCCTCTGGTAGAAAAAATACTGTTTCAGAAAAAGAAAATGGAGTATTGTAATTTTTCTGTTCTACTTCAATTATTCTGTGTTTTGTGGCTGTTTTTACCAAAGAGCAGATGGAAAACTGAGTCATGGATCAAAGGTATGCCACACTCTATAGGAATTTAATTTTTCTGTTTAACAAGACATTAATAATCATAAACTTCAGACAGAAGCACAGAAAATTGTGTAAATCCACCAAAAAAGAAATGTGAAAGTGTGTCGTCTCCTCAAAATGCATTTTATTGTTCCCTCTGAAAGCAAGGTATTGAAAGTAGCTTAGCTTCAAAGCTCTCTTTTTCGTTATTGTGGCTTATTGCCCACAATTAGCTGGTTCCAAAGCCCATTCAAAGTTCTTGTGTTCTTTGACTGCTTCTCCTACAGACTGTGAAAGAAATTGCTGCCTATTGTGGACCATTAAGTTTTATATTTGGTTTGCTATAGGAAAAATATTAACAGTGGCTTCTGCTGCCTACTATTCTTACAGTAGGAAAGATGGAGACATGTGGATTGCCTCTGTACTTTATGGCAGCCTTGAAAGACATTTGTTTGGTAAGTTGCCAGAGGTCTGACATGGAAGCACTTGAAGAGCTACCATGTGCATTTCTGGCAGCTGCTCCTGTAGCTGACAGTTTACCTTTACGTTCTGTACCAAATATTTTGCTTGGTTCCTGCTCTCTGCAAAAATGAAAATATTGCAGTAGGATAGAAACGAAAGTCTTCTGTGACCCAAGTATTTTTTCAGTCTGTACACTGTGCATGGGATTCATCTTACCTGACTTCTGTTTTCAACAGTGTGACCTGGTTCCTTTGGATGCCTATGTACTGGGGTGAATTAGCTATTTTAAGGCACAGTTCAGTTGATCTGTTCTGAATATCTATTTTATCTGAGTGGCTTAGCTGTTAAGTTCTAGTGTCTGTATTTCAGCTCCTCATATTTGATCAGATGAAACCTATCTTCTGTAATTTATATCCTGAGCAATCTGGATAAAATATGTTTGACTGAAACAAGTCATGCAAGCAAAGTTATATGAGTTTCATGCAGAGGAGGTAGGGAATGTGATGTAGACTCCTTTAGCAGGATGTTGGTTGCATTCATTAGCACATGAAATTCATGTAGTTCAAACCTGCTTGTTGTAACTCTTGGTACCACTTTGTGACTACTTAGTATCTGATGATGGATATTGAGGCTTGAAGACTTACGGGGTGCTGAACAGTCTACATACCTGTACTTGGGCAGAGTGAAAGCATTTGATCCTAAGGGATTGGACTTGTCTTGGATCTCGTTCTTCACCCACTGAAAATTCCTAAAAAGCTTATAAATACAGGGTAAAGTCATTACAGAGGCAACACGATTTTTGCATAAAGGTTTGTTTTGTAAAAGGAAGTAAAAGAAGAGAAAACAGGACAGGGGGTGAGAAAGAAGACTGGTGATGAAGGAAATTGAGCAGAGAAACCACTTTTCCAATAATATTTTTTTAAAGTATAATTTCATAGCATTTTTTTACTTTTTCTTTATATGGCTTGAGGTTTTAGCCTTCATCCAGGGTTTTATCGTCTGTTAGGAATTTAATGTATAATTTAAATAAATGATAGAAAAATAAACCCACTAGTGGTAGGACTGAAGGCTCTGCCTCTATGAAATAAAAATTCAAAGTGTTCGCTTCTCACCTTATAAAGTTATGAAGCTTTGTTCCAGTCACATACTTTTGTGATTGTTCCCTACATTTAGGTGTGAAAGTCATTATTAGTTGTCAAAAGCTGTTGAAATATGAAAAAAAGCTTACCTGTAAATATTATTGGCTTTTATTATTTTGGAATAGAATAATATGAACAGCAAAGCAAATTAACATACACTCTGGAAGTTTAAAAATGAAGTTTTTATTCTTTTGAGTTTTTAAGCTCCTGTCTGCCAAAAAGGCTCCTTCAAAAGTGTCTATTAATCCTAAGTAACAACTTAAAAAGGAAGTAAGGACCATCTGGAAAAGTCTCTTTAGTGGAAATAACAAAGAACTGTATGGTGTCTAAGTCTTGGTGTAGATTTCTGTCGAGATGGAAAGAGCACATCATATACTTTATTTTGGGTATGGTTTTGACCCTCTCACTTGCTGAGAAAATGCTGGACTTTAAGAAGCTTGGAAACCTAATTAAGGAACTGGATCAAGTTCATTCCTCTTGATAGGAGCATTCTCTTTGCAACAGCTCTTCATGGGAGCATTTCTGTTGGAAGATACTTACAATAAGTTCCCTCTGTGGCAGATGGGCATTATCCTGGTTCCTCCAGAAGGCTGTTAATTTTGGCACCATCCAAATCAACTTCTGAAGCTGTCCATTCTTTGACTCAAAATGGCTTCAGCTGTTGTAACATAACTTACAGGACCTTCTTAAGCTGGAATCAAAGAATCAACTCACATGCCAAAACATGAATGACACAGTGCTCTTGGGTCAATAGCTTATCTCTGTCATAAAAGGTTATAGTGAAAAAATTATGACAACTTGGGATTTCATAGTCATCCTAAATATGTCCAGATTTGCTTCGTTTCCCTATGTCTCTAGTGTGTTTGAAGACCCCCTGAACAAAATGGAGGTGTTTATCCCTGTTTAAATCTGAGCATCTCTCTCAGATGCCTAAGCTGGAGCATTAGTCCTTCAGAGTCCTCTCAGTCCACTCAGTAAAGTGAATGGAGAAAAGTAATCCTTCAGGGAATGAGGTGGAGAACTTAACAGATGCCATCACAACATTACAGAAAACAGCTCTTCTTTAAGTCAATAGCAGTGCTATCCTTCTCCTTCCCAAAGATCAGAGATCAGGATCACTTTTTAAACCAGAATTATAGTTTAGATGAAAATGGTAAAAAATAATTAACTAACCATTGTACTCTGCCTTTCCATTGTCTTTCTCATATTGATAGTATGAAAAAAAAACTGGAAAAAGACAAGAAGTATTCAAACATCAATACTTTTCTATAAGCATCCTCCTCTGATTCAGTCATGCAGAAATGCCATTTTTATGAGAGAAAGGGTTATTAACAGATTAGTGGGAGGATCAGCACAGAAAAATTACTCCACATCTGTGTAATCCTATAGGAAAAAAAAGACCATAAAGTTTATATAGTATCTACTGTTGTCAGATGATAAAAAGGCTGTAAAAAGGATGTGGAAGGAAGGAATTAATATGAAGTAAAAGCAAGATGACAACATCCTTGCAGTAATACTTAATTTAACTTTTCTTAAATTAATACAATGTATCTAATATAGATTAGAGTATACAGTATATAATGGAACCTAATGTATGCTTTATTCACTGTAATCTAATATTTGTTGGAATAGATCCTTTCCATTATCTCAGTCCTTTTGTCCATAGTAAATCCTGTAAGTCTGATTCAAACTGGAAATATTTTAGTTTTCTGCAACAGCCTAGTCTGCTGCAGGGCCAGTCTCAATGTCCACAGTAAGTTCTTGCAGCTCCTTGCCACATGGAAGAGAGCTGACACTGGAGAGAATTTGGTCTGTGTGATTGGTTCAAGATTTGTAAGGATTTTTGTAGAGCCTTTTTACTACTGGGAAGACACTGCATAAAATTCTTGTTCAAGATAGCCAGTATCTCACTGAGGAAGAGTAGGAAGATGAAAAATAGATGGTTAAAACTAAAAGTAGGGGCAGGTCCAGGGCGATGCATCAGCTAGACTGTTTGTCTAAGGCAAAAATGTTGAAACTGTAATATTCAATCTACTATTTTAGAGCTGCTCAGTGAACATTACTTGTAATCAAATAATCCTTTCAATCAGAAAAACAATGTGAGTCATAATGCGTGAGGTTTTGCTACAGCATGTGAATGTATCCATGCCAGCTCTGCTGAAGGAAGAACTTGTTCCACATCTCCAGAAAGCTGAATTTACAGTAATTAATTTTATTAGTAGACACAAGAAAGTTAAACACTAAACACCTCACAGGCTGACTCAAAATACTTAAAAAAGGTGGAGGAGTCCATAGCTCCACAGAGAGTTATTTCTTTGAAGTGATGAATCTTGGTGAGTGAGTTTCACCTGGGCTGGGAACATTGCCCAGATCAAAGTGTAGCCTCTATCCTTATAAGAAAAACAGTAGTTAACAGGTTTCTAACATCTCAGTGGAAACAATCTGAGTCACTTTGATTCAATTATGTTTGTTGTGCTAGGCTGACTTCATTATCTACGTCCTCTTTGCTCCCCAGACCTGAAATAAATTACAGAAATCTTCCAGATGTCTCCCTGTAAGGGAGAGTGAATTTCTGTATGAAAGTATTTGAATAGATCAGGGGAAATTCTGTGTCCAATAAGGTGTAATTAACTGCCTTAATACCTTGTTGACAGAGCCTAAATTTTGATTTGTAAGTTTTTTTTTTTTAATTCTATTTCCACTATGTCCCATCTCTGTGCTAATGTGATCTCAATATTTATCAAAGCAAAATATTTATCAGCTCAGCATCACTTACCAGGCCTTGTGCAACAGAATACATATAGTCATTAAGCACATTATTCATTTTTCAGAAGTTGTTGGGGTTTTTTTTGAAGGAGGTCTTGTTCAACTACTGGCTGCTTGATTACTTTAGCTGAATATACATATACTGAAAATAATATGTAGTAAATTACTGCAAGAAGGCTGTTGGAGAAAGCACAGCAAATTCTAACTTCAGCCTGTTTATTTGGCAATAACTGCATGCAATCTGTCTCTGTCCATGTGTGAGAGCTACCTGCATGCAGGCTGCTGTTCAGTGAGCCATCAAGCTGTAAGTCTGCATTTTCAGTCTACTGTCCACCAGTAATCAGTGTCTTAATCAGCATCTTTTAAAAGAGATCATGGTTACTAAAAATCCACTTCTGTGATTATAGCAGCCAGTATGCTGCAAATTCATTAAAATCAATTTCAAACCCATTATAGCTTAGAAAATAAATCACTACATGGCTAGTTTTTTAGGTGTTCTAGGAAAACAAACTTACCCATCTTACTCTTGTGTCCCAGCTGTGTATATTAAATGAGTATCTGGGAATTTGTGAAATTTAGTGCTGGTCACAGCTATTAGACATCAATGAAAATATTCTAACTCAAAGGCTCTTTTGAATGAAATACATAATGATTTTCAAAGTCAAATCAGTCCTTCATTATGTTATTTTTTATGGTAAGCCACAATGCAGTATAAGGGAAGCATAAATGATAACCAGATTCTGTCTGTAAATGTATTTATCTTTTCTATTTTGATGCAGTCTGTGTTATAAGTGTTTTCGAGAAACTTTAGTCTCAAATGATGTTGACTTAATTCCTTTCAAGTAATTTTATTTTTACCAAACCTTTTAACTGAAGAGGAAGAAAGAAGAAAAAAAACCCATCACTTCTTAAATCTTCCCATTGTCTGACTCTCTTTCAAACATGAAGTCATAGTCATACTTGCTGCACTACCATGGGCTTATACAGCACATTCTGAATATAAGTAGCTGCAGCTGGAGTTATGGGTAGTGCTGGATGCACTATCCATGCACTGCCCATCTGCCCCAGACATTTGCATAGATACTTTCTCTAGTGTCATTTACATATTCTTAGTTTTAGCCCTCACATTTTGTTATATAGGAAAAAAATTCTCTAATTACATCAGTTATAGATTTTTCATAATGTATTTGCTGGTTAAAGTTAGGAAGATTTGTGTAAATGCTCTCTATCTAAAAATATACTTTCTCAAGGTCTCTTGACTCACTTAAGCAAACAGCCTAATGTCTTAATAAGAGAAGGGTCTGATCTTTGGCCAGAAAAGCCTCAGAGATTGATTCTTTATCACAGATGGGTTCTTTATCAAAGGTCACTATGAAAACAGAGCCAAATAAAGAAGGATAAGGTAGCTGCTTGCAAGACTGCCTGGCTCTATGACCTGACTCCCACTGAGCTTCTGGGGAAGCTCAAGGTGTAGGGATCACCCCTGCCCAGAGTGGGGGCTCTGCAATGAGCACATGCCTATTTCAGGTGCCTCTTTTCTTCTTGGCACCTTTCGGATGAGAAGCAGTAGGGGGTGAGATGGCCTGCCAGAGAAAAAATGTCCCCAGACTCAAGTGTGACCCAGTGGGGGCCTTGTGTCCCCCTGACTGTCTGTATATAGTTGGGTGGTACTTTCCAGTTCATGCTTGAGCAGACAAACCATTAGGAACACTCTCACTGGTGAGCAGGAGTAGGTCCTTTCACCAGCGATATTGTTGTCTGAAGTGGAGGGTGTTGGGCTCTTGGGAATTGACTCAAATGAATCAAGTGTTCAGCATGACTGCTCTGAGGATCTGAGCCTGTGTGTTCCCTGGGAAGTCATTAAACACAGTCATCATCAAAGCCCATGGCTTCCCTGCAAACACGTGTCAGTGCAGACTGTAGATGTGTGTAGGGAAATTCCTCTCGTTGCCCACACATACAAGCGTAGTTTCCTTTAGAGTGAAGTTTCCATGCATGTGTAGACTTTGTCTTCACACGAGAGGCAGGAACTCACAGGCTTTTTTGGCATTGTCTGGGAAAACAGTTTCAGAAGTCTTCTGCGTGGTGTTTCTGAGGCTGTATAAATGGCTTTCTCAATATTCCCCAGACCATGTGTGGCTGTGATGTGTATTCTAATACATGCTATACCATGGAAAACTGAATTTCTGTATAAAAAAACATGAAGTAATTCCTTAAACAAAAAAAAAAAAAAATTAATTTGCCCTGAAGCCAACATTGCGTACATTACATTACATTTTGAAATGTTGCTTTCAGTCTATCTATGGCTCACTAATACCTTTCAGCCCTTTGGGCCCCTTTAAGCTCAGTTTAGAAAAATCAGAATAAGAGAGATACTGATGTTCCTTTTTTTTTTTTTTTTTGTCACATAAAGGAAGCAAAAGAAATAGAATCAGTGCTTCTATTCTACTACTGAAAAGATCTTACAGAATTCCATCCTTTTGCATCCTGTCTGGCAGTCACCAGGCCCACTATTCATGATTAATATTTTGCTGAAAAAAATCAATGTTACATTCCTTTTCTGATGTTCAGGTAATGTTGAGGAGAATCCAGGGCAATCAGTTGGAGGCAGAGAGAGATTTAGGGATCCTGAGGTCTAGGGAAACAGAACATGTCCAAGCAGTGTAACTCATTAGGCTCATTATATATTGTGGAGGGAGTGTTAGTGAGATAAAGCTTGCAGAGAAAGGTTTAATATTTTTTCTAGTAGAACATTGAATATAATTGGTGGAAGAAGGTACACACATGCACACAGAGAAATGTTTGCGTACAACCCTTTGTTAAACCTGAAATAGAAGAGTTCTGTTTGTAAATCTTGAGGTTCTCTACATGCCAGCACAGTGATCAGGGAGTCAGGTATATTCCCCCACAGATTTCCATATCACATATGGAAAGGAAAGTATCTTAGATTTACCTTTCTGTGGGAGTTATAAATCCAGTCTTAGGTTACAAGAGAACCCGTCATCCACTTTGAATTGCCACATGATCTCTCAGGGATCTAAGTTCCTACTTCAGTCAGTCCTTTCTCACACAGCAGTTATCAGAGACCTAATGGTGCTTCCTCCATCCAGTTTCAGCCTATGTTCCTTATACACATCTGCTCTATGGACACAGTGGGCTCAAGGCTCTTTACAAGTCAGCATTTAATTGTGTGTACAAAGCAAATGCAACCAGGTTCCTCGAGACACCCTGAGACAGAACTGACCAGAATATACTGTAGCCCCCTGACTGGAGGGAAAACATTGGGAGCTTGAACTGAAATCTCTGCTGCTAGTCAGTTCAAAGGGAGAATTTAAACTGTTTTCTACATCACAGGGCAGTGTTCTACTAGGGAAATACCAATTAATGCTTTATGCACTGCACACTCCCAGTAACATGTCCTGAGAACACCTATTATAATGATCAAGCATTGTTGGCAAAGGGATTTTTAAACTCTGTTAGTGCTGAAGGGGCTGACTTACATATCTCTGTGAGCTGTGGGTGGCTTTGCCTATGCTCAAGACAAGAAAATAGGAGGATGGTGGTAACTGAATAAGGGTTTTGAGATGATACATTACAAGGGTGAATAGTGTTGGATGGAGCTCCAAGATACAGAAAATAAGAGGCAGAGTTGTGAATTGGACTCAAACATCCTAAATCTCTCCTTCGAATCCTAACCTTAGTGTGCCCCAGGCCCTAAATAAAAAAAAAAAAAGGTAATAAATTAGTACATCTAAAGGATTTTCTGCTAGAAATGAGAAGTACTTTTGTTACAGTATACCCTGAAACACTGAGTTTGTATCTGCAAGCCTTGCCTACTGTAAAAAGCAGCTTCAATAGTAGTGTTGACAGATATATAGCTGACTGGACCAAGTCCTAGGCTAACATGTTTTTTCAAGTTATTGCATTCATTGTCAGAGTACTTCAACTTAAGAAATCATGGAGGAACAGTAATGCTTTTCAGCTCATTCTTTCTCTCATCCCTTTTCATACTTTCTGATTGTAGTGATAATTTTTCAGCCTGAGAAGTTCTGCTGTGTTTGTCATGGCTGTGATATGAAGGTCTTAGCCTAAAATCAAAGGGACAAGTCTAGAGCTCAAGTGCTTCTTGCACTTAGGAGGCTTAGAGTATAGATCTTTCTGCAGTGTGATCTGTGAATGCCATATACCCTGAGCATGGGAAGGTAGAAATGAATGCTCCTTATGAAAAGCCACAATGCTGTGGGATTTCCCAGCTAGTATAGAACATTTTTTACCTAATTACCAGGGAATAATTGAGGGTCACCTTAGCACTTTATTGAGAGAACCATAAATACATAATAATTTGTTTGGCTATCACTTAAAACATTTACTTTTTTGCACTGTCAAAGCACATGGTTTTCTCAAGCTATTCCCCATTTTCAGACAGTGGACTTGGCAAAATTCAAGTCAGTTCACTTTCAGAGCTTGCACTTAAAAAGATAGATGCAGAGAAGAAGACAAAACAGGAATCGAAAACTGATGCACCTCTAAAGTCGTCAGGTCAACATTATCGTATCACTTTTTAAACTGAAAAACACCAGAACATAAACAGCAAAATGCCTCTCTTTATCTATTTTTCCTTGTTCCTGTTTTATCTTCCTTTTTAGGGAGGAGGAAATAATAAATTCTTTTAATTCCTCTTCTTTCTTGCTTTGTCTACTTTGTTTATAAAGTGTACAAGCTGGAAATCATCACTGTTCTTGCTTGGGAAAAATATCATTAGCTTCACGAGGAAAACATGTTCGCTAAGAAAGCACTTGAAAAATCCATGCAGATGTTAACTACAAATACTGGAAAAAACCAAACAACCCCTCTGTAATTATAATTAGGTACATTTTGAAACATTTTCCAAAATTGAAGTTTCTAGTATTCTGTTCTTAATGGAGTTGGAGTTGGATTTCACATTGTCTTAGTTCAACTAATTCTGCTGGTTCTCTGGGCTGTTCAGAATGGTAATTCACAAGACTTTGCTTGATTAAGAGTCATGGTTTTTTGGTCTCATGTGAATAATTTTGTTCTATGGCTCACAAATGCAGCAGTTTAAACTGTTTGGGAGCAGGAAGGCAAATAGGGTCTAACTGATGTTGTGCATATAAAATGGAATTTAATCAAAATCCTTCATAGATTAAAAGTATTCTTTTATATTCCACATGCACATAAGAGATACTAAACTAGTGTTATGAAACTTGTAATATTTTCTTGAAACAGTTTCATAGCTTTCTGTGAAATTAGCGTTCTAAGTGCAGAGGAAGACACTGCATCTGCTGTAGTGTCAGGATAAAATTTATTTGTCCATATAAACAGTAAGTGCTTCAAGTTTTTGTGGAAAGGCATCTACTGGGATTTTCAAAATTTCTTTAGCAGTTAGTAAAGGTACTCTGTAGTTATGACAATCTTCAGTCACTGGTTAAAGCATGTGACATAATTCTCAGAGCAATTTTATATGCAGAAATTTGGGATTGAGAAAAATCATGCAATTTAGGAATACTTCTGTTCTTAAGAAACAATAATATTAATTATAGTAACAACATGAATAGCACAACTAAGAACTTAAAAGCAATTTAGGCTGATGGCTGTACTTTATCCACATATCAAACTGTTCTCTGATGCCCTGACAACATGACCAGTATCTCAGCTTTTCGTATCATTCCCTATCTTCTACTGATGTCTGTGCACTGCAATTTTCCACCCAGGAGTGCCCAGACTCCTTTTCTAAAGTGTTTTTATGGCCCCTACCAGATCTGTGTGGAAATGAGCATCTCGTAGTCTTTTAATGTCATTTAGTGTTATTTGTGACAGTCTTTGGGGTCATTGGGAAACTATTATCCCATACTCGCAGATAGAACTTATTAAGTTCCTTAAAAAATGCAGTGGTGATATAAAATACAGTTTCTTTGCTTTAAAACATAGCTGCAGCACAAGGACACCTTATTCATCTGTTCATCCCATTAATCCTATATTCTCTGTTTAATGGCTTTGTTTGTCTTTTGATGTAGACAATGTCTTTATGTATGTCTTAGACAGTGCTTGATGGCTAATTATAGTAATTGTTTCCTGTCCAACAGCAGTAGAGAACTGAAATTTCTTGGAAGAATGCCTCTCCTTATGACAGGTCTCTAGACTTATTTTGCACATACACAAGTTTCAGTTCAACCTGGTCAGTTTGGGTGTTGAACTGAACTGGCCTGAACCTCCGGATCTTTAAAGGTTCATCTATCACTGAATGATGCAGCTGGATGGAGGGAGACACTTGAATAGAGGACAATATGCCAACTGTTCCTTCATTTATTCCTGCCATATTAAGAAAGTTGATAGAGTGTAGCTAATCCATCTGCTCACAATTTATTCCCTAGCAATAAGATACAGTTTCCCTATTTCATGAGCTCGCTCTTTGACTAATTTTATTAGAAGTACTTCCATAGCATCATTTTTAATCACTTTTCATTCAGTTTTAGTTATATGTAAATTAATACAAAAAGATGGACTAAAGAGACGTGGAAGGATTTAATCAGAAACTCAGGTCAGCTTAAATAGAACCAGATCCAATAAAGTTCAGTCAATGAGGCTACAAAGACCAACAGAAAAGTGTTCTAAATTAGCTCTTTCACATGAAGCTTTATTCTGTCATGTCTAAAGTGCAGCCAAAAGGAGTGAGATAGCCCTGGCACCATGAGAGGAGGCACCATGAGAGGAGGCAGGGCTGCAGTGCCTGGAGGAGGTGACTGGGTGACCTGCCAGGTTGATGGGCAATGCTGGCCAAGAGACTGCAGGGTCAGAGCTGACAGGGGGAGGGGTCTCACACCTTCTTTACTAAGAAAACTCAATGGGGTTTATCTCATCCACTAGTTCTCAGCCATACATGGGTTCTGGGTGTTAAAAACATGCAGGATTTTGGCTACATATTGGTTGTATGTATATCACGAATTCCTGTGATCTTAGTTATGTTTCTCTTGTTATTTCATTTAAAACATTCTGATACATTGATTCTTTATTAGTCTGGTAGGGGTAGTCTTCAATTATTTGGTCTGGGTACAATTTCAGAAATAAGCACTGAAGAAGAAATTGCCTGTTTTTCAGCATTGAGCCCACCACTCCCATTGATTGTTAGAGGTTTTCATATAAATGCAAGAAGGATTTTTGCTGAGTAGCTGACTGAAGAGCCTGTATACAGGCATTCTGTGTGGGAGTTTCCAAAGCACTCAATTCATTAACATAAGTCTACTTCCACCAAAAATTTTAGCCACAGCTGTGAATGAACAGAGTTGGATTTTTCCATAAAAATACTGAAAAGCCTTCCTTTCTATTTAAAAATGCCTTCTTGAGCTGATAGGTAGCAGCAGGTGTAGATGTTAAAAGTAAATTTATTTTTGTTACAGTGCTCTGCTGGAGCACCAATTGTTAAAATGAACACAAATGGACATTTTTTCCCTAATGGTAGGACTTCTCCCAGAAGAGTCAAAGGCTTCTTACCTTCTCTCCGTTTGCTGCAGTTTCAGAGTAATCATTTTTCATTAAGGTGGAGGTGGTGAAAAAGGTAAAACAGCAATTAAAAATTCATTAATAGTTAAATTAGATTCCTTAATCTGATGCATTTCTGCATCTACAATGATCTTCACTGTACAACATTCATCCCATGTCATCAGCTGCATGAGTGTGGGTCAGCTTTATAATACTTTGTTCATCTCTCTCTCTGTCTCTACCTGTGAAATTTTAAAACTGGTCATGATTTTTTTTACTATTTATATATGCCTGAGTAAAACTATGTATATATATGTATATGCATAAGTACATAACTGAGAGGAAATATTGGTTATTTGAAGGTGAACTAAGCAAACAAAATTCTTATTAAATTAAGCACCCAAACTATAAATAAATGAAATACCATGAACTAATAGCCTCAAATAATTTGAAGCTAATAATTGAGGAAATTCAGTAAAATAAAAGGCTTGTAAATCTGTTTCACCTCTTAAAGACTAAAACATTATGAAGAATCAGGTTCACTATAGTGTGATCTGAAAGAAACAAGGAAATAGTAATTTCACATAGTAGATGGACTCCAAAAATGTTCACTCTCTAAGTATCAACTGATGTTGATTAAAAGCTATGTGGATGTACAGAAGAAAGCTTTATTCCTCCCTTATTTGCTAGTGTCCAGAAAATCTTCCATAAAGATAAAAGAAAGTTTACTAGTGAAAAGCATCATCAATCTTTCAGCCAATCCTAAATGTGCACTAAAGCAGGTAATGCAAGGGAATTTTTCTTTTGATTCTAATTCAGAAATTCAAGGGCCTTTTTATGTCTCCCTTCTAAAAATGAAGGTTTGTGGGAAGAACAGACAGAGAGCAACAACTATTTAAGTTTACATGTCTGGCTCTCATCTTTGCCATGAGTGATCTTTTATAATCATACTTAAGATCACAAGATGTTTCATCTGTGGGCAAGGAAAGACGGATGTCATGTAACCACAGCACTTGAAGAAAACAATAAAAAAATCTACATGCATTTAGAGAAACCCTCAGTTTGCCATATATTTATGGAGCTGCAGTAAATCTGTAGCTGACACAGATTCAGTTTGCATATTATATTAAATATGTCAATGGTGGTAAAGGATTGGTCTCCTACAAAGGTAAAAATGAAACAAATAAGTCTTGTTCAGGGATTCACAATCTCTCATGACATGACAGGTTAGATGTGAATTACAAATTAAATGCAATGAGTGTCCTTTACTTTGAAAACACAACAAAGTCAAAGGGAATCAGTTACATAGTTTCCTGCATGTTGGTTGTAATTAGCAAAAAACAGCCACACAAAATTGTTGTTAATGGTACTGCCCAATAAATATTATTAAAATAAAATGTTGTTTGCTTAAACACATACCCCGGGCAGAATGAACAAGAAAATCCCTGTTATTTTATGGCACTATGTTGAGGGCAATGGCAGCACATTCAGGAATTTGGGGCTCTCTTGCGAAGTCCTGTGCAAATTGTTTTACTGCGAGGTAGGAGCTTTCTGATGTTAATGTTAGTTGAAGTTATACTGTCAAATAGCTGTACAGTGTGTCCAGACCCAGAGACTTCAAAACACAGTTTAATACTAGAAGATATTGTGCCATTCATTTTTTCATAACAGCTTTCCCTAGTTAGATTAAGCAAACAACAGGACAACCCACACATAACCACTGTTTTGTTACTTATTTATGCACAAATACTACCATAAACCTCTGAAGTCACTGGGAAGTTTTTTTCTTTTAATTTTTTTTCACTACCATGGACTTCAATGAGATCAGAATAATTGTGAGACAACTATTTCACCTTGCCTTTTGATTGCATTATCAAGAACCACCAGTATTTACAAAATTCCAAGATGTGCTCATATTGCTATGTGTTCATATTGCTATGTGCAGTGGCACATATTCTACTCACTGTCAGTACCTTGACTCTATTAGGACTTAATTGTCTTTTGCTCATTGATTCAATTTAGGCACAGCATCCTAGATGCAGCATAATTTCATGGTGACAGCAAATGATACTGCGTAACAGTTGTGATTAATTGTAGTACCATTTTAGAAAATAGATTTTTTTTTTTTTTTCCTTTAAGCACCTGCATCTTTAAAAGCTAATTTGGGGCATTTCATCAGAGAAATGAATCCCATATGACTACAAATAGGCATACAAAATTCCTAAGGGCAAATAGGTAGAGATTATATAATATGTAAAGAGAAAGTCAGTTACATGAAAGGCATGGATATTTGCCTTAATAAATTTTCTTATATCTTTAGCAAATGTAGTATCGTGTATGTTTACTGTTGATTGGGATAATTTATTGCAAAACCTTTGTCTGAATAGACAAAGGATTCTAAATTCCATATTAAACTATATGTTGAAGAGCTAAGGATGAACTAATTGCGGAACCATCCCAAATAATGTTTTTACTCTTGAACAGGATTTCAAGGTGATGGGCACAGTGCTGTCATTTTCACAGATTCTATTTTTATTCAGGACTGTGGTTCCAAAATTCGCCCAGAGGAGTCCTGTGGCTTGCAGCCCCTCTCTCATGAATACCTCTCAGCAATTTCACAGACAGTGTTCAAGACCTGTGAAGCTGGAGACACAAAAGGTTTGTACTTTATCCCCCTTTTTTTCTGAAATTAACTCATGCACTTCATCAAAGAAAAACAAGAAACAATGTTAACTCTTTGCTAGGGACACGCACTAACCTACCCACAACAAATTGAACTAATCACTTGTAACAGTTACTGACTTTTAAAATCAGGTTAATTTGTTTATGTGAGAATTTTTTGTTCAATAATTTTCTAATCAGTGATCCACCACTGTGTTGTATGGTGGATGTGTTATTGAAGTGTAGTCTTAAAATGCTTTGAAATATTCCATCAAAACCACTTAAAATAAAAATGCTTTACCCTAAATAGAAGGGATTTTCTACTCAAAATAAAAATTTGCTAAAAATTTGCTTTAGAAAAAAATCACAATACTTTGATTCATTTGAATTTTATATTTCCACTGCTATATTAAAAACAAAACTAATTTTTGATTTTACATATATTTATAACTTAAAACACAAGATGGACAAATCAAACGTTATACAATAACCTATACAATCAAGGCATGCCTTTGGTTTAGTAAGAATTCAGATTACAAGATTTTGTCAAGCAGGTACTGATGTGAAAGTCACAGTTGCATGCAGATTTATTCAACTGTACTTTACTCAGGTATGGGGTATTGTTCATATTTAAGTTGCTGTTCAAGTTGCTGTATTAGACAGTAATTAATTTTGTTCCATTCTTTATTAGGGAAATGAAAAATAAACCAACAATCCTCTATGGTCTACTGACACAACTGTGTTCATTATCTTGCCATAAACAGGAGTAGCCCCTCACAGCAGTAAATTTGCACAAACTCATTGAATAATCAATAAAAAGTAACAGGAATGTGGGAACTGCCTGAATGCATCACTTCATGTCAAACAAAGACAAACAATAAATTTGTCTCATATGGAGGGAATGCACAAAAGAGACACTATTGTTCCTAGCAGTGTATTTTTACCACACAAGTTGTGTATCATCCTGTGCTACAATATCAGGACATAAAGTTCAAAACTAGAAAGCCCAAACCAAATCCACTGATTCCTTCCTCGGGCAGACAATCTCCTTCTCCTGATACTCAATATACTCCTTTTGAATACTGAATCTAGCTAAGTGAGGCTGAATGTAGTATCTTTTATAGCCTTATTGTGAGTAATATACACAATTAAAGTTCAAACAAACTTCAGGAGATGTTTCAGGACACTCAAACTTCAGGAGAGGTTTCAGGATACTCAAAGGACAAGTATATTAAACAGGAAAGAGTAATTTGTGCTTATAAAGTGAATATTTCCAACAGGTGTCTAATGAGCCTAGAACAGGGGTTTGCAGTATCTGGCAGCAAGTGGCTGTATAGTTTTTATGTGTGTCTCAGCTTCCAACTGGAACTGGAAAGCATGGCTTTGTGTGGAAAATCATTCCAAATTTGTAGCAGCCAAATGATATACCAATCCTGGCAATGAAGAATGGCAAATGGCAAATTCCCTGCTAAAGCACTAATATTTCTTAAATAAGTTAAATTTTCAGAGAAGCCAAGCAATGTCATTCCCCCTCAGAAGACAACTCAAAACTCTGCAGAAGTAAGTAGGTGTCATAGCCTGTCCTTATTCTATGTACAGAGGCTGAGGTGGAGCAGCAGAGATAAAGAAATAACCTTACTTCTTCTGACATTAATGATAAAAATTAGAAGGCTGCTTTATAGTTCAGTACAACCAGGATTTCATTATTCATTTCTGATCCTTTGATGTAGAGCAGAGACAGTAATTCAGGGTCCAACCAAACACAGAAGGGACTTCCTCCTCTCCTAGTCACCATGGCACTGTTCTTTAGAGGAAGCTCAACACCTTATCAAATGTACACTTAATTTACACAATTTCTCTCTCTCTCTCTCTGTCCCTCTTATAATCAATAAATGCAAATTGGAATATACAACAGAGGAAGTGTCTTTCCTTCGTGTTTACATCATGGAATGAAATTATGATTTTTCTACCAACACACCTTTTTTGTTTCAGAAGTTCTCCTTTGATTCACATCCAGTTTGAACCAGGCTATCGTATCAAAATTAGCTCTTTGTTCAATATTGTTGCATTACCAATCATACAGAAGTCAGCAAACATGAACCGTGTGTTTGGCTTCTTAGAGGGAAAGAGACCATGAGAACCCAACTTGTGCTAAATTCCTGCAGGTGAATCAGGTTACTGCAGTCTGTAGAAATGTGGTTTGTAGCAATAACAAAATCTGATGTGTAAGATATCAGATTCACTTCTAATTTTCTGTTGCTGTGAAAAATTTGTTTTAATTATATTCCACTTTCCATTCTTCCTACAACTGTATCCAGTTTAAAATAATTCTGTGTGATCTCTCTCTGCATTCAACAGCTGTCTGGATTTGGGCCCAGCAGAGACATAAATTGATGTCCAACTAAATGAATGTGTCCTTTGGTTACAAGGAGTAAATCTCAGTTTGGATATAAAGTCCATAGTTCTAAGGCTATTTATTCTGTAGAGAGTCATGTCCTTTTAAAAATAGTTTTTACCTTTTTTTTTTTTTATAAATACAGCTAGAACAAAAAGAAAAATACTTACATAGCCTATTTACAGAGGAAAAGCTTTTTTAAGATCTTAGGGTACCAAATAAACACCAAATACAAAAGTAAAGCAGTCATAAATCAAAAAATTAGCATCAGTGTAGATTAAATATTTAGATTTTGAATTACCAAGCTAGAATAGTATTTTCTCTTTATAGTGATGATTGTTTGGCACTATAAAAAAACCTTGATTTTAAATTTGAAAGCAAAATATGCTTAATTGTGGCTATGAAAATGTAAAAGGATAAATAAAAATGAAAGGGGATGAAAGAAAAAGCAAAATTATCTAATTAAGTGTGCAGCCATTATTGTTTAAAACTTTCAATTTTAGGCTAATATTTTTTAAATAGAAAGTAAAAAATCCTAGCTAATTATTTTGAAAGTATATTTCTTTTCATGCCATTTTATGAGAACAGTTTTAGGGAGTACTGGCAACGTTTAATCTCGTATCTTAAGCAGAAGATTTATGTACGCAACTGATAACTACTCTAATGAGCCAAAAATCCAGCTTTCACTCTTCCTGTGGAAACCTCCTGCTTACAGGTTTTCATAAAAGTTTGATTATGCCAATTTTTAATTTGTGAAGAAACTAACAGTGTGTCTCTCTTGCTCTCATTCACTTAATTTTTGGTAAACTTGCCCTTGCCTGATGGAGCCAGTGTTAATGCTTTTGCCTAAAGCACCACAAAATGCTGCCTGATTGAAATGGTGCTGAAAGCTGCATTATGTGCTGCTAACTTATACAAGTGAGGAAAGAGCAACTTAAAATTGCTATAGAAGATAAGCCTGATATTCAAACTAATATTGTTCACAATTTTTCACTGTTGTCTTCTTTCTTATGAAATTCATTTTATCTTTTAACACAATCCTATTTTTGAAGTTTAAGAATGTTGACCAGCTGTTGGGAAATTGCAACACGAAAAGTTCATAATAGTTGGATTTAAAATGCACAAATTTACATGCATCATTAAAAAATCTATGTAAATATAAAACCAGGAATTATTCTGTTGGCATTAAATGCTAGTGATTCCTACAAATATGAATTTATCTCCATATATCCATGTTCTCAAATCTTTTTACATTTGCCAATAACCTTTAGCATATGCCAAAAATTGATCTATGTTTTTCATTAATATACCTAGGGAGCTATTGAACATAAACCAAACTATTTAAAAGAAGCTTTTCAAAAGTGACTTATCACTTTCAGTTGCCAAAGTTTAAAATTTTATTGTTCAGATATTTTGCCTCCTCAATATTCATTTTATATAGTTGTACTTTTCTAGTTTATTACCTTAAACCGAATCAGCTCATAAAATTATGGGATGTTTAAAAGAAAATTCCATAAGATGAGGGATCTCATATGTTTTAGACATTGCCAGAAGTTTTATATATTTGGGTTGAAAGAAAAATTATAACATCAGGAAAAAATACTGTTTTCATATAATTTTAAAATATGGGTCACTACCTGAAACATCTCTCAGATCATTTATTAAGACCAAAACAGTAGTGGCAGGGTCTGAGTCCAGACTTCAAACCAACCAACCATTCTGTCCCTGCTCTATTAGTCAAAGGATACAGAGCAGTAAAAGGTGTTGGCATGGTACCTATTGCTGGGTTATTGGAGACCTGCCACTTTTCAATCTCCTCATGAGACTGCTGTGAAGCTGGCAATGACTATTTAGTCATGGGTCACAAAGTGGGAGCAAGATCCACAAGTGGCAATGGAAATCTTGGAGGGTCAAAGTATTCCTGGCTCCAGTGGTAGCCAGGAGACCACAGCCTTGAACAAGGCACCTCAAAGCCAAGGGAGGGTCAACATGAGTAAGGGACTCAAAACAGCCAGCACTGGGAGCCTACAGTAAGAGAAATTGTCTAAATTCAGCCTCTGGTGCCCCAGATGAGGACGGTATTCATTTGGAAGCAAACTCTCTGCTCCAGAATCTGATTATCCACTTTGTAACTCCAGATAAAGATTCAATTTAACCCTTTGATAAAAATTCTATATAGGATCTCTCTTAGGGACCAAAGTTCAGATCTCTCTTTTCACACAAAAATTACCAGGTTACAAGCATGCTGTTTTCCTGACCTAATGAATTTTGAACTTTAAAGTGGTCCTTAACTGAATAGGGACTATTTCCCCTAACAGCTGCATGATTAGGATGCAGAAAATACAAGTTGGAAAGTCCTTTGAGCAAGAAGCGTGAGGTATCTCTATCTTCCTGCTTGCACCCTCCCACCATGGTCCTGAGTGTCCCTCCTTCTTCTGTCCATGCTGTGAACTGGGCTATTGCCCAGCACAGCCTCCATGAGGCACCAATGCCCATGGGAGCAGAGGAAGCTGGGTTATGCTCACTGAACCACAGCGTCCTCAAAGCCAGTGTCCAGGGTTTTTGGTTAGGTTCAGTCTGCTATAATTTTCTCCAAATCATCTGCAAGTGCATCTAAGGGTGGTGTATGTTCTGCACAGGGCAGAAATAGGGGCAGCTGTGCAGGGTAGGCAGAAACTGGTATTGCATGGTTGTGGCACTGTGGGATGAATTCATCCCTTAGTTGTACCTGTGCAGGCTCCCATACAAAAAAATTCTTGATGATTTTATTTAGAAGGACTTCTTTATCTGCTTAGATTACTCACCCTGCTACTTTCCAAAACATGTCACTTGGACTGTTGCCTGAGTGGAAGCACAGGCTGCCTCCCTGGAAATTCCCTTGCTCCTGAGGTAGCAGCTGACTCTCCCAAGGCCATGGGGATCCTTCAGGGTTTCTTTGTTCAGCCTTCCCCTCAGTCCCTGGCCAGGTGAAATTTCAAAAGGCAGCCTTGAGTTTTTTGCTGTGGTTCCTGTGGCAGCAATCCATGAGACACAGCTGGCTGCTGAGCTGCTGCCTGGTAGCAGTGGTGGGGACAGACTCTAAGGCCAGGTCTGATCTCCAAGTATTTGATTTTGGGGCTGTTTTCTGGGCTGTGGTGAGAAACCCATCTGTGGTAGAAAGGCCTGATAGCATTGCCACAAGGACCTTAGGCCTCTGCATTCTTCTTTGCCTTTAATACAAACAAAAGGAGGTTTTGCTGGCAGTTACATAGGCACTGGGAGATACTCTCAGCACTGTGTACTTATAAGATCTAGAAAAATAGTTTCTTTTGTTCATTTGAATGCAAAGGCAACTCGAAAATTTTCTGTCTTCCTTCAGAAATTAAATCCCGGAAGCTTCCAGTAGGATTTTGCAAAGGAAGAGTTTTAGAAAACCAAAATAACAAAACCATTTCACCTTAGATAATGGATTACTAAAACCCACTGATTTTTAGTAATACCACTTTGTGCTCCTAATCTTCAAAATCATTTTTGTACATAAGATCAGGCTCTAATAAATCACATATGTTATTAATTTCACCTTACTGTCATCTTCTGAAATGTATTTGTGTAGTCTGGGACAATCCTCTGAATTCTCACAAATTAAAAGAAATTTAGTGTTTTGGAAGGAAGGTCCTAATCTTGCTTCATTTTTATATCAATTGCTCTCAACCATACACCCAATCTTTAGATGTTTCATTGTAGATGAGAATTAATCTTCAGACATGTCTGAATGTGAATATTTTCTTTTTGCATTCAACCTCCTCACGAATTTTCTCTTTCTCATATCCCTTCTGTTGGGAAAGGACAAGCTGCTACAAGAAAGGCAACATGGAGTGAGAAACGAACCCACAAATGGCTGTTAAATTTGAGTGTTTGCAGCTCTTTCAGGGAAAGGAAAAAACTCCCACCCTAACTAAATGAAAAGGGCATATCACAGTGAAAGGAAATAGTCTCTTCAAAGGTTTGGAGGGCATTTAATTCAGGGGAAACTCCCTTATGAGGTTTTTTTTACTCATACATGAGTAAAATACTCAAAAATATCTTGCTTCCTGTGTATTAAAACTACTCAGAAGAATACAGAGGAGGTGCTGACATTCATTGCTGTTTTCCAGGACAATGGATTGTCCCTTGCCTGAGCTGCTCTGACAACAGGACCTGTGACTGGAGAGCAATAACGTGGCAGCCCCACGGCTGCCGACACTCTGTGCTGGCCAAGCCCGAGCTCCAGCGCTGCGTGGAGGGCAGAAGGGTATGTACCAGGCTTTACATTTTAATTCATTCTTATTTACCTGGCTATTTAGTGTCCTGAAGCTTTCAAAATATTTGTAAGATTGATATGTGACAAAAATCCCTTTTTAACTAGAGAAATATTTGGGTGAAAAGTTCACAGGGATGAAAACCAACCTTATTCCTAATTTAGCCTCATATGTAGACACAGCTGTCTGCTGCTGTTTCACAGAGGATCTTAGGTCACACCACTGGAGTTTCAAGACCTGTGGTGTGTGTGATTACCAGTCAGACCTGCAGTGAGTACACAAGGACAGCAAATGGAGGATGTATTTGCATTGTTGTCATAGTTTTGTCTCACATGCAAGTTGGTTTTCTTCTGCTGCATACCTAATGCATGGCATTGCTTGTGCACACTAATCTTACCAAGTCTTCTTGCACATTCTTTTCTTTTAGTGAAGCTTCTAAAGTGATTGCTTGGAAATACAAGGTCTCCTTAATAAGCATGCTATGACTGTTATACTGTTGAGAGAAAGCTCTGATCTGAGGCTCAGGTACCTTACTGAGGATACAAGTATCCAGAAAGTAAGTAATTAATTGTTATAAAGCTCTTTAAAGTGTATTGCCTAGGTAATAAAATAGTTACTGAAAGTGGAATTTTGATAAAATCCAAGAGCATTTCCATATAGACAAATACAAAAATAATAGTCTTTCGATTAACATTTTCTCCTTCAATTCTGATGAATTTCTTGCCTTGCACAAGGTCCTTTATTGCCATTTTGCTTTATTTCTGCCTGTGGTTTTCTCTGTTATTGTAGAGCTGCAGGTTACTCCTAGAATATTTTTCTAAAAAAATAGTGCATTTTATGACAGAGGAGAAGTTCAATTTGTTCCTCATGTACAAAACAAGCTCTTCTGGAATGACCACATAAAAAAATATTCAGAAATTTATTAGCTTTGCTTTGATCTTTAATTTCCATGAACATCAGGCTGCTTTGACAGGCAACCACCCTTTGGTCAGGCAATTGAAGGACAGCAGAGGAACAATATGCCACTATGGAAGTGGACTGGCAGGGTATTGCTGAGAGGATTTGCTGACATCTCCACATCCCAAATCTGACCATTCATATTCATGAGTGTCAAAAACAGGACAGAATTTTTAAAGGGTTTATTAAAACCAAGTAAATTAAATGAGTATCTGTGAAGCTTAATTTCTTAATTCAAATTTCATTATGTTCTTACTCTCTGAGGTCACTGATCTATTCTAGCGTCAGATGTCAGCCAGATCCTAAGTGAGCTATATTAACACCTTGAGAAAAATCTCTGTAACTAATAGCACTTGTTTCCCATTCTGCATCTTTTTACAGAAGTCTCCTGACATTGTCTGATAATCTTCACTGTTCTGTAGAAATGTGATTAATTACCTCTATTACCTTTGCACAGATGTATATTGAATTGGTTTATTCTTTTAAAGTCATCACTCTAAAGCATGTTCCCCTTTTGGTATATTTCTCCCATCTCTTTCTCTTAGATGTTATTTTTGTCATAACTTTGTAGTGATTTTAGTTTTGTCTGAAATTTTGCAATAGCATTTTTGCTTTTTTTACTGAATGAATAAATGTAGAGCCTGGATCAACTCCTTTATGTCAATACAACTTAAGAACTAAGAGGGGCTTTCTTCCTACCAAAGTCAGATGAATAAAAATGGTTCCCTTCTTGGCTGATTAGATCCTGATTCTGCCTTTGATAAGCCAAACTTTGGAATTACTTTGCACTGCCCAAGCAATGTAGTAGGAAAATATTTTTTTTCATTTGCTCACTGAAAAAGACTTTTGTCTGTGTTATAGGGTTAAGCAACCTAGACCTTTTATAAAGGAGCTACTGAGCAGTAGGAAGATATAATTCTTGTGAACAAATACATGTTAATTTTAAAAGAAATTTTCATAGCCATCTATAAATATTTATATATTCTCAATTGTGATTTTGGTTTTGATTTATTATATACCTTGTCTCTAAGTACTATAGACATCACTGACATCTCAAACTGAAGATATAGTTTCCATAATAAAATAAGCAGAAGGTTTCAATGCTGGAAACAAAAGCAAATGTCAAAAAAAAGTGAGTGCCAAACAAAAGGGCAAAAGTCATCAACCCAAGTGAAGACACAGAGGTGATCTGGAATGCTGTTTGATTTACATTGTTGTTTCCTAAAGTTAGCTAAGAAAAACAGAACTCATTCATGTGTCCACTCAAAATGGACTCAACTAACCCGTCTGCCTCTTCATTCAGGGGCTTTGAATATTCAGCCAGTGTAGCTTTGGTCTCTGGAGTTCAAAATCCCTTACACACAGGACACCTTTGCTGTTGGCATGGACAGAGGAATTGAGTACACCCTCAAGGGTAGGTTTGCTGATAGCACCAAGCTGTGTGGTGCGGTTGACTTGCTGAGGAGAAAGGATGCCATCCAGAGGGACCTTGACAGGCTTCAGAGGTGGGCCTCTGTGAACGTCCTGAAGTTCAACAAAGCCAAGTGCAAAGTCCTGCGTCTGTGTCAGGGCAATCCCAATCACAAATACAGCCTGGGCAGACAATGGACTGAAAGCAGCCCTGGTGAGAAGACTTGGGGGTGCTTGTGGACAAAAAACTCAACATGACGCAGCAGTGTGCACTCACAGCGCAGAAAGCCAACCATGCCCTGGGCTGCTTCAGAGGCAGTGTGGGCAGCAGGCTGAAAGAAGTGATTTTCTCCCTCTGCTCTGCTGAGACTCTGCCTGGAGTACTGTGTCCAGCTCTGGAGTCCTCAGCAAAATAAAAATGCTGACTGTTGGAATGAGTCCAGAGCAGGGCCTGTGGGTGGATCACTGGGCTTCATAGGGGATCACCTCCCATATGAAGACAGGCTCTGAGAGTTGGGGCTATTTAGTCTGGAGTAGAGGAGGCTCTGGAGAGACTTTGGAGCAGCCTTTCAGTATTTGAAGGGAATCTAGTAGAGAGACAGAGAGGGACATTTTTACAAGGGCATGTCATGATAGGACAAGGGAGAATGGCCTTGAGCTGAAAGAGGGTAGGTTTAGATATCAGGAAGAAATTCTTTACTCTGAGGATTGTGAGGCTCTGGCAGAGGTTGCCCGGAGAAGCTGTGAACTTGTCGTCCTTAGATCCAGGCTGGATGGGGTTCTGAGCAACCTGGACTACTGGAAGGTTCTGTGCACATGTCAGGGGGTTGGAACTAGATGATCTTTAAGGTCCCTTCCAAGCCAAACCATTCCATGATTCTGTGATCATGCTAAGACATAAACGGCATAAGTCTGTGATTACATCTTTTAATTTATATAGGAGGTGTTAATCACTATACCATTGTCAGATTTCAACTTTGTTAGCTGGAGCTAACATGTTTTCATGTGCTTCTCCATTAGTTTTATAAGGGAGAACAAAATTTTAAAAAGCCTACTTATATTTCTATTTTGAATGAATGTGAAGGGAAACATGCAAGGATTAACCAGTGCTGTGCTGTGTTCCTGACTTGTGTACACTTCAGCAAGTGATGAATTAATATGTAAAGTGAATGCTCTTTTTGACTGAAATGCAGCACATGGAAGATCAACTGTGTCTTTAAGTGCAACCCTTCTATTTTTCTTGTGTTTCGTGGAACAATGGTAAAAGGCACCAGATATCTCTTGGTCAATAATTTCTTGTATTCATTTGTCAATGTTTGTGAAATATATTTAAGGTCACCCAAACATAGAACTTCTTTCCTACCTGCATCAATTAAGCCTTCAAAAATGCTTTCTAATTTCCTTTCTAACTCCAGGCTGCTTTTATTTCTTATATTAAAATTGATGTTTTCCAAAGCTCATCTGAGCTTTATAAGCTTTCTCTGATATTCATTTCCTTGGCTATGAGTTCCAATTGATTTCACATCATCATTAACTGCTATTTTAGTTTCTGTGCATATGAAACTGTTTGAACTAAGCTGTTTTTGAGTGCTTTTGTTTAACCTGGCAGGCAGCTGAACAGCACACAGCCATCCACTCACTTGCCCACAGGGATAAGGGAGACAATCAGAAAATAGATAAAACTTGTAGGTTTAGAAAAAAACACTTTTAGTAGAATGGAAGAGGAAGGGGAAATAGTAATAGTAATAATAACAATAATAATGATAAATATGCAAAGTAATACACAATGTAATTTCTCAACACCCACTGACTGATGCCCATCCCATCCCTGAGCACAGCTGCTGCCTCCCAGCCAATTCCCCCAAGTTTTTTTGTTTAGCATGATGCCATGTGGTTTGAAATATCCCCTTGGCCAGCTGGGGTAAGCTGTCCTGGCTGTGTCCACTCCCAGCTTCTTGTGCCATCCTCCTCTCTGGCAGGGAAGAATGAGAAGCTGAAGAGTCCCTGACTTTGTGTGAGTGCTGCTCACACAACAAACAGCGACAAAACCCTCAGTGTGTTACCAATATTATTCTTATCCTGAATCCAAACCACAGCACTGTACCAGCTACCAGGTAGAAAATTAATTCTATCCCACCCCAAACCAGGACACTTGGTTTCATGAAAACGTAAGACCACCTGTAGTGAAACAATAACACTCAAGCTGGTGGAGACATGAGAAAATATGTACATGCACAGAAACAGTTTTATGAGGCCTTATTTTGCTTTATGATGTGTTAGCAAGAATAGTCAGTCATATGTTTGTATTTCATACATAGTAAACAGGAAAATTTTGATTTGCTGAGGTTAAAGTTGTTCTGGCTGAGTAGATTTTCTTTCAGTCCACTTTTAATATCAGCAGTCCTTTTTCTCTTCCACTTTAAGGGTAATGAGACACTGACTGTCTCATTCTTAAAGAACTCCATATATATGTCCTAATTGAATCAAATAAATTTTTCATCATAATAAAATATTATACATCATAATAAAATATTATATCTGTAGTATGTTGGCTCCAAAAAATTCTCTGTAGCTGTGATTAATGACTTTTTACTGTAAGACATATACAAATGTATTAAGATAAAGCTTTGATTTTTGTACAAGATTGATTTTGTACTTTTAAAAATGGGTTCTAACAGGTTATTATTTATCCAATTAGCAGTATATAGAAACTTGGCCTCAATAGCAGGGGATTATATATTTTGCTTATCATTGAGAAATGCTAATCAGAGTTTAGTCTTATAATAAAATACCATTGAGTCATGTGTAATTAAGAACAGGAAATATGAAAAGGCAATATTTGCTGAAGTACTTAAAATTCAGCTGTTAAAACAGGAATTTTAACTTATGATTTCTTAATAATATTTTAGAGTTAAGTAGTGTTTTGAACTTACAGGTGTTTAAATTTCCCGAGTGTGGTTAATTTTTAATGATAGGTCTGGTTAAGAAGTGAATTCCACTATGCTTACACAATCTTTCAAAGCCTTTAAGCTATAATGGAATTTTTCACACAAAATATTTGCAACAGAAGACAGTGAAAGCATCTATCTGTGTGGAAGTGTTGTTCTTTGTATGGTAAAATTATAACCTTATGTTTGTCTGATCATTTAGTCATTCTGCAGACAACTGCCCCATCAACTTGAACAGTACATGACTAAGTCTTGTGCCAGACATGTAAAAAAAAAACAAGAGATATGATTTACTCTACACACCTAAGCCATCACATTCCTTATTATTATCATAGAGATAAATACAGAATCATCCCTGGAGCCTTTTGTTCAAAACATATTAAATACTACAGTGCACATGTAACTGCAATGAGTTCATCTAACTGTATAGAAATAAATGTGGTTTTAGTTACCCTTCATTCAATTACACTGAGAGATTATTTTAATTCATCAGAACTCTTGGGTTAGTTCAAGGACATAGGTTTTCTTCCTCAGGCTAAACACCACTTATTTTAGCCTTTGAATCCTCCAAGCATTTGCCAAAAATGAAGCTGATTTGCAAAAGATGGACTTTGAAAGATGCTTTCTGATAGCCTGCATACCATAATAAAATGTATTTGGCCAGCTCTGCACAAGGGTGGTTTGAAAAGATGGAAGGATTACCTACAACTTTCCTCTTTATCCACTTTGATTTTTTTTTCTTTTGAGGAGAAGAAAAATAAGAATTTGCGGTTTTTTTCCAGGATTTACACATCTCACATCATGGTTGAACGAAGGGTTAGAAGCAAATTGTTGGACGCAGACCAAATCTTAATGAATGGATGCAATGTGTATGCAGATGTGCCGATGATGTGCTAAGCATCCAGCAGCCTGGGGTGCATCAAATCACAAGAAATCCACACCTATCTTTCTATTTGAGGTCTTCTTTAGTCTTACAAGAGAGCATTCCCTTCAAAATTCCAGCCCACAGTCTCCAGAGGATGACTGCAGACTTTAGAGCTCTGTCTCAGAGCTAGAGGGCAGGGACCATAGGTTTCACATACTGCAGTCCTAGTTTTCATACCTTTCAAAAAAACTGTGATTTCACCATGGAAGACAGAGACAAAGTTAAACAAATTTGCCTGAGACCAGTGATACAGTCCTGATGCGGCTCATACCTACTTGAACAATCAAAGACTTCATGACTGTAAGCTAATCTGGTTACTATAATTGACTGACATCTTTAAGGATGACCTCCCCTTTTGATCTGTCTTTCTGTACAACTACAAGTTTGGCTCATTTCTTTCTTTCCCACTTGCAGCAAGCCTTGACTATTCTCTTAGCAGACCTGTTTCTAAAAGTCTAGATTAATTTCCCTGTATTCTGAGAATACAGCCTCTGTTTTTACCCAGTGTGATGTTGTTATCTTTCTCATTCCTGATTTGGAAATACGCTGAGTGCAGTCTCATCAGTCTTGTGATGGTATTTGAAGAAGTATGTCAGGGCCTTAACAGTTGTCTGTTTCATCTAGTTACACTAATTGCTCTAAAGGAATCTGCTGTGACTCCTGTCACCTATTTCACATTCTCAGAACATCAGGACAACAGCAATAGTAATATGCTAAGGCCCACCTGATATTTTCATGTGGTGCCCAGCATCACGGCATTTCCAGACTAGAGCTGCCGCTTTAAGACATGATCGTAACTAACTTGTTTCTTCTGGCAGGGGTTTACTAAATGACTGCACATGCTGCCCTTCCATCTCCACACCTGACCAGAAAGGTACCCCCGGGCAGACTTGAAATTTTGTTCATAGGTCTACTGTTCATGTGTATGTACCTATGTAGGTATAGAAAAATTGCAGAGCCCTAAAATGCTAAATCATGTAATAGTGTAGATTGGGATGTGTGTATGTGTTTTGCTCTAATTTTGACATGACAAAAAAAATGGGAAAGAGATTTTAATCTTTGATACTCTGCAGTGTTTGAGACTTAGGAAATGTTTAGCATGACTCTTCACACCTAAACTGCTAGTGAATGCAGTGTTGGCAAAAAAGACATCTGTGCATCCTGTTCATTGACACTGGCTGTGGTTCATTTCTTCTTTTTTTTCCATGGAAGTTGTTGTCCTGCTATTTGAAATCAGTAGTATATGAGATTAGAGATTGTTAGTAGAACATTTATATAGTTAGAAGAAAACAACGAGAATTCTAGGCACACTAGAACGAGATGAAAATGTCCCATCTACCAATTTAATGTAACTAATAGCTGAATATGCTTCTTTGCAATTCCTATGTGCTGTGATAACAAAATGGTGTCACATGATACTAGAAGAGAAGCAGTCTTGTATGTTCTACCAGCTGCTGTATGTGTGTAACTTGGTAGGGCCTGTTTGTTATTCTGCTAATGATGTGTCGGGTTTTTACAGAAATGTTCTCACCCACATTACAAGGTCATGATGTCCTTGCCTGTGAATATCTGAGAACTGCTGTTTAAACAGATATGCATCAAGATACTACAGTGATGGGTTTATGAAATAGAGATTAAATAGTCATGGATATAGACAGGCTGGAGAATCAAGAGATTTTGCAACCTAAAAGAATTGTTGCTTAAAACCTCAAGTTAACCTACTTTAGAATTAGGACATATTTTAAGCATGGACTGTCTTCCTAATTGAAAATAATTTTATGCATGTATGTGTCTGTCAGTGAGGGAAAGAGAGAATATCCAACCAGTCCTTCCAGGGATCCAAGGATCCTTGACTTCTGTGAGTCATGTTATACTTGATTTAAAGAGGTTTCTTCTGACATGATGTGAAAAGCTGGAAATCCCCTTGCGTGTGAGAGAAATGCTTATGCAATACAAACATGAACAGCAGCTGTTTAAGAATTTCCTCTATAAAGAAACTTTGAGAGGTCCAGGACAGGAGATAGAAGAGCCTCTATGAGCTCAGTGCTAGTTTTAATTTGTTTGCCACCATACATAATCTATCAAGGGCTTCTCTGCAGCCCACAATGGGCAAGGCATGGGAAGTTGAAGGCACTGTCGTGCCTGTTCTTGGCCCTAACATCAGATGAGGGTAGGCTCATCTGAAATTCCTTCTCTTCTGTGGGAAGTATCATTGGTATACTGTTGTGGCTTATTTTTAATCACAATGGGTTAATAGTGGGAAGTGGAATCAGTTTTCAAAACTGTGACATTCCTGAAGGGAAGAGGTAAATAGATAGATAAACGGTAGATGAGTGAAATCCAAAATGCCTCTACCACATAAAATCTCTAAAAAAACCTTTGGAAATACATCCTTAAACATGTCATCTTGTACAGTCTGAATTTTATTTGCATAATCAAATATTCAAGGTGGAAGTGGTAAAACATCAAACTCCAAATCAAATTAAGAAATGAAACAACAAAATTCGCAACTTTACAGGATGCCAACTACCTTGAGGGCCAGAGGAGGTAAGAGAAGCTGAGTACTTCTGTGCAGAGAACAGGGCTGTTACTGTGTGATGGCTCTGTGGGGTTTCTTAATCCCAGTTTTACATGTTTGATCCTCATTGTGGATTTCTGGCTGAGCTGATTGGGGTAATTGATTCTGCACACAGTTTCATTGGCAAACCACAGTGAACCTGGGTTCTCCTACTCTTTGGACTTGTCTTCTATTACCTGCTTCATCAGAAGGAAATGCTAGTCCCATATGCTCAAAAATAGGGCACTAGCATAAAAAAAAATTCCCACAACACTTTAGGTTCTGTGGTCTCCCCATACAGAGATGTTTGTTTTTTTCTGAGGAATCTACAGAATGAGTAGGACCAAACCCAAATTTGACTTCTTTCTTCATTTGCAAGTTCAGGGTAGCCCAGCAAAGACTGCTATACTTAACATACTTCTGTCATCCTGGCAATATTTCTAACTCCCTTCAGGCCATGATGCTTTCTGGGGGTCACATCACACACGACAGGACTCTATTCAGATTAACTTCCACCCACATAACCTCCTTTTCTTTCCCCTTTGAACCTGTGGAAAGATCATCCCTACAAATAAGGCAGCAGCTGCATCCTTCATGGGGTGTGGGGGTGTGGGGGTGTGTGTGTGCTACTTTGGTGTAAATTCTAATGGATGCCATTTATAGAAGACCAATACATGCTGTGCAGGAGCAAACCACATGAAAAACTGTAGGAAAAAAATCAGGAAGCTGCAAGCAATCATGAGAGCAACTGTGTACTAGCGATTAGAAGTAAATATAAACTTAAGCAAAAGAAATTATCACCAAGGATGAAGGATGCAGGGCTAATTTTGCAGCTATAGCTATTTATAATCTTTACTTTTTGACTTTAAAATACATAATACAGCTTTTTATTAATCAAATCATTTATTTATCATTGATTAATAAAAATTAATCAAATTTTTATTAATCAAATTTTGCTAAAGGACAAATTTAATATTAAGATGCCAGGGTACTGGCAGTTCACAAAGATATTCCTGGAACATTATGAGAAGCATTTAAAAACCTTCCAACTAGCTGTACTCTTTTCTTAGCTTTTGGTTTCTGGATTGTACAACTTCTAAGTCATATCTTTTCCATCTGAAGATTCTTTTTATAGGTGACTCCACTAACAGAGGGATGATGTATTATCTAATTGAAAGAGTGAATAAGACTCTTCAGGAATGGCAGAAGACTCATGATGTTAAATGTTATCACAATATCAATGAGGGAAAAACATTTATCAGTTATTCCTACTACCCCCAGTTCTGGATGAATGCAAACCAGAGACCGACTTTTGAAAAAGCTCTGGAACAGCTGCTGCAGAGGTACTGCACAAACTCTGTATCTCCCTTGTTTGCATTATTGTTCTATTCACAAATGTGTTTAACACATTTTACAATTAAATTCAGTAAACAATAAAACATAAGGTGCACAGACCATATTGTGTGGTTAAAAAATAGCTGAAAATTACATCAGGCCTCTGATCAGGGTGCCAGATACAGTTCAGTGAAATGCAAAGCAATGTAGTTAAAATGTTTGCCATCTGTTTAAAGCAACATGTGTTGTTTTTCTTTTCTGGGTTTCAGATCACGTCCCCTGGAGAACACAGACCAGACTGTATTAATTGTAGGTGGTGTTCAGTGGCTTAATTCCAATCACCTGCAAATTATCCAAAAGGTGTTGAACAGGTAATGTTATGTACTTGGTGTTATTCCTGTTTTTGATATGATAAATTATGAGAAACAACAAAAAAAAAAAGAAATAAAACCATTATTTGTCTTTTTCATAGGCGTGTATTTAAGTGACTGAAAAAAAAAACATGCATTGTCTTTTGATGTGTCTCTTAAGTAAAAACTGTGTCCTTGGTTTTTGGTTTTTTTTTAATTTGCAAAACAGGGAAAATCTATCAAATATCCTGGTAATTGTCAAATCCATAGGGATGGGCTTTCACCTTCCAGTGGATGGAATCCATTCTCTGTCACAGGTAAGCTACAGTACGTTTTGAGTGCATTTTTATGGAAGACTTGTCATTTCATCATTAATTTTGCTGTCTGGTCAAAATATGTTACAACGTCTGCTGAGTACATTTTAAGTGGATCAAAGGAAGATTAGTGTTTGTATTTGCTCATACTGCTTACTGATAGGGATTCAAACCAATTTCCTTACTTCATGTATTTTGCTGCAATCAGAGAGCCATTTGAGATGCCATGCTTGGTCAGCTGTCCCAAGAGCAGAAGAAGAAGAAGCTCCAATATGAATCCTCCTGCCAAAACTGAGAGATCGTGCTGGGGATAAGCAGATTGCTCCTCATACTATATTGCACATAGGCCCTCCCCAGGCTTCCTCCATGGTTTCTGCTGGATCCAATTCACTTGTCTGGCTTGCACAACTCAATAAATCTATTTTAACCCACCTGTGAAGCCAGAATATTACAGAGCAGCTGGAATGTACCGGTGAATCCAGCCTGCTATTTGCATGTTAATCAGATGTTACCGTTGGTTTAAATCATATCCAAGACTCTCAGAGTAACAAATGTGCTCATTTCAATGCACTGTGTAACTCACTCAATTCACTATTTTTATTCACAATTTGGACAGTGATTCTCTATTGAACACACACAAAATGCGTGGATGAGAAGCGCTGGAAGGCAGAATGGGGTAAATGATGCCTACCAGTGCTGTGTGTCATGCTCCAGCTATTCCCAGGTGTTGAAAAGAGAAAATTACTGCCTTTCACAGATTACAGCACTCCTTGAGTGCTGGGGACTAGTGCCCACATCTTTTTGCAACCGTAACACACTGCTGTATTCAGCGTGTGACTTCCTGCTACTCTCACCCTTCTCTTTGCTAGAGACTGCCCTGTGTGATTTTGCCCATTCTTTCTGTCTGAGTTAGTACTGCCTATCTGCCTTGTCTCTACTGAACGTCTGCTTATTGATTCAAACAATTGTCTTAATTTATCTGGAGGACCTAAATAGAATAAAGTAAGGAAATTATTGTCATCAACATGAAGAAACATTTTCATAGCTCTTTTCATAGATTCCAGCAAAGTTCAGTCCTAAGACGAAGAACTTCAATCCAGGGTATGTGAAGCAAGGATAGAGTATTAAACGCTTCCTAAGACTTTTTCTTGTTCAGTAAATTTACAAAACTCCAGAAATCAGCTACAGTACGTAACCAACATTCTTTTCCCTTTCAATATTGGAATCATATGCCAAATTACCCATGTGGTTTGTATGCTCTCGGCTTCAGGATTACCCCAGCTACTCTTAAAGACCTTTTGTCTGCTGTGTCTAATCCACTGCCTTGCCAACTTTATGGCTAACTTTTTTTCTGTTCTTGGTCTTCCTGAAGTATATTCAGAAATAACAATCTTTTCTTCAGTATAACCATATTTAAGATACCTATGGCCCTATAATCCCTTTTAAGCCATTAAACTGCCTCAATGAATTTGATTTGAAGCTGAATTTCTCTTTAAAGGAGCATTTTCACCTTTTGTTACAGACAAACTTTCTATTTGGAATTTTTTTCTGAATTGCACCTCATATTAGTGAAGTACATGTTAAAAACCATTACCCAATAATTATATTTTAAACAACCATGAAATCTTCCTATAAAGGAAGCTGCACATCTACTGAAAAGTAATTATAATTTCTGGAAAAAACCCTACATCAGTCTTGGAGTAGTAGCGTTTTTCAAGAGTGAATTTATAGTAATTTATGTCTGTAGTATAATGTAATTGCTTATTCAAAATACAGTTTTGCTATTTTTTTCCATGACACGATAATTAAAGAGTCCTTCTGACAAGACATTGCAACATTTTATTTGGAATGCAGGCAGAAGTGCAAAACTTGTGGAATGAAAATTTGATTATTCTGGACACAGCAAAAAATTTGGGCTATGAAGTGGTTGACACCTTTATCATCACCATGGGGCGTTACAAAGAATTCCTGCAAGGGAAGTGTGGCTGCCATTTCCATGAGGTAATAGTTTACGCTTATGTCATTCCCAGGTATTTAAGATATTTTAGCTGTCAAATCTTAGAAACAAGAAGGTACATGGTGAGGTCAGCATCTGTCACTCAAAGTTAGGCCTGAATACAAATCGTGGGGAAAGCAGTGTGTATGGTGGCGCTTGTCCATCACTGCTCCCAGTGCAAGGCCACCCAAGGACATGCTGAACTGCTGGCGTGATGAAATAAAAATGAATGTACCTTTCTGCAAAGGTAACTCATATAAAAGGATGTTGCACAGTTTCCAGGTTCTTGTATTATTTGTTACGTGTTATATATCTCTGCTGCTTCTGCATGGACTCAGTTTCTCTTTTTACTCAGCCTCATGGGTTTTTGACTGATGCATTCCTAACTGAACAGCTCAGCACACTCATATCATAAGTACAATTAAAATGGAGCTTAAAATTGAAGAACCAATCTTACTGCTATATATCTGTTTTCCTTTGTCTGAGAAAAAATAATCTGGAATAGTTACAGTGATCCACTGTACAACCAGAAGTGTAGATTGCTTGTTCTCCCTCACACTTGTAGTCCTGCTTTCTTGACTAAAATCTATAGAATTTTTTTGGGAGTGTTATCAGACTCGTGAGCTCATGTGCCATGCATCAACCTCACAGCTGGTTTCCACGACAGGCTCACGTTTTCAGGCCAGTGTCATGGCCTCTATCCTGCTTTGGGGCCAACATCAGCAGATGTGGTTAGTTAACCAGCCCTCTAATCCACTCTGCTCAATACTTGAGAGGCACAAACATAGCTCAGTCCAAATTAAGCTGGAAAAGAGGGAGTAAGTTACAGATTCAATTGATAAATAGTCCCATAGAGCAAATGCTTCCCTCCATGTTACCCAGACAGCTGTACTGACCCTTTTTTATCTAGAACCCAGATGCTGGTGTTTCTGTGGGTCATTGCTGATGTTTGCCATTTCCACATATCTTGTGAGTGAAACAGAGAGCTTCAAAATTAAATAGTTCAAATGCTTTGTATGGGACTTTCTATGGATGGGAAAAACAGCAGGGCGTGATCAGTCATCAGCATTTTTCATGTACTGCTCC
Organism: Peucedramus taeniatus; assembly: GCA_013400575.1. Classification (NCBI taxonomy): domain Eukaryota; kingdom Metazoa; phylum Chordata; class Aves; order Passeriformes; family Fringillidae; genus Peucedramus; species Peucedramus taeniatus. Next base: position 97,594 of record WBNO01006757.1, read on the forward strand.
ATCATTTTGTATGAGCTCATGTGCAGATTTGGTCTTGCTTCTCTGCTGAAGGAATCTCAGCAGACTACGTGTTTCTGAGGAGGATCAGGAAAGAATTTGGCTCACACAGCTGTTATTAATGAGGCTGGAGAGGTCATTGTGCCTGAAAGAGCCATAGATATGCCCAGTAGAATCCATCATGCACCAAAACCTGATTTGATCCTTGAGGAAAGGAAAAAGAAAGTCCTTGAGTTCTTTGGTACTTCCTTAGTTTAAATAGTTATGTCATCAACTTATTTCTGCATCCTGGCAAGTGGAGTTTCATTAGGTGCTGAAGCAGTTTGCACCAGGAAAATGGCATTTTGCTCCCAAGGACAGAGCCAAGAACACCATGTGAAACCCCAGCACTTCTCATGTTTTCAGAAACCAGATGAGACAGATTAAATCTCATGCTTTGTACTTTCACTTTCTTTCTCTTAAAAACTGACATTCCTTAAGTATCAGAAGATGGCACCCCCGTGTAAATGACATCTGAGCTAAAGCATGGCTGTGCAGGAATGGAGGACTGGCCATTCTGTGCAGTCAGAAAACAAGAACTGAAATGCCTTCAGCAGTTCTCCTTTAGCTCCCACTAGCTGGCTAAAGAGAAAGCTATTTCCTCTGAGTGGCCTGAAGAATTATTTGAGTTCCCACCAACCCATTTCAGAGGGTCTCAGGTGATCCTGATAGCATAGAAATCTCCATCTCTGTAGATTCTACAATCTTTGCTCAGATTTCTAAGGGATCTGTGTTTTCAGAGGGATTCTACTGAGCTGGGACAAAGTCTCTTGCATAACCCTGGCACTTACTGCCCAACATAATTCTAGTTGTATGCACACGTGAGAACTTGATTTTTTATCTTCCTCATTCTTTGAAAATGCTTATGGACATCGGTCAGCACTATACAAATATTAAAGAAGCTATTTTTAAATTCAGATTTATTTCCTCTTTTAATGGCAGTGAAATAATAATCACTACATAGAAATTAGCAACCTTGGGATTTTTGTATCTTGAAAGGTGGCTGGCTGCTGGTGCCTGGGTGAACATTCGATTGCATTCCTGGGAGATTATGCCTAACAGGAATGCAGTTTGGGTGATTGGTTCAAGGTGGCATCGTTTTGAAATAATTGTAAGATCTAAGGCACTAATTTAGAAAAATGAACCTACAGTAATTGCATGAAAATAAATAATAGCCCTTGGCTTAGCTGTATGAAATTGATCAGAGGATATATTAATTTTCTACATGGATAATTCCTGGTCTGTTTTCAGTTCTGCCAGCTCCCTCATAGTCTCTCTGCTCAGTCTTTAAAGCCTTTGCACATGTTTTTTTTTTCACTCACACCTAATTTTGTATGATTTATTTAATTTATTATGAGCTTCACGGCATATGAGTGTTGATTCTGATTGTTCAGTGACAGTAAATATACATTATATTTTTAAAAGCTAACATGCTTCTGCATAAATATGTGCATTAATAAATGAATCATGCATTTTCAAGTGTCTGCTCTGATTGATACAGCAGAAAAACTGATAGGCATCAGAGCTATCAAGTCAGCATATAAATACTATTTTAAAAATAAGTTGACCACCTTTTCTGCATTCTCTGGGTTTGCCACTGCCTGGGCTGTGGTCCTCTGTCCTGCATATGTGCAAGGTTCTAAAGTTATGTCTCTCTCAAAGCTACTTCATTATTCATCAGTGACTGAGTATTCACTGAGACAAGACCTTCAGCATTTCACCAGAGATCACCCCCCAGTCGTTAGGCTCCTGACAACCATATCTTTCACTTTCTCACTTGTTAGTCCCATGAGCATGGTTTTATTCCATACAAGTTGAACACGATAATCCCAGAGCTTTGTACATATTTCAGGGGCCAAGGTGAAGTATTCTTCAACACTGAGTTACTGAAGCATGTTGTTGTTCTGTCCATGTGGTATCCTGTGGAGAGAGATGTTAGGTTGCACTATAACTCCCTTCTTGAAGAAACACAACACACGAGGGTTTTTGTCTCAATGTGAGGCTGGGACAGGTTTGCATCAAGATGTCAGAATGAGGCATTCTCACAGGACTGAGGCATGTTATACGTGCCTCAAGTGCTTGGTATCAGACCAAGATTTAAACCTTTCTGCAATTTGGAGCAGTCATGTTTTGTTTTAGGTAAATTGTCTCTAATGAAGAGAACAGAGTCTAATACACAAAGGCATTACATAGTCAAACGACTAAGTATAATGGGCTTATGCATGTAGATTTCAAAAATTAAGATCTTGCTCTTTAGTTAGTTTGCAACATAACAAGCTGGCCATTAAAATAATGTTTATGAGCAACTTGCATCTCAATATAAGAGTATCAGGATCTGCTTCATGGACTGCCTCAGCATTTCTGCACACACAGCTGTGTGTCTGTCTTTCTAGGTGCAGGCAGAAAGCACTCACATATGTCATTTCTTTTGCAGGTGGTGAAATCCAATCCCTCTGAAGAAAGGCCACACATAACAATGACGTTATCGAGGCACTATACGCTGGGGAAATATTTCAGCAGTCAAAGCAAACCATCACAACTGCAGGACTATGCAACAGATTCTCAGTCCCCATATCATGTCCGAGGCCCAATAAATCAAGTTTATTCTGAAATCCTTCTCAGCAGGCTCTGTGCAAGTAAGAGGGAGTTTGTCAGCACATAGCCTCTCTTGGATGTAGCACCGAGACTAGAGAAGTGCCACTGCCTGAGTGACAATTGAAGGACCACGATGGATTTATGATGTGCTTCCTTGATTGACTGCATACACACAAAGAGAGTTTGGGACATGTGGTATTTTCCCAAAAACCTTTTGAAATTAAGATATGCCCTGGTGACTCTGTTGTGTGAAAGTGGAAGATGGAGGGTTGCAAAGGAGAGAGGAGGGGAAGTTACTTGAATTGTTGCCAAAGACTAGAACAGCTGTAGTTCAAGCAAGTGTGTATTATTGTTAGTAAAAAGAGATCTATATATTCACTTGAACATTTGGAAAGGGCTGTTTTAGGTCTTCAGCACTATCTAGCTTTCTATTTATAGAGACACTGTAATAATTGAATGTATTTTGAAACTGACTACATTCCGTTTGAAAGAGTTTTATTTTATGTGGACAGGTTTCCCTTTCATATCAAACCTTTTCTGTTTAGACACTTGGTTTATAGAAACTGAAAATGTCTATTAGCATTTTACTGGTGATGCTGAGTTCTGAACTCTAGTTTTTTTAGTGAAAACACAGCTCTTCTTTGTATCTTAGATGGAAGAGATATCTACTCTTATTTTTTTGCATGTTCTGAAGCTAATAGGGAGATAGATTACCTGTACTTGGGACTGATTGTAACTGTCTCAATGTAACATGTAAATATAGTGAATTTGTTAACATTAATTTATTTATGGTCCCAGTTTAGGGGAGTGTCCATATGCAGGAAGAATGCTTAGATAAGTGCTTCAGTGTCTACCTTGGCCTGTAAGCCAATCAAGTATTCTTCCTGAACAGAAGTGCCATTTCTTTAATGATTTTTTATAAAATACTTGCCAATGTGTGAAGCCAGTCCCACAAGCATAACAAAAATCTCCCTTGCCAGATCACATAAGAATTTCAGGATCTGGTAATTCATCTATCATAAGAAGTGTGTGATGTAATGGCAGCAGAATATACTGCCAGCATCTCTTGCTTGGCACAGACAAGTCCTCTGAAAGCCAGTTTCAGTTCAGACCTTCTCTGGACTGCAGTTTCATGTTGTAGCCCAGCTACATCCCCAGTGTTTGCAGACCTTCTGTGGGTGACACCCTAGGGAGAAGCTGTGTGTTGGTCTCCTCCCACAGTGCTGGCAGCCCACTCATTCACAGCTGTGGTACCCAATGGGAAACCGTGCACAGTCCAGGATTGGCAGCTGGGTGACAGGTTAGTGGAAACCCATAGGACTGCTGTCCCTAAAAATTATCCAGTTATAGATTTTTATTCATCCAGTCACCCAGCAGGCAATCAAGGCACTGCTCTACCACCATGCATTAGAGAAGGGTGTTTTAACCAGGCTTATGCAAGTCTAACAAAGGATCTTCTGAGTTCAGTGTCATGCTTCCCTGTCACAATTTTACATATAATCCTCCACTAGCTTCTTCTTTGGGAAAGGAAGCCACAAACAATGTCAGGGAATAAAAAAATTATGGCAAGAAACTAATCATCATCTTATTTGCCTTAGTAGCACACAGGCGGACTGCCCTGTATAGGAGTAGGGCTAGCAATTCATGACACATCATTTAGTATTTGCCTAAGATCCTGTATCTATCAACAGTCTGTGTGCCCAGCTGTAGTTTTGTAGATTTGTGCTTCTTCAGGTAAGATATGTAAAGTTATAATAGGAATTTGTCAAGCCATATGGACTTTGGCATCCTAGATGATAGAGAGTATCCTCCAAAATAGGATCTGGCATACCTAATTTAAGACTATATGCTCACTATATTGAAAAAGCTCCTAACTTAGATAATGACAAAATTAGTGAGATGGTATGAAAATATCTGTTTCTGTATAATATGCTGCTGATTGCTTACTGCAAATATCCCCAAATTTCAATGTACGGTTTTCCCTGGCATGGAGATCTACATGAAAGATGGGTCAGGAGCTGTGCATAAATACTGAAAATATCAGCATTTGGTTTTGAGCAAAATGATTAGCTAAAGAATATAATTGTATGCAAATGATGTAATATATTCTCTTGGGTGTGGAAATCCAGGGCTGCACAACCTTAAAGCTGAAGGATAGAATATCATCATTAATATTAGTAGGTGCAAAATGCAGCCAGATGTCTTTGGTATTAAGATGATCAATGATAGGTATATTACAGTTCTGCTTCTGATAGGATTTTTTTGTAGCTCATTTAAATCCACATGCTGTTACTGTTATTGTTCTGTACACAAATGTTTTTAAGGCATTAACTGGGCTTTTATGGGTTTTTTTAAAGCCAAAACCTATCGCTGAAGCATCAGCTTAGTGATGAAAAGAAAAGAGCTGACTTTGTTATAGTGTAGTGGATATCGGTGAATGTGCAATTCATCAGTTCTGGTTTCACCACAAAATGGTTTACATGTGCTGTACACCCAGATGTCTTAATGTTTTCCAAATCTTGGTATTTTTCAAATGTATTAAGTGTATATTTTCCTGTGTGTTTTCTATTTTTTACATGTCTATGTACATTAATTTGTCTGTACAAAGTCATTGGTACAATTTGCAAATTGATCTTTATTTAAACGAGTTCTTTGAATAAGCTGTTTCCAACATTATGTATGATCCACATAGTCTTAGGAATAAGCAAAGGATACTAAGCTACATTTTTGTTATTTAACTTTAAAATATATCTAGTATCTTTATGTATGTGAAAGATGAGAGTTGAGATTCACATGAAAGGATTGCTTGCTCATATGCAGTGAAATTTATGGATTGAGATAATAAAAGGATTACTGTGTTTGAATTCCAGTGAGAGCACATGTTGCTGTTGACAGTTTACTAGAATTATTATATCTGTTGTGACATTTTGCCTGAATAAACATTAAAGTGTTCCTATAGTCCGTATATCTACCTTAGTCCCATTTCTTACCATTAAAATAGCAAAGGCCCTAGTTGTCAGGGTGAGTTCCACCTCCTAATACAGACATGAGTGGCCCTGGAATTAGTGGTAAGACTGAAATATTTAGGCTGGGGAACAAGTACACTGAGAAGTGGGGCAGTGTCTGCCCAGCAGCATGTGAAGCTTAGAACAGAACTAGGGCATACTTTCAGCTACAGGTAGAGTAAGAATGTACCTGTGTTGCAAAATAAATACTCTGATAAACAGAGCAGTAGACTCAGTTATTATTGCCTTTAGCTGAAGCTGGAGCACAATTTACCAGTGTCCCTGAGGTGCAACTCCTCACCTCTCATATAACTCCACAGATGCTGAACAGTTGTTGAACAGTTGTTGAACAGTGAACTGGGTTAGAGCAGGGTACCTGGCCACCATGATCAAGTGTCCATCTTAATAAATATCTTCAGAATAACTGACTGACTTCAGAAGAAAAAATATTTCCCTTTTTATAGGGAAATGCCTTGACAAGTCCTCTCTCTCATCAGAGTTGCCAGATTTCAGGGAGCTGAAAGAATGGACTACAAATACAACATTTAGTCTTGGTATTCATTTGAAAATTATAATCTTTAGAATAATCCCTTTCACACTGTTAAATACAAGGCCTTTATTTTTCTCTTCTGTGACACATTAAAGGGACATCAAAGTAAGTTTATTTGCTTAGTGGGTGGGGTAGCAAGGCATCAAATTACTTCAAGGTTGAAATAACCACTAATAGTTATGATTCTGTTGCTATGTTGAGCCAAAGAGAATGCTTTGAAGATGCAGATATGTGTGATATTAAGTTGACTGCAGTCCAGGGATCTTCAGATTACTCTTTTGGAGTAAAGCAATTTTTAGAGGTGCAGTGAACTATTTGGCATAGACCCAAACTGCTAAACAAGTCTCTGTAGGGTCACATGAAAAATATGGTCTTACCTTCTTGTTTGCCTGCTAGCTTTGCATCTGGCTTGTCTTACCTCACTGGCTATCTGCACCCGCTCTACTCCACATCAGCCTTCTTTCAGATGACCTTAGAAATTTGTGTTTTGTCAGACTAGCAGTTTCTGGAAATCTGAGATATAATTGTTGCAAATTCAGTCTGAATCTTCAAAATACATTTTTGTCAAGGCAAAGGCACTAGAATATAGGAGGGGTAGAGCAAGCCTCTTATTTAGGACAGTGATTTTCTCTGATGAATTTAAAACAGCTGTGTTGTATTAAGTAGTTTTCACTTGCACTTAGCTCTTCATGGAGCTTGCCTTTACCAAGCCAAAATCCATCTTTCAAACTCCACTGCTATCTTTACCTGTGTAAATCTTCCAAACACCAGAACAGTCTGTGTAAAATGCAGGCATAGATATTTATTGGTGCTGGTACATATCCTGAAGTATTTGCTGGTGCCTTCACAGTGTCCATTGAGCAGAAATGCTCTGACTACACAGTAAAAAGACACTGTGCATTTTAGGCTTACTCACCTGTGATTAGATTGTACTAAAAATAGTGCTGCATGTCAGTCTAGGCCAGCACCTGGAGCTAAGTGTCCTAGAAAACTGCTCAAGTCATTAACTACAATGGTCAAGAGGAGCCTGTGGGGTCACAACAGGGTCTTCTGCAACACAAGTTTCTGTTGTGATGGACTTCTCCCATTTCTATGTTTTTTCATCTGACTGTTGGGCCAGCTCTTGGCACCTGTGGGCAGCCCTTCCTGCAATCCCTCCAGCACGTTCAGCAGCCTTGGCAAGGGACACCACATCAAGCAGCCCTGAACTGAAGATCAAGCATATGTTTAAATAAAATCTGGGGTCTTTATGAAACATAGCCTCTATTAAGCATCACCTTCATTTCCTCTAGTACTGAACTTCCCTAATGAGGAGCAGGATTCACTCCCTTTCAGCTGAAACTCAAATACCAAGGTGTTTTCTCAACTTTTGACATTTTTTTCCCCACTGCTTGCTTGCCGGAAACAAAGGGAGGGAACTGCTCTGCATGCCCCTGACAGAGTGAGGTGTGTTCACACAGTCACTGCAGTGGGCATTCCCCTCCCATACCTCATTGTGGGGACTACATTCCCACAGCAGATGGTGTTTTCAATATTGTGATTTTTTTATCTGTTTTGAGCAGTGACAGCCTATGTGGTTAAAACAGACAGCTCAATGTCTGCCAGCACCACCTGCCCCAGTGCTGCTCTAAGGATGCTGAGTGGACTCTGGGTGAAGACAAGACTGCAGAACTAAAATCCTTGAGTGAGGAATAAAAATGACTCAGACACCTCTTGACAAAGGGCAGTTAAGAAGAGCTCACTGCATATCAAGTGTGATAATTAAACTTGTCAAGAACCCTTTAAAGTTAGTAAATTATATGGATTATTGTGAGGGTTGGAAGACCAGATCTATGTTTGGCAGAGTTTCTGACTTGCCATGTTCCAAAAACATCTTTTATATTTTATTTTGTTCTTGTCATTATCAACTTCCATATTTCTTTTATGATTCTGTGGGACTGAGTTTGAAGTAATATTTCTACTCTGCCTGATAATTGTCACCCCCGTCCCGGGAGGTGACACAAGAACGACACGGAGCAGCTCTGGTGGTAGCAAACTGAAAAAACTTTTTCTTAAAACATCTGACTCCATATTTATATCTTTTTAAAATCCCAGTGTCATTGGAGAGTTACAGTGCCACCTCCTCAATGTCACTGGGCAACCCAACTGTCTGTCAGGTTGCTCATCCTCCATAAAGGAATGCAAAACAATAAGTTATTTACCTAAAGTGCATGAGAAAGTTTGTGCAAAGAATGCAAACATCAGAAGGCTCAGTAAAACTTGAGAAAATCAGGGCGACAGATAATGATTGTGCAACCTCCCCAGATGGTAGTCAAATCACCTAACAGATGAGAGAAGTTTTATTACTTCTGAAAGGTATTTTTCTTTTACTTCCATATGCCAGCTCCAAAGTTTCTTTATATTTACAGAAAGCTTTAGTTATGATAGCTCTAATGCCCCCAATGTATTCAAAGAAAGCTGCCAATCCCTATTTATCCTAACAGGACAGAAAACACTTTAAGCCTTGAAAACCTGACCTTGCAAGCCATAATGCACCACTCAGCATGATTTAGCCCACAAATGGCTTCCTTCGAAACAGAGAGCCACAGTTGTGTTCTACTAAAGTTTTCACTGGGGTGATTACAATTTGAAGATGATTTTTGTGGACTGATGTTTTTTTTTTTAGCTCAGGGCCTTTTTTGAGCTCTCTTTGCAGCAAATGGTATCTATTAGCTACTGTAAAATCCTGTTTCAACATCCTTTGACACTGTGTCCTGCCCAGTTCTTATAAAACACATACATACAGCAGGATTTACTGCTGATGGTAAAAGGTTAAATCATAACAGGTCTTACTGCTCCACCCATTACTGTTCCCTAAATTCCACATTGCATCATTTCTGTGCAATAACAAGGACTCAGGGTCTAGTAATCTCTTAATGCAGGGCTCCTCAGTCTCTAGAACAGTTCAGCACCATAGCCCTGATGGAGTTATCAAAATAACACACCTTCAGCTGTGAAATGCATACAGCAGAGCCTGCAGGCATACTCAAAACCTGCCTGTTGGATCAAGGCCAGCCTGCAAGTCAAGGACAACAGCTTCTAGAGACTGTTCCCAGGCACCAAAATCTGCTTTCCTGCTTAACTCTCCTATTTAACAGAGGCATTGTAATTATGATTGTGGTCACACTTGGTCTCTTTGTAATCATCACAGAAAGAGCAAAATCTGGATTATTCTCTATAGGTGTCTATTATTTCTACAATATTGCTTACTGCAAAGGGAACCTAAAGAAACTCAGATTTTTCTGATTGGTGCCTACAGTTTTGAGAGAAGAATGTCAGTTCAATAGAGATGTGTCTGTGGGATTCATTATGTAGGTAGGAGATGTTTTTACATCCCCCTTCTGCTCCTTTACTGCAGGAACTTGATCACAAGCCCACCCCCAGCATCAGCAGGAGATGCTTTCAGCATGGATAACATGGAACATTCTCAACATCTGCTCCTGGAGCTGCTTGTATGTTTAACAGTGCACTGATCAGAGGGACACCAGTCCTGCTGGTGAGCAGAACATTTCATGGCAGTATGGGATATACAGGTTTAAGACCCTTCATTTGGGGAAATGAAGAACAAGCCTCCACCTACTGCCTTACAAGAGGGCCAGGTGAATGTCTGTTTCTGTGAGAAAAGCCAAACTGACAGGCACCAAACTCCACGAAACAATAGAGATTTTTTTTCAGGTTTAGAGCTAATATCAGAGGGAGGTACCTGGTTGGGATCTGAGGGCCCCAGCTTCTAGCAACTATTTCTGTACCAGAAGTGCATTGTGAGCCCAAGTAACTTAGGGACTGCTGACCACTATGCAGGAAAAATGTCTAATAGGCATTAAAAAAGGAGCCTAACCTTGGCCACATTCCCTGTTTTGGCTCTGTGAAGAATTTAGTGCCCTTAGCATCTCTGCACACCTCACACACAAATACACCCCCAAGGTTACTGCTCTGTGTGTGGCTTGTAGCTGTTCATGTAATTGCTCTCTGCCTCACTTAGTTCAAAACAATACAGTATAGAAGAGACCTCTTTGAATTGGAGTGTGTAAGCTAACTTGTGTGATTTCAGATGGTTTGAGTGGGACAGCTGTGAGATAGTAGATATGACAGGGTGAATGGTAGCATCCCTGAAGACATAGAGGGGTAAAGGCAAATGGAGACCTGGAGCCAGGAGGCAGCTGAAAATCTCCCCAGAAGTTAGATGCAGAAAAAACACATCCATCCCCATTGAAGTGCTGTTGGTGGACTGGTCTGCACCTCCTGGGGTTTAACTGCCTGGCTTCAAAGTAATATTCTTAATGTGAATAAATACCTGCTACAAATACAAGTTTGTAAATGAGATTAAAAGGGTCAGAAGCAGGAACTTCTAAATGTTTGGTAACTATATCTAACTGTCTAGAGAGCCCGAGGGACTCTAATGAATCTATTAAACAAGTTAACACCCGCTCCTCACACTCCTGTTAATTAAAATTCAGTAGAGATGCAAGTCACTGAAATGAGCGATCTGTCACTTCACAGGAGCCAGTCTGGAGCAGAGTGTCTGTCTAGACAGCCCTGCAATTACCACATCTTGTATCTGCTATGCCATCTTCCATGCTCCTCCAGCCTGGCCACTTGGGTTATTTCCTAAGGCATGAAGGACAGAATATCAGCCCTCAAGTTCACAGTCATTTCTAGTTTTGACTAGACAAACTCCCGACAATCTGTTTTGATAGTGGGGAGGTCAGTACAGGTGCAGAGCTGCCTATAAGCTCTCAATCCCCAAATAACAGCACCACCATCTCAACTCCACAGAATATGGTCCTGCAGTTACTGGAGAAGAGTCAGTGCAGTAGCACAGCCCAATCTCTGGCAAGCAAAGTGACTGCCATATGCCAAACAAGGGCAGCACTCGTACATCTAGCAAGACTTCTCGTGTTCAGAAGAGATGGTACCTCAGGTGGATTTGCTTCAGTTTATTCCACTTGGGAATTTAAGATCTAGCCTATCTCTGTCCACCATAATGAGGTCTCTGCCTCCTCTTGGGGCCTGGGGAAGCTGGGATAGTCCTGTCCCTTTCCATCACCCTGACCACACATTTTCTGGGATGTTTGTCAGTGAAAACACACACTGACTATTCGTTACCTGGTTCAAGGCTGTCATTGCTTCTGCTGAGCAAAGGCTTTCTATGCAGAGCATGGAGGATCTGAGGAGAGAAGTCCTATAGAACATTTAATGGTTTGACAGTAATTCAGCCACAGACAAGTTGCTGAAGTGAAAAGTATGGCGAATGTCCAAATGGCAGCGCACTGCAATATAAAATGAAAGAAAAATCAAGGCTTGATTTATGAGGGCTCTGGTAAAAATGCTATGACACAACACTGGTAGATTTTAAATAGGGATTTGAGTCTTCAAATCTTTCACCAAGTAATATTGAAGGATCTAGACTTATTTTTTTTTGTTTCAGATGGAATATTTGTGGGATTTTTTCTCATCACATAACAATACTGTTGGCAGTGCAAGTTAAAATAGGAATCTGAGGTCCAATCCTGTCTTGTTCACACATATCTTACCACTTTTGAAGAAAATAGAGATATCCAGCAGAAACTCTCTGTATCTTTCCAGGTTATTTGTGACAGATTTAGAGAAAACTGTTATAAAAGCACCTAAGATAATGCCCTGTGATGGTCACATATCCAACTGTAATCAATGCATCTGCTTCCTGGGTCTGTAAATATTTTATGGCCATCTAGCCAAAAATGCAGATAATGCTGCATCTTGCAAATACAATGTGTGGACCTATTCATGTCTAGACTCCTTTTTCCAACTGGTTACATTTTTGTTTAAAAAGATCGCCAACAAGATCCTCCAGATGGTCAGAAAATGACAAGCCTCTGAAGCCCAAAGTTCTTCAGACTTGCTGATGCTTTACTTAGGTGCCCACACTTTATGAACATGACTGCCTACAAGGAATTCATGGATTCTCCTGGCACATCTTGATGAATCCCGCAAGCATATAATTGTCATCCTCTTACAAAAGCATTCCCAGTCTTTTACTTTTCCTGCCTTTCTTTGAATATTCCTTATTAAAATCTTTCAGCCTTTCTTTTCCACTTCCATCATTTTTTCCTTACTTCTTCATCTCCCCTTCCACCTCCCCTGTCATGAACAAGTGACAAACCTCATTTTCCAATCTCCACACACCACCTTAGCCTGCTCACTAGTGTCCAGTTCTCAGCTGGTGAAGCTGTGGTCTCCATTATTTTGGACAAGTGATGAAGGTTTTGTGAGCAAGACAATGTACCTGTGTTTACACAGGCCCACTGCATAACTAAAAACCTGTTAGAAGCAAAAGTTTTAAGAAATCGAAAATTAAAATAAGGTGGAAATGCATTTCAGTTTTTAATTTTCTCTTACAAGATCCATCATTCCCTTCATCTCCCTCATTTTATTATCCAGCTAATTAATTTCATCAAATTCCTATTTTCATAGAAATGTGCCCTATCTGTCTGTTTGTCTTCCATGCTCTGTGTCTGTACAGGCAAAATTAAATTTACACAGCCATGTCCTCCTTTTTAGCTGCTTCTAATACAGGGACAGCGTACAAAAGGAAGGAAAGTTTTGTTTTGTTGAGGTGGAGACCCCTGATTTAAATAGGTGGAGCTGTATTCCCGTAACATGGCAGATTTGGGATTTGGTGAGTAAATGGCAGCAGCTCTCACACTCACACTTGCATAAGTGGTCTCAGGAGTCGCACTGTAAAGCAGTCCCCCTTGTAACACATCACCTCAGCATGCAGCTTTAAGGGTCTTAAAGCTTCTATAAAAGAGCTGTTTCCATAGTTCCTGGCCACTTTCTGAAAGTGACAGATTCAGCAGCTAGGGAGTAGTTTAGCAGCTGATTATATTTTTTTTAAGCCCATTTGCTTATTTTTCTAAGGCAGGTAAATTTAAAGTTAATATACAGCCTTTCTATAGCCACAAATAATACAATGAATCTTTGTCCTCCAGTGTTGCAGCAGGGATCTGATCCAGTAGACACTTACTGTTAAGTTTATATGATGTAAATATAGTCTGATATAGCTTGATTCACCAGACATTTATTTTTCTGCTTTATTTATACTGTACAGACAGTGCCATTTATTCCTTGAAAGTAGAAATGGATATAAAATAAAGACCATATGGAATATTTGCAAGCTCTGAAGATTTTATCATCAGATTTGAGAATATGTTTCTTTCCATTTTAAATACATATGGTTCACTTAACATTTTGTATTTAGGCTTCCCTTTGAGCTATGCTGCATTAGTTTTTGCCTTTACCAGTTTCCACAAGAGTACAAGAAATTTTTTTGGTAAAGATATGTGATCACTATTTACTCTCTGTCCTTAAATTCAGCTTATATTTTTGTTTTGTCTTTGTCAGTATATTCTTAACTCTCAATATCTATATTTACCATGAGACATCAGTTGACATTGCTGACAATATCATCTCCAATCTCAAAATGTAAAAATAAAAATAGTACATCATTTCTTCATAACTGTGATAATATAAAATTGGTGACAGCTGCAATAAAACAAAATATAGTGACTTCCCTTTCATGTATTTTTGCACCTGAATCACACTGTCAAGCTCCCTCTACAATCATGAAATCTTTTAATCACATGTGCCCATTGAGTTGCACTTCAAAGCAGAAGTTGAGTATCACCAAGTCAGTCTAAAAATCTTTCCTGTTGAATGCCCTATATTATTGGCCAGCATGCTGTGATGTCCTCTATAGCCTGAGGATGAGATAAACAGGGAGTGCACAGAGATACAGGATTTGCATGCTAACCAAGTCAGCTGTGTAATAATAAAAATAGAAAACCCCTAGGGCTTTCTTCTCCTTTGTTCCAACAGATATGGAAGTGAACAAGCCTTGGAAAACCCAAGATGATGTAAAGATCTAAAGATAGTAATTTCTGGAAAACAGGCTTATTATCCCTTTTTTGGTGTGGACCAGGCCTGTTGTACATCATCATGATGTTTGTCCATGACCAAATGGACTCTCCTGGATCCTTGCAGATAACACCTCCCAGAGTCCAGCTGAAGAGGATGTATGTTCCATCAAAACACAGATAATGTGATGTCTGGCACTGGAAAATAATTTTGAGGAATAACATAAAGCTTATGCTCCGAGCTCATTATCCAAAAATATTTCCTAATCACTTCTGCAGAAATAGTCATAGATTTAAAAGAAAGAAAAATCAAGGACAGCAATGAAGCACCTGTCAGATTCTCACATGTACCAAAAGTACCAAGCACAGCTGGGGCAGTACTGAGCCCAAGCAAATTCCAATGCAATTGCTGAGGATAATTAGAAAATAAAATTGATTATATTTACAGAAATGAGAAATTAAAGGACTTGGTGGTCCTGATTGTTGTCCTTTACTACCTAAAAGGCAGGAAAATTTTGAATCACAACATAGCTGAATTTTCTGAGCAATAACAGAGGTTAAAAGCATTTTCTGTGAGTGTATTGAAATTATAGAAATATGCTTATTTCTAGACAGGAGACGTCATTAACTTGGTTTTGAGGCTGTAAATAATTTGTTCATTCAGGAGAGAAACTTAATACTGTGTGCACTATTAAAAAAAGATATTTATGGCACCATGGCCCTTAATTTTACAGCTGTGCTTGTGAGCTCCTTTACACTTTGGGGAATCTTTCACATACCCTAGGAACTACAACAAGCCAGAGACTCCAGGCATCTGGGCAGCAGCCCTGTCTCTGCAGGAGGGTAAGGACTGGCAGAGGGAGTGACCAGTTGCCCAGGCCCCCTCTGGGAGTCAGGATTAACCACTGCACTTTGGAGGCTCTCAGACACTTCCATCAGAGGTGTTTAGGTAGCCCTGGCATCACCTGGCAGCTCCAGGGCAGTACTGGGCCATGGACCTCCTGCTTGTCTCTTCCAGCAAAGACTGCTTGGCTGCAGCATCTCCTGAGAGGAGTGGGGGTGGAGGGTGCCTTGCCCTACTCTCCAGGATGAATCCCAAGGCATGATTGCTGCTGCCCATGCCATGCTAAGGAATACTGATGTCTCCTCACTCCTTTCCCTGCTCCTCAGTAGTAGGGGAAATTGTAGATGCTCAGGCTCCATCCTGACCCCATTTCCACTGGTGGTCACTGGAGGTTTTTGCAGTTGTTGAGCTGCTCAAACATCTCAGAATACAGGAGTAAAAGGAAGTTTTCAAATAAAGAATTATAAACACAATAGGAAACTACCAGTGGGAAAAGCATAAAAAATACAAAAAAATCTTAAAAGAACTCAAACTATTCCCTTTTATCCCCATGGCCCTACCCTTTGCATGATTTAGATCAATGCTATTACGAGGTTGCTGAGATGGTAAACCCCAGCTGTTCTGATAACTTGCCAGTTTAGCAGAGTTCAGTTAGTTGGGGACAGCCTAAACCCTGTAGACTTTGGCATCTTGCCCACGGCTACACACATTTTAAACCACAACTACCCTGCCTTATGCAACAGTGGAGAAATGTCACAGCTGCAGGAATATAAGAAGGGTAAGGTTTCCAAAGCTGAAAGACTTTCTTTGACAACAGTGTTAAAAGGTTTAAGTGGGTTCACACACTCCAGTGCCAGGCCCAGTCAAAGAAGTAAAAATTGTTAGAAAAAGAGAAGAAGGCAATCACTGAGGACAGGAAATAAGGAAGTGGCTCAGGAAACAGGTAACATGTAACACTGACTTAGCAAGATTTAGTCAGATTTGAAGAAGGGTTTGATGTTTGTCATCTAACCCAACCAAAAATTTTGACAGTCTCATAAAACTTGCAAGTGCAAGGCATCCTGTAACCATTTGAGGTTAAAGTGAACATTTACAAAGGGACAGATTGCTTTCTTACTGGAGAGTTTCTTGCACCTTGATTTTTAAGATCTGCAGTGCTCATTACCAGTGAAGAGATATAATTTTGAATGGGCCTTGGATTACCCACAGTGTAACTGTATAAGGTTTTAAATTTTTAATATTTTTCCTTTTTATCAATCAAAAAGTGCTGAGTGGGAATGGGGAAGAAGTGCAATAAGGGTTACTAGGGACATAAGGGAAAAATGCTGAGACACAAAAGATAAATTCATGCACTGAAATGGGAAAGATCATTGAAATTGGGGACAGGGGAAGTGTGTAATTAATTATTTGAATTTGGAATGCTTTAAATGCTGTCCTATAACTTGAAGGGCTCTTAACTTGAAAAAATAGGCCATTAATTTCTTCCCATTACCACCACACCATGGATAAAAAGGGACTACTTCTGTGGTTGTTGACACAATACCATTCTTTCATATTCCTTCCTAAGTTTCCTCTGTTTAAACTGACCTTGTAGGTAAATTCACATGTATGGTGCAAGTAGTCTGACCACTGGACCAAATGCTTTGCAAATTAGGCACATATCCTTACCTCCATGAATGAGAAGATAACAAATAGAGCTCTGCATTACGACAGTTACAGAGCAGATTCTTGTTTCTATCATTATCCTCCTTCAAACAATAATAGCTCATTAGAAATTGAATTAGCAATGACAAACCCAGGACCTGATCATGGATTTGATGATGATGCACCCTCTGACACCATAAAATTAAATAGCTCTCTGATTGTCACTTCTCTCATCAGGGGATGGCAACAGTTCTGTGCATGTGAATCATGTCTCTATTAGGAGATGTAACAAAATCATCCATGAAAGGGTCCTGTGGAAAGTGTTAGTGCAAATTATCAGTTGGGGTGGGAATATAAATTGTGTTTTAGACAGCACTGCTCCTAGAGGAGCAGTTCTTCCTCCTTCCTCTACCTGTATTATACCTAAAATTCAGTGACCTCTTTGGGAGCAAGCATGCTGCTTCTGGGTACGCCAGGAACATGCACAAGCACACACACACACAGAGTACCTTACCCTGCCTATCTCAGGAAACTCTGTATAAAGCTCACACATATATTAACAAAGCACTGGTATTACATCCTCAGGGGAGTCTGATCTAAAACTAATAAGGAATACCTCCAGATGTTCCCTGTGCAATGAAGTAACTTGGACTCTTCCATGCACTTGAGCTACTCTTTGCACCAAACTACACAATTACCTTCTAGAAGTTCTGCAACACCAGCCAGCAGCACCTACTGTAATTTCATGCACTTGATCTAAAAAAAAACAAAAATAAAAATTTAAAATTATTTTGCTTTAAATACAAAGACAACATTAAGCAAACTTTAAGTCAGTGAAAAATTCCTTTTTTTATTATGTCCTGTCTCCAAGAGCATTTCTCATCATTGTCAAAACAACTGGGGAAATTCATTGCTGCCATACAGGTGCACTGTTATCAAATATAATTTAACTACTAATTTTAGATTTTAATAGTAAGCAAAGTCTGGGTGACATCCAAATTAATAAGTGGATTTTATTCACACATTTTTCACATTATGCTTTGGAACCTTTGCAGCATTCCCTTGATGAATTTTACTTAATAATAGTAGGCTGAAAATATCTCCCTGGGGTAACTCTAGAAAATACCTACATTTAAATGCTCCATGCCCAGAACAGAATTTGCTAACAGCACTTCAGAAGAAACCCATACCTTGTTCTAGGATTCCCCCCAAAATGAGCAATTCTCAAGCACTCATGTAATTGTTGGCAAGCCCAGGACACTGCCTCCAGCTTTGTGACCACAGGAAACATCAGACTCCAAAGTCAGGCTGAGTCCTCTCTTCCTAAGCCCCAGGTTTCTGGCAGCTCATCACCAGTAAATGTAGACTGCCAGAAGACCTGCTCAGCAATTGGTTCAGCCACTATCTGGAGTTATGGGCTCCAGAAAGATTAGTTTTCTTCTGGATCCTTTGGCAATAAGAGAAGGGATTGTGAGAAGCATTCATGCTCTTTCCTCACCTTCCAGGTAATATTTCCCCCTTTTTTATTATATATCCATGCACATAGAAAATGTGGTTCTGTATACTGTGTTGTGCAGCTACTATAAACATAATATTCAGGGGTAGCTTTGGAATCATTATATGTTTGTGAGGCCTGTTTGTGAAGTCTCCATCTGACAACATGTCACTACTGGATGCATTTTAATTGCTGTCTCAGTCATTTGTGAACCCAGCATGCTACATCTGAATCAGCAACAGTATGTACTTTCAGGTATAAATATTAAAATGTATAACAGAAATAATGTTACACATCTGGACAAGGGGCAGAGGGATCTTGGAAGGCCATATAAGGCAGAAGGAGCATCTCTGTTTCTCCTAACTTGCCTTCTACTGCCAGCCTGACCTTATTGAAGTCCTGAGACTTCTCTACAGTCAATCCCCTGACAGAGAGGTGCTGCCCTGTGAGGGAGCCCTGCTGTCAGAGCACGAGGACTCCTGCCCTCTGCCCATCTCTCCTCATGTCCTTTCTCACTGAGGGGCAGTACTCTCACTACCCCCGAGGTGCAATGGCTCTGCTTGGGTGCCACTATTTTGCCAACAAGGTTCCTTCAGTGCAAAGACTCAGCAGCTCCCAGAGTGATGGCACATCGTGCAGCCAAGCACTGAGGGGGATTGAGAGCGTGCTTTTTGTGTTAGAAGTACAGATTTTGAGCTTGGTCACCACACGTGATGAATGTCATAGCTGAAGGGATAAACTGATAATGGTTTTCCTCTGTTCATTTTCATAAGATAAGGGGATAATGACCCCATTGTATGTACAGGTAGGGTAATGCAGTTTGTTCTGTCCTATTAATGTCTCTGATAGGCATCAGATGTTCCAGAAGAAGAAAAAATAATTTGAACAAAGCTTTCAAATGGGGTAACTTGTTTAGGAGAAGTTAACTTTGTATGTACTTACATCTAATAAGACAATGAACTTTGATTATAGTGAAAGCACTAGCCACTATCTTTTTAAAGAGATAACTGGTCTATCTCTGAAGAATGTTATCTGTAAAGTGAAGCTTATTCACACAGATTCTGCACAGCAGAATCATATATTTATATATATACACAGAATCATATATATATATATATATACACACATATGTGTATGTATGTATGTATGTATGTATGTATGTATGTAATTGACCCTGTCAGGATCACATTAATGTTCATTAAATATTAAATTAAAAAATGTCCCATAGGAAGTACAAACCTGCTTAGACACATTCCCTTTTTTTTTTTCTTTTATCAACATTTGATTTTCTTCTTTTTAAAATAAAAAAAAAAATGGGCATTTTAGCATGAATGGCCACAGATAGCCCCACCATGGCCAGAGAAAGCAAGACAAGCAGAAAGTCAAATTTATCTTCCCTGATTTAAAGTAAGTTTTGTTCACTGAATCTTGGCACTTGACCTTGGCTTGGATTCTGCTTCACTGTCTCTGCATCCCACTCATGTTGCTGCCTGTGGTGGAGTGAATGGTCTTCCAGCAAAGAGGGCTCTGAAGCATCAGTAAATTAGAATTACAGCCTTCAGAAACATTTGACAAATTACAATAAATTTTGGTAGATCAGCAAGGTGTTTCTAAACTGTTTCCCTTTGCCGGTTTGCAAAGCACATAATGTGCACAGTAAAGTGTTTGCCCTTCACTCAGCTGGTAGCCAGCTGACCTGCATGCAGACACAGAGCTCTGGACTAACAAACACTGCTGCATGTGCTGCCCTTGCCTGGGGAAGAGAGTATTGCTGGAGGGAACAAAGCAGAGAGACGGTGCAGAGAGCAGGCAGGAAGCTAAAGCACAGGAGGGCAGGGGATGGGGGTCTGGTGGGGAATCCAGCTGTGACAGCAAAGGGGAGTGGCTGTAAGGAAACAGACGGGAAGAAAGGCAGATGGGAGATTAGGATTCAAACACATAGTAACCCAAACTTTTTTAAATCAGATGGTCATGGAAAAATGTAGCTTGCTTCCAGTCACTCCTAGAGACTGAACTGGATGATCTCAAGAACTCCCTTGCAATAAATATTACTTTTTGTTTAGCATCAGCCCTCCAAATTGCAAATGTTTCTCTCTACAGTGTATATGATCAAAGGGTTTCCCTAACTAGACAAAGATGATTGTAGCAAAAAAGGTACATAAAATCAGATCCCCATGAGAACCCAACAGAAAGGTAATTTATTTATTTAAGGGGTAATTTTAAGGTAATTTATTTATTTATTTCATATATGAAATGCTACAAATAGGATTGGACTTTTTGAACTCAATATTTTTAAAATTTAAATCTTACATTGCTATTTGTATATAAAATTCCATAGCTACTTTAGAAAAATTCACATATAAGAATTTAGAACCAAGAGATCTATAATAACTTTAATAAATTAAAAATTAAAAAGAAAAGAACAGCAACAACAAAATCCAAATAGACAAACAACCACAGAGAAGAAAATTATTTAAAGAACCTGCAGGAAAAAATAATTTCAGAGTGGATGATAAATTCCCAGAGCAGATAAAGCAGCACATAAGGAATCCACGCCTGCTAGACCAAGGCTTTGAATTAACTTTAGAAGATGGAGCCAGGAAGCAGCAAAGAGGATAAAATGAACCATGTGTCCTGGAATAATTAGATAATTCTCTGACACAGCCCACACATTTTGGCTGGTTCAGGCCTGTTTCATGCCTGGTTCCCTGTGTTCCAGTGTCCCTCACTCTGGTCTAAGTTCCTCTGCAACCACAAGCAGATGTTCTCTAGACTAAAATTCAGAACAGAGAAAATAAGTTATATTGAAAGGTTTAAATAACTAGTGGGGTCATTAGCAATCTGCCCAGAGTTGATGATGCTTTGGAGATGCTTTGAGAGCAGATACATAAGCACGAAGTAGGAAGGAGGCATCATTTAACAGACCCAAATAGACCACCGACTATGCTCTTAAAACATCTCTGCACGTTCATGGGGAAAAAAGACAGGGAACAGCACATCTACGTGATTATTTCCCAAGATGTTGTACTCATAAAAATGTTCATTTGTCATTGAGATGATTTATTGTGTTCTTCACTTGGAGCTATTGTCAGTCCACAAGAGTTACTTCACTAATTTACAACCGTGTCAAATCAAAGTTTTACAGATCTGTCATTTTATCCAGATTATTTTTAGTGCAGGTGTTTTGCTTACACAGAAGGAAGCAGCAATATATTGTGATCAAAGAGGACTTGAAAGTCCAGAGTGCCAACACCAGCTCTCCATCAGGTGCTAGCTGACTCATTGGCTTTTAATGTGTAACTAACGACTTGCAATCGAGGTAGCAGTTGATAAGACTGTCCCGCTGAAGTCAACAGGAATGAACAAACGCTGTCCGAATGAATACTGATGCTGACTCAGTTAACACTGCTAAAGTATTAGAAAAGTTGAATAAAAAGTGTGGGAATGTTATGATGTATTAACATCTCTCTCATTTCTGCGGATTAAATCACTGCAGAGCTACGGGTTCCTTTGCTCTCAGTTCCGCTCTGTCGCGCCCGGACCCCGCTCCATCCTCGCAGCCGCTCTGGGCGCCCCACGGCCCAAGAGGCAGCACCGCAGAGGCGCGGCCGTGCGGAGCGGGGCCGTGCGGGGCCGTGCGGAGCGGTGCGG